>CM029020.1:115467589-115787527 GCA_016801055.1 Panax notoginseng
AGCCTTATAATCGAAGCCCTTGAAATCTCGACGTGCCCTAGAATCGGAACTTTCACAAATTGGTAAGCCCTCAGTTCGATCTCCTTCATCTCATCAGTTCGATCTCCTTGATCCACACTTCGATTCGGTAAAGGCTTGACCTCGGATGATTTCTAGGTCTTTGCAATTTGGTATTTTTTCAGTTAATTTTTTCACCTGAACTGTTCCTCTGTTCTTCTGCAATCGTTATTTAGCTTTAGTTCATCACTTGATTAGTATTACAATCTTCTTATATTGAGCTTATTGAATGTTTTGTTGCATCATCTGATGCACTTAATGACTGCTAAATGGATGTAAATTAAAATTTCCCACAAAGAGGGTGTTGGGTGGAAAATAATGAAGGGGGGAAATGGGGTTTTAGTGCCATGGTGGTTGTTTGGGAGTTCTTGAGGAGAATGACTCTGGTTTTTGAAATTCAATTGAATAATTGTGGATAGAAAATTATCTTATCTGTTTCTGTCCTCTTATGGCTGGCTAAATTTGCATTTCAACACAACAAACTTTTTATTTCAAAGTAAGTTATAAACTTAATAAACAATATTACATTCAATGAATGTATATAGAGGTAGTAGAGGACCGCCTAGAACTCGATGAATGTATATATTCGAAATAAAAAATTGAGAAAGCCTAAATTTTATTGAGCATATTGGGGTAATATTGGTTATTCTTGTATTTTGTTTTGTGAAGTCTTTGTCGTAAACCACTGGTTAGACTATGTCACTTTGTTGTAATTTCTTGGTGTAGGGTTGTTGCTGTTGTTTTAGAAATTATTTTGATAATCTTGATGCATTTTGTGGGAAATTATTTTTTCCTGGTAAATGGTGGACAAGGGATCCTCCTGTTCATATGTTGAATTGTTGAGGATTTGCTTCCAATTTGTATTTTTTTGTCACCATATCTTCATTGTGTACTTCTATATTCTCTGTTTACATCTTTATTCTGAAGAAAAAAATTATTTAGCAGAAAGCTTCATTGACTGATCAATATATAGGTTGATAATTACAATTACTCGTTGAGCTTCTTTTATAACTTCATATTAGCAAGTTAGTTTAGATTGAATGGTTTCTGTCACAATGGCTTCTGTCACGCTTTTATGTTTACTGCTTTAGACATTCAAGCTAATTGGAGAATAAGGGTTGTGTTAATTGTTCGTGTTTTTGGCAATGACAGGCAGCTAACTACCTCAACATCAAGAGTCTGCTGGATTTGACATGTCAAACAATGGCAGACATGATCAAGGGAAAAACACTAGAAGAGATAAGGAAGACCTTTAACATCAAAAATGACTTCACTCCAGAGGAAGAGGAGGGAGAATGCCTGGGCGTTTGAGTGATTTTTTCCAGTCTTTGAAAATGCTGATATTGTTGTAGGATTTCATATCACAAATATTTTCAGTGTTGTTGAATATTTTCTTCTTTACATGAATATATGTGGTTTCTCTCTGTTCTGTGAGAACTTGGCCTTAATGACATGAGTTTAAGTTTGTTCAATCTATTGTGTTTTTTCTATGCTATTTCTTTTATTTAATACTTATTTCTAATTTTTTGGCAAGTTTTTATAAGAATAGGTTTAATTAAACAATTAATAATTTGTTCATCTTAAATGTAAGCATCAACCTTAGGTCCATAACGTGAATTGGTAAAGCTCTCATTGCTGCAAACCTGCTCTCGAGTTGCTTGCTTCTTTGAAACGAGAAGAAAGTTAAAATTTTGTTGTGCATCTGTTTCTTATTAGTGAATTAATCATTTTAAGATGGGAGTGGCTATTATTGCTATATTTCTTCAAACAAACGATTCCTCTCAAAAAATTATGAATAGTTCAAATTCATCGAGAATTACCTCTTGGAATCTGATCTCAGAATGTAATAGACCAAATGGTAGTTAACATTCAGAATGAAATAGACCAAAAGGTAGGCAATTTATAAGTTTTACTTTTAACAGAGATTGGGAGTAAAACATCAAAAGAAGTTGTATTGGATTGGATCTTCAACGAAATCTGTCATATGACATTTAAACTGAAGTATTCTAGTTGTATCGATCTTTGTCTGGAGAAACATGATCAAAGTATCAACCTTGTACAACATTATACATATATATTATCCGTCTGCCGCACTAATTTATAACTAATTATAAATTATAAATATGACATCCCACAAACATGTCTGAAATTAATTAATTAAACTAATAATCAAAGTCATGAAGGATGCGACGGTAGAGCTGAGATGTTGCAGTTTCTACAAGAAGCTTGGCACTCAGCTCGCTTCTCTTTTCCTTAGAGTCTCGCAAGAGAGCAGAGCACGATAGTATTCCGATGATGTTGTGCAGCGCAGAGCTTAACATCAATTTTTTGTTGCTCGGGGATTGAGATCTCCACACCCAAATAACTCCTGCAATTGAAAAATCAATAAATATTACCTACATTAGCATCATCATCATCATATAAGTATCATACATACATACAAAAGACCAATTAAAATGACAACTTGCTATTAATTGTTTCATACATGTTCCCATTCTTCAAGTTTCAAGAAGATCTGAGAGTAATTTAGGCAAAATTAGTGAACATACATGCAACAGGAGCCCAAGCTCGGTGTCTCAAGAAATCTGGCGAGTTGGAGCTAAACATAAAGAATAAAAGTAATCTTTCAATATAGAAAATATATTCCGTTATTATTATTTTCTTTTTTATCGCCTTCCAATCCCTTGGTCGGTCACAATTTTTTCTTCCTCAAAACTAGCACCACCAATTCCCCATTTTTACTCTCAATCTGCTGCAAGCGATTAAAAAATAAAATTAATGAAACTCATTATGCTAATCAATTATCTATTACTATATATAACACAAGGTTGTGCAGTATATGACCTGTGCATTATAAGGTTACAATATATAAGAATATCAATAAACAGGTAGCATATTACCACTATTAAAAAGATAATACAATCATACACAAACATTGAAGTTAATCAACAAATATAAAACATCAACTTAAAATGGGAAGAATTTTAGGGCAAAAAGTTGTATCTCTTTTTTGATATCATGTTCAGTACTATGTTTTCCCCCTTCATTATTTTCCACCCAACACCCAACCACCATGGCACTAAAACCCCATTTCCCCCCTTCATTATTTTCCACCCAACACCCTCTTTTCCCTTGAGAAAACCAACCAAAATGTTCCTCCAATTTTCCACCCCAACAAGAAGAAAAGCACTATTTTCCATACTAATAATCCCAACAATTTTCCCAAACAGCAGAAAACAAGAAGCAGTCATTAAGTGCATCATTAGCAATCATTATCTACACACAAAAATATTAATCTACATCCATTTAGCACTCATTAAGTGCATCAGATGATGCAACAAAACATTCAATAAGCTCAATATAAGAAGATTGTAATACTAATCAAGTGATGAACTAAAGCTAAATAACAATTGCAGAAGAACAGAGGAACAGTTCAGGTGAAAAAATCAACTGAAAAAATACCAAATTGCAAAAGCCTAGAAATCATCTGAGGTCAAGCCCTTACCGAATCGAAGTGCGGATCAAGGAGATCGAACTGATGAGATGAAGGAAATCGAACTGAGGGCTTATCAATTTGTGAAAGTTCGGATTCTAGGGCACGTCGAGATTTCAAGGGCTTCGATTATAAGGCTCTCTCTTCTGAAGATTATAGGGCTTCGATTTTCTGAAGATTTCGACCTCGATTTTTTGTATCAACTTCGATTTTCTGAAGATTTAGAGAAAGTTTTGTGAAGAATCGAATGGAAAGTTGGAGAAGGAACTCGTTCCCTCTCAGTCGTATAACACAAACGAGCGAGGAGAGAGAATGTGAAAAAAGAAAAACACGGAGCCTTATGTAGTCATGCTCTTTAAGGAGATACTGCTCTTTAAGAGTAATGCCCCTGAACGGGGCTCTATATATATATATATATATATATATATATATATATATATATATATATATATATATATATATATATATAAGTATATAAATATAAAAGCAATAAAAGCCATGGACCGACGGTTCGGGTATACACACACAACACGACTCTTAACGTGAATAAATGTGTGTGAATAAAAGTGAAGAAAAGCTTTAAGTAATGTGAGATGTCTTACAGTGGGCTGCCAAGAAGACTTCAAATAGCTTTGAATGGATGAATACTCAGTTTCCACCGGTAAAATATAGTAAAGCACAAGCTCACAAGTGTTTAAAAAGAGAAAGCACTCAGTTTATAGTGTGTACAAAGCAAAATGCATAGGGCTTCCTCGCCTTTTCCCTCCTTAAAATGGCCACCCCAAGCCCTCTATTTATAGAGGGGGGAGCCGCATGTGTACATGCGGCAGCCACGGGTCTACCTGCGGCTGCCCGGGGTGCCCCGAGCAATGTGGGTCCAGCCGTCTCGAAGTACGTGCACTCGAACAATGCGTTATTCGCTCGAACCTTTATAATTTTTAATCTGGGAGTCCGATGGAAGAGTGTCATACCATTCCAAAAAGCTCTTTCCGAGAGCTACGTAATGACATAGGATTTGCCCTTTTTTGAATCCGAGAAGATAGGTCCATGACCGCAATAGCATTTTTATGTCTCCGTTAGGCAGTCCGTTGTTGTTTTGCATAGTTTGCACTCGAAAGTTAAGATATGGTTCTTGTGAGACTTCTTTTTAAGCAATTTGAGTTGAAATGAGTATATTTGATTTAAGTTGAGTTTGAGTTTGCAAAATGACCATTTTGCCCATCCTGGGGTTGTTTCTGACTTTGGCACAGTTGTAGAGGTCATTTCCCAGGGTTATCTCTGAGATTGTCATGTTGTTGACTCTGAATGTCCTCAGGGTTATCTCTGAGGTTGGCTTGACTTCTCGGGGTTGACTCTGGGCATTAAACTTGATCTCTCGGGGTTATTTCCGAGGTTAGAACTAAGTTTCTCGGGGTTATCTCCGGGGTTGGAAACTGATTTCCCGAGATTATATTCGGGGTTTAAAACTGGATCTCATGTGGCTATATTCGGGGTTGGAAATGATGTTGTGGTCCTCCAGGGTTATCTCTGGAGTGTGAAAAATATGTTTTTATCCTCCTCCATAGTAATAGGAAAACAAAATTTTGAGTGCTTACAGATGCCCCTCTTTATCATGTTTAAGCAATGCAATGGAATGGACAAGATAAAGATTACTAGACACTTGAAATATGACAAGGTATTTCTAATGATATAAATCACAATGTAATGAATGTTAAAATATTTTCACAAATCGCAGTTTGCAAATCGCACATCACATTTTGCACTTCGCACTTCATTTTTCGCATTTGGCCAATCGCACTTCGTAACTCGCACATCGCATTTCGCATATCGCAAATCGCAAATCACACTTCGTAAATCGCTTTACCTTTACCGATCATTGTTGACGCCTATGTTGGTGTTGACTCCAACGGTTTGGCTTTTTGTCGGTGTTACCGATGCTTGTTTGATGAAGATAAGTTGAGATGTTTTCTACATCTCTACTGGGGATGACGTTCTGAAATCACCGGACCTTCCCGATGCATACGCTAGTAGTTTACAACGGTGCCTACTATGCTGGTAGTTGACTACTCTGACATCGCCAAACTGTTTCGATTCCCACTCAAATGGTGGTATCCCTGAACTGTCTTGATGTTACGTTGAATTGATGCCAACGGTTTAGAATATCAGATCTTCTGATACCTTCACTAAAGTAATATTCCAAGGTTTGCTTCACCGGACTCTGCCTGATGTTACGCTGGATTGATGACAACCACCAGATGTCTACAAATTTTTTTTCTCTAATCTAGGCATTTAACTTGCACGCATATTTAAATCTACTGGAGATACATGCCAAACCTTGATAGAGATGTACGTTGATGTAGCGCATTTGTACATGTGCAGATCATGCATGATGTGATGATCTAGATTTATCCTTAGGAGTCAATTGTCCTAGGATGATGCATATTTTAAATTGTCTAAAGTAGAATGTTACCTCACCCTTTTTGAGGTGATTTCGAATTTGGGTTTTTCTTTCGTTGTTGGGTGCTTGTGTCCCATTTCCTTGAGCGTTTGATTTGCAACCCGGCTGAATTGACGACCTGAATGATACTGACATCCCTGGAGGGTGTAGCTCATTCTTTCGCTGCCCAGATTTGAACATCGGTGTAGAGGCCTCGATGTCGACATCGGGATTTTTATTTATCCCTTTTCTGTTCTTGTCTTTTAGTGTTCTCATGTTAGGTGAGATTTGTTTGAAAAAATAAGTTGTGAAAAGGTCCGACTTGTATATGTCGATGATTGGACTGTAAGAGTCACCAGTTGGTATTTTTAAATGGTTACACCAATTTAACTGAGAAAAGGTTTGCACATTGACCTAGTGATGTGACACTATTTTACTGGTCTGTGAAACCGATATTCGTTAGGGTCCGGCGACTTAATTATGCAAAGGGAAGGTGTTAGGCACCCCCCCCCCGACATCTGTGTTACTACATTAACCACCACTTTTCAAAATAAACCATTATCTGAATGTGTGTGTGTAGATCAATGTGCAATTATCTGGAAATAGTGTTATGCCTCGTTTGCACCTATATACAAAGGGTTTGAATTTTGTATAAAAGTTCAGTTTTAACAAGATATAGCAGTGAGGTTTTATAAAAGAGGTTTTTCCAAACCCTTGTGCTCAATAGTAATTGAGGCCTTTGATACTTCCATTTTATTATGTGTTCGGCTTGATTACTTTTATTTTTGAGATGCGAAACATCTTCGAGAAAATAAGATAAAAAGTAGTGCTGAATTCCTTGTGGGCATGAGAGCTGTCTAAAGAAATTCGAACACCGTGAATAATTTACAAGTCATGTACAACTGAAAATGTCCATCACGGGAACCGAATATAGATTCAGGAGACTAAATCTGTGATCATATGATTGCTAGGCTCACATGATGTAGCAGTTTGTATGAAAGCTGGAAACGGTTATATATATATATAAAAGCTGTAAATATAAATATATATATATATATGTATACTCGAAGTAAACTCCAAGCGAAACGAAATGTAAATATATATATATATATATATATATATATATATATATATATATATATACATTCCTGTCAGGCCTGGAGATCACTTCATGGTCATTTACTGCTTTTATACATATATATATATATATATATATATATATATAAGCAATAAAAACCACGGACCGACGGCCCGGGCATACACACACACGTGACTCTCAATGTGAATAATAGTGTGTGCAAGAAGTGTGAAAAAGGCTTCATGTAATGTAAGAAGGCTTACAGTGGACTGCCAAAGAAGACTTCAATAGCTTTAAATGGATGGACACTCGGTTCCCACAGATAAAAAGTAGCCAAAAATAAGCTTGCAAGTGTTTGAAATGAGAAAACACTTAATTTATTGTGTGTACAGAGCAAATTGGACAAGGCTTCCTCACCTTTTTCTTCTTTAAAATGGCCACCCCAAGCCCTCTATTTATAAAGGGGGGAGTCATAGGTGTACTTGTGGCAGCTGCAGATGTACCTGCGGCTATCAGGGGTGCCTCGGGCTCTGCAGACCCTACCGTCTCGAAGTACGTGCACTCGTGCAACGTGTTGTCTGCTCGAACCTTCAAAACTTCAATCTAGGCATCCGATCGAGGCGTATAAGGCCTTTTACAGAATGTTGTTGTCAAGAGATACACAAGGACTTGGGATAAGAGGTTGTACAAAGTCAGGAAGATGGGTCCATGCCCAGGTCTTTAAGCTTCAAATTCTATTCGGTGTGATGTCTTGTATATTAGACACTAGGGATTGAAGCTATGGTTCTTGTGGGACATTTCTGTGTAGCATGTAGGTTGAAATGTTGAGACGGCGTGAATGTGGGATCGAGGTGGCAAAATAACGATTTTGCCCCTCACTAAGGTTATCTCCGACTCTAGGCTGATTTAGCAGTCGTTTCTCAGGGTTATCTCTGAGATTGGGCTTCTGCAAGTGCTTAATGTCCTTAGGGTTGTCTTTGAGGTGTGCCTATCCTCCCGGGGTTATCTCCAGGTTTGGAACTGAGTGCCTCGGGGCTATCATCGAGTGTTGAAGCTGATCGCAAGGTTTGAAACAAGCATTTTTGGGGTTATCTCCAAAACTATAACTACATGCCTCGGGGTTATCTTTAAGGTTTGAACTGTATCTCTCAGGGTTGTCTCCGAGATTGGACCTGAAGATCTCGGGGTTATCTCCGAGATGGAACTGGCGATTCTGGGGTTGTTTCTGAAACTGGAACTGCATTCCTCGGGGTTGTCTCTGAGGTTTGAACTGAAATTTTTGGGGTTATATCTGGGACTGTGTTGATTTGACTTCCAGGGTTATCTATAGAAGACAATTTTTCCCTTCTGCAAGGTTAGTAACATGAATGCAAAATTTTTGAGTGTCTATAGATGCCCCTCTTTATCATATTCATGGAATGTAATGGCATGGATAGGATAAAGAACACTAGACACTTGAAACATGGCAAGATATTCATGATGCAATGTACTGCAGCATAATGCAAATGAATAATGTATGTGGTTCGTTGGACTATTTTCCAACAGGATGTGATGAATGTTTACTCCCATGACTTCTGATGGGTAATGGAGTTATCACATATGACTTTGATGAACTGCTTGGATGTGTGCTCCAAAGTTCTTAGGAACTTCTAGGATGTTGACGTTGGGGTTAGCACCAAAGTCATTAATCTTTGGTACAGACTTTCCACCACAGACGTTCCTCTCATGTGCAAGAGACTTTGGGGAAATGAGCATTTGTCTGATGCACATTGTGTATAACATATTCCATCATCGGTCCTCCCTGATGAGGATGTTTTTCCTGGTTGGTATCGCCAGGTCCCTCAAGTGATCTGTCGGAGTTACTGCCAACAATCTGTGTTTGTCAGGGTTGCCTGACCCTTGCTGATGTGTGTATCTACGGCTGAAATTATCGAATGGATTCCGATGCTTCGTTGGATTTATTTGCCAATGGCTGAAGTTGTATGAAATCCCAGCTGGGGAGAAATGTTTTGGAGTGACGGCCCAGAACTGACGGCATCGAACCTTTGTGAGGTATTGCTAATCGTAGTCTGCAACAATCGTGATCATCGGTATAGTGAACCCTGTGTATGGGCGAATACCAATGGGTGATAGAAAGACCCACAGTTTGGTCTATGAAAACCAGGATTTCAAGCTTTTTCGCTCAATCGCGTAGCATCTTTTATTCTAATTTGACTATTTCAACTTGTGAGACCTCCTTTACAACTCAAATTGGACCGAGCCGGAGGGGTGAGACCTACCTAGGGTAGCCGTAGGTACACCTACAGTAGCCATAGGTACACCTCTGGCCAACCGTGGGTGGTTTTAAATGGTCTGTTGCTATCACAAGTCATTTTCATACTACGCCACATAGGAAATCCAAGAGATCTTCTTCAGATCTGCTGAGTTCGGGCGACTTTCTACAAATTCTATCACCGTACAAGTGTTTCACACTATTCTGGTAACGTATGCATGTCTTCTTTTCTAGTTTTCGTCTGTTGGAAAAAGAGTTATCATATGAAATGCGTCTAAACACATAGTAGTGAATATGCATGCCTATATGACTTGATAAAAAATATTCAACATAGTAAATGTTAGTATTAAACCATGATGAACATAATGATGTGAAAAAATTTAACTTTTGAAACAGTCAAATTGGTACCTTTTTTCTGCTATTTCTTATCCTATTTGAGGATAAATGAGCAAAGGTAATAAAGCAAAGAAATTTTGGTAATTAATCTACTATCACAGATTATGACTGTGACATGCTTATGCATATATGATGTTTATGACTGTGGGTAGGTGTGCTACTGAATGGCCACCTAGTCATGCCTATATGCATGTGGATAGTCATGTTTACAAAGGAGACTATAGCAAAAAATTTTGAAAGTCCAGGCATTAGATAGACATGCATTTTAAACTCTACTGTAAGCGTATGTTAAAGTAATACATGCATGCATGTAGCCATAAAAATGCATTTGAAAAGCTCTAGGTTAGAATTTACCACACCATTTCTGAGGTGATTTGGAGATTTGTGTCTAGATAATATGGATCCGGATCAGCCGAGTAGTTCCCGCAGGACCACTTCAGGTGTGTGGAGGAGGGCTTCTGAAATTCCTCAGTCCCGTTCAGTCAGACAGCCTCGTCGTTTAGCAAAGGAGGTGATTCGTCCTGTTCGGGTTGATGTACCGAATGTTGAGGATGAGTAGGAGGATGTACTGTTAGTGGCTCCAGCTCCTGCTGCTCATGCTCCCCGTAGGGATCTTCCAGACATTGTTGTGATGATTCCAGATCTTCTGGGTGATTTGAGTCGCCACCCCTCAGTTTACTTACAGGCAAACGAGGTAAACGCTGGGCTTGATCTTCCTTTTTCCTATTGATGAGGAGCAAGGATTTTGATGTTGATTTGCATTTGGTGTAGGTTCCCAACTTTACACAGTCTCGAGGGAACTGGTTCATCATACACTCCTTATATTAGGCTCTGCATCCAGATTATCGAGGTATTGTGCATGGTTGGGGCTTTGGGCGTTCCTTTCCATTCTTCCCTGCCATTGTCCCTAGGGTTACCTCTGGGCGTTGTTTGAGCACTGGTTTCACCAGACTCAGTCTCTTCATTTGTTAGATTTTGAGGTGATGATGACGCCGATGCATTGGCAGTTTATCACCGGTATAGAGTTTGGAGGGGCGCCAGTGCCATGTACGGTGAATATTACCTTGACTGTCGTTAGATCCTTATTAGGAGTTTTGGCTGAGGTGCTCAAGGGCAGGACCGTCCGTACGAGTCCTTTGAGCATAGATGCTATGAGTGGGTTGTTGAGTGAGCCCATGCCCGCTGATGTGAGAGTCAGGGATTACATTCTTCAGTGATTGTTCCTGGTTATTATCAAGGGTTGTATCATAGCAGACAACTCTTCCACGGTGTCATTCACTTTGATCAGCGCCACTCGGGAGGTGGACCGTATTAGAGAGTATGATTGGGGCTCCTACACCTGTGCCTATTTCCTCAAGGGAATGCGCATGCACTCGCAGGGCTTGACAGAGGCTTGGCTAGGATATTACCTGTTTCTGCTGGTGAGTATTTCTCTTCTGATTTCCCATGTACAGGTTAAGAGTGTTGACTGATCTCAAATGCTTACCTTTGTGTTGGCAGTTTTGGGTGTATGAAAGGCTTCCATGTCTGCATCCTATTAATGTGTTAGGTTGAGATACCTATCCATGAGGATGGTGATGGCGTCACTCTATTTTGGCGGAGGTTCCTGTAGCTGAAGGTTTCACCCATTGTCGCTTAAAGTTTGAGTTGTTGACATCGGATGCCATCACTTGGGTTCCCTACTCTGGGGCACATTTGACTATCGACTTTGAGGAGGGATACCCGACTAGTGTCGAGTATGTGATGTCCACCCGCCGGATTCCTCTCTTCACAGATGGAGGATGAGAGCTCTATTTAGGAAAGCGTGCTATTAGGAGCACCACAGGAGAGATTCGTGTACCGATCTTGCCTCCTGCCAGGCGTTATTGGCCTGTGTCGCAGCCGCCTATCAGTGATATCCCGTTGATGGGTGTTAACGACTTTACTTTGTCAGAGGGTCCGTTTACTCAGGAGGCATTATACCGCTGGTGGTCCCGTCGTACCATTGGAGCCCAGACCCGCGCCACTCAGTTTATGGGGGATATAGTTCTTGGATCTGTGATGATGACAGATTAGATGACCTGTGTCTGAGATCCGACTCATTTGACACAGATTGATAGTTTGACCCGGCAGCTGGACCGGGCACATTTTTTCATCCGGCATTTGGGCAGTGATCCCTCATAGGCGGATACTTTTGATCCTTCCAGCTCGGGGCTTGGACCTTCAGATGACCCATATGGCTTTACCGGTGCAGATCCTACCTTGTATAGGTCTGACATCCCTCTTGGCGGATATCTAGTGGCTCAAGAGGAGTTACATCAGGTGGACAAGATTGATGATGTAGATATAGACACCATTGTCTTCTTTTGATGTGTATTCTCACTATATCTTTTAATAGGCCTCTGTTAGATACTGGGTGGCTGTGTTCCATTCTCGTTATATCTTTTGTAGGCCTCTGTTAGTTATAGGGCGTCTGTGCCTCATTTCCTTATATTTTTTAGCTGTACAGAGATGATGTATTTAGATGATGATGTACTTAGGAATGTATGTACTATTTTCTATTCCCTACATCATATTGCCATCTATTATTTGTCATGCATGTATTATGTCATGCATATGTATGTCCAAAGATGTTCAGCATTGACCCCTGAATGGTCTTATGATACAGCCCACACAGATGTCTTCCACGATAATCAGTCGTATTGATCACACCCCACCAGTATTGGTGGTCTCCCGTCTGAGATCTTGGTATGATAGTGTATCCCCTTTAGACAGGGTGATTGTAGATCAGATATTACAGCATTCCATGACCCTCATGACGTTCTAGGATCCATTGGGCTTCGTAGATGGCATGCTAGCGCATTGGGTGCCAGAGAGGTAGGTTTTTCAGTTTGGGACCCATGAGTTGACTCCTACTTTGGAGGAGTATGAGCGGTTGATGGCTTTGCTCTTAGACAGACCTTTCGTTCGGATGGCTGTCGAAGATATGCGTCGACAGTTCATAACCCTCACCGGGTTATGGTGTAGAGTGGCATAGGTTGAGATTACATCTGGCCATGTATTATCCTAGCATTTTCTGATAGACAAATTTGGCTCAGTGGATAGCTATGCATAATACTCCGAGGATTTCACCACATCGGAGGATAAGTGGTGTATGGCCAGAGTAGATGTACTCGTGATGTGCGTAGTGGCATAATTGTACATGCCACTGTACATGGATGAGCTGGATATCGGTGTAGTCATGGCAGTGAGAGCTCTCAGGGAGGGTCATACCATTGTGCCGATGATTATGGCAGAGACACTGAGGTTAGCCACGTATTGCCACACCTATCCTGCAGGGGTATTTATAGGCAGCTCGGTCTTGTTGTATGTGTGGTTCATGTCACACTTGAGACCGATTGGCACGTTCTAACGGCATGGGTATTGTTTTTCCCATGAGATAGCTATGTCTTACTCCTTTCAGCCAGTGGAGTGTATAGACGCTGCATCCTAGTCGATGTTTTTGGTAGGGATTGCAGATCCATTTGACATTCTACCATGTACAGGGCTCAGTTCACCCTACAACTTCATTACTCATGCACCTGGCATAGATTATCTTCCTCTAGCTGGTTTGAGGGGCATGACCACATATCACCCACTGGCCGTGATGTCACAGTTTGACCAGGTTTAGGATGTGCATCCTTTTGAGGGGGCGTTAGGTTAGCGTTTATCATCTTGCCATTTGTCAGCAGAGGATAAATATAGGGTGTATGTATGTTGGGATCATCGTGAGAGTGCTGAGTTTTCTGTTAGCCATCTGCGCAGTTCGACAGAGTATTCTGCATGGATGGAGACAGAGACTGCATCGGCTGCAGCAATATCCACAGTGCTGGGGACTGATTCAGATGGTGGAGAGCCCATGGACGACATTGAATCTCACACCGAGGAGGAGCCATTCACTAGGTTATCAGCAGCTCTTATAGATTCTCCCAGTATGAGTGCTACTGTGATCCAACATTCATCATAGTATTTAGAGCAGATTCTTCATTTGATGACCTTCAAGAGAGATCATGTTAGGGCCTTGATGTTGACAACTCTTGTTGGGAGAGACGTCGCTCTATTAGAGAGAGATGAGGCATTAGCTCATAGAGATGCCGCTGTTGCTGAGCGGGATGAGGCCAGATCATCTAGAGATGCAGTGATTGTTGAGTGGAATAGCGTTATATCTACCCGAGATATCATTGTTACAGATAGTACTGCAGTGAGGTCCCTTACTACTGGCATCATTGCGGAGATGAGCACGTATATTAATGAGCATAGTTCCACCATGCAGTTGATTGTAGACCTGTTGACTCGTGTAGAGATTCTTGGGCAGGAGATCACAGCGTTACCTCCTTCTTCTGAGAGGGATGCCATGTTAGGCTTGATAGCCCGCATACATAATGACTTGTAAATGGGCTTGTATTTTCCTACACAGACAAGCTTAGCCATTTTGTCATGTACAATACACATTGTATATATCAAACAACATTATATATAGCAGGGAAACATATTTTGATCACTTCCCTTTTAGTTATGCCTTATTGCTTGCTTGATATTTGCATGTTTCTCCAAGGCTTGTGATCTTGATGTATTCTGAACTCCTCCTTGATGGATGAACATTGAGATGTCTCAGGATCTGTCAGAATGGATCGTTAATCTGTTTCCCTACCTTCTTTGGTGTCTTAGGACTAGTTTTTGTATGTCGATGTGGAGAAGAATGTGGATTTCCTCTTTGAGGTTGACCGTACCACAGATGGTCGTCGGTACTCCTTTGTATGGGGAGCCTAGTTAGTTCCATCTCTTATGGATTGGTGTTTCTCTTTAAGGAATCAACCGTAGCTTAGATGGTCATCGATTCTCCCATTTGTGTGGGGAGGTCAGGTAGTTCCATCCCTTTGGTCTGAAGCCAATGAAGTGTGATGGATTGAAGGATGATCCCAGTACCGTTCACAAGTTTTTATGTTTTGGTAGGGGGTAAGACCGAACCATGAATGGCTGCTTACGTACTCCTATTGAAGAGGAGATCAGGTTTGCGTAGTTCAAACCTGGTGTAAAGGTTTAACACTGTATGTGGCAAAGGTGTGTAAAGATGTTTTTGTTATTTTTGTAGTGAGAAGGGTGTAGAAATGTTTTTGTTATTTTTGTTTTATTGCGACCTGACCATATAAAATGGCAGCCTACATACTCTTGTGTATTGAGGAGATCTGGCCGGCGAGTTCACCCCGTGTACACGGCGGTTTGCAGCCAAAAAGTTTAATCCCGTGTACAGGATAAACTGAAGGTGTGAAAAAGTTTAATCCCTAGTGGGATAACCTGAAGGTGTGAATGTTTATCCCGAGTGGGACAAACTAAAAGTGTTAAAGGTTTTGAAAACCTGCAAGGAGTGAAGGATCTGGTGATCTGAAAACCCAGCTGCTGGTTGTAAAGTATGATTGTCCCTGATGAGGTAAATGAGTGTGATGAAAGTTGTATGTAGTGAAGGTTTAGAAAACCTGAATTGACTGGGGATCTGGTGATCCTAAACCAGGATGCTTGTTTATTGGTAACCTCAGACATAATACCATTTCAAGGCATCTGAGGTGATGAGCTGTGGAAATTCATCGCCATCCATCTCCTGTAATCTGAGAGCACCTCCTGTCAGTACCTCCTTGACAACAAATGGGCCTTCCCAGTTTGGGGTGAGTTTTTCTTTGGACTGATCTTGGTTGTCAATGATCTTCTTCAAAACCAAGTCATATTGTTTAAACTGCCATAGCCGGACTTTTTTGTTGTAGGATCTCGCGATCCTTTGTTGATATAATTGACCGCGGAAGATAGCAGCGGTTCGCCTTTCGTCTATTAGAGACAATTAGTGGTACCTATCTTGTAACCATTGGTCTTCATCTAGCTGAGCGTCTATCAACACTCTGAGGGATTCTATTTCCACCTCTATGGGGAGCACTGCTTCCATCCCATAGGTTAATGAGTAGGGGGTTGCCCCAGTAGAAGTGCGCATTGATGTTCTGTAGGCTAACAGAGTTAGAGGTAATAAGTCAGGTCATCCTTTGTGATTGGCAGACATCTTTTGCATGATCTTCTTGATATTTTTTGTTAGTCGCTTTAATAGCACCATTCATCTTTGGATGGTAGATGTGGAATTTACTGCATAACTCCTCCATCATTTTGTTGTTGAGGTTCTTAGCATTGTCTGATACAATTACCTCTGGTTGTCTATATCGACAAATGACATTGTTTCTGATGAAAGCAATGATAACTTCTTTTGTAACCCTAGGGAATTGGGCTGCTTCTACCTATTTGGTGAAGTAGTTGATCATGGTGAAAATAAATCGATTCCCATTACTGGCTTTGGGCTCGATGGGCCTGATCACGTCCATTCCCCACATTGAGAAAGGCCAGGGTGAACTCATACTGTGGAACTCCCTTGGAGGGGCGTGGATAGCATTCTCATGAATTTGGCATTCGTAACATCTCTTGACGTGATCATCGCAGTCAGCCTTGAGAGAGCCAGTAATGTCCTATTCTTAGGATCTTCTTTACAAGTAGGGGGCCGCTCATGTGCGGGCCACATACTCCACCATGGATTTCATCCATGAACCTCTGAGCTTGGTCCTTGTCCAGACATCTGAGGAGACATAGTCATGCATCTCTTTTGTAGAGTGCGTCTCCGCTCAGGTAGAATTTCATAGCCAATCGATGGATCCACCTTCTTTTAGTCGGGCTTGCCTCAACGGGTGTAGATCCATCTTGAAAGTACTCCTTGATATGTTGATACCAATGGTGTTGGATGGGAGGTAGCTCATCCGATACTTCTCCAATGTAGTTCCCATAGGCTGGAGCCTTTTGTTGGGCAAATGTGATGGTTGGCATGTTTTCCTTGTCAAGTATGTTGATCAAGGAGGCCAAGGTTTCTAGCGTATCCGAAAAGTTATTCCTATTCTGAGGAATGTGGAGGAAGGATATTTCTTCAAACAATGAGGCTATCTTTAGAACCTGCCGATGGTAAGGCAGCAAATGTAGCTCCTTGGTGTGATAAATTCTTGTGGTTTGTCTGATTACTGATTCGGAATCCCCAAAGACAGTTAACTGACTGATGCCCCTTGATTAAGCAAGTTTTAGCCCCATGATACAACCTTCATACTCAACTATGTTGTTGGTGTTGGCAAACTACAATTTGACGGCGATGGGATGATGTTCCCCCGTAACAAATACTAGAATTGCTCCAGCTCCAGAACCTTTTATGTTTACAACTCCATTAAAATACATCTTCCATGATTGGTGTGCATCGTATTAATGGTGTTGCTGAACTGTTAATACCCCTTTATAGGGGAAGTATGTTTCCAAGGGTGTGAAATCCCCCGAGGGTGTGGCGGCCAGTTGATCCGCGATTCCTTGACCTTCGATAGACTTTTGTGTCACGTAGACGATGTCAAATTGTTGCAGGATCAACTACCATCTAGACAGTCGGCAATTCAATATGGGTTTACTAAACACGTACTTGAGAGGATCCACGCGGGATATAAGATGGGTTGTGTGACCATGGAGGTAATGTTGTAACCTCAAGGAAGCCCATGCTAAAGCACAATAAGTTTTCTCAATCAGAGTGTACTTGTGTTCACTGCTACTGAATCTTTTGTTGAGGTAGTAGATAGCTCGCTCTTGGCCTCTATCGTCTTTCTGTCTCAGCATATAGCCCATGGCATTGTCATTGATGGACAGATATATAAATAGGGGAACATCATCCCTGGGTGGTACCAAAATAGGAGCTTTGACTAGCTACTCTTTGATTGTAAGGAAGGCTTTCTGACACTCATCATTCCATTTCATGGAGGAGTTCTTCCTTAACAACTTAAAGATAGGCTCACAGGTTGCTGTGAGTCGGGAGATGAATCTGCTAATGAAGTTGATTCTTCCCAAAAATCTCCATATTTCCTTATCTGTCTGAGGAATGGGCATTTTCATGATGGCCTGGATTTTGGTGGGATCCAGCTCAATCCCATTGTGGCTGACTAGGAAACCTAGCAACTTACTTAATTTAACGCCAAAGGCACATTTGGCTGGATTCAACTTCAAGTCGTACTTACGCAACCTATTGAAGAGCTTTCTGAGATGGTTTAGGTGGTCTTCCTCCTTTCGGGACTTGACAATGATGTCATCCACATAGATCTCTATCTCTTTGTGCATTAAATCATGGAAAAGAGCCATCATGGCTCGCTGGTAGGTAGCTCCGGCATTGATGAGGCCGAATGACAACCGTCTATAACAAAAGGTTCCCCACGGAGTGATGAATGCAGTTTTCTCACGATCCTCTTCAGCAACCATAATTTGATGGTACCCCATAAAGCAATCAGCAAAGGTGTACATGTCATATTGAGCTATATTATCAATGAGTATGTGGGTGAATGGCACGAGAAAGCTATCTTTGAGACAAGCTTTGTTCAGGTCCCGATAGTCCACACAAACTCGAACCTTCCCTCCTGGTTTGGGCATGGGGACTATGTTGGATAGCCATACAGGGTATGTTGACACCATGATGATGCCTGCTTGAAATTATTTCACAATTTCTTCTTAAACTTTTAAAACTCCACTCAGGTTTTAATCGTCTAAGCTTTTGCCTAACTGGCTTGAATCCCTCTTTGATGGGGAGGCGATGAAGAACAATGTCTGTAAGAACCTGAATTTTTAGAAAATATTAAAATAAGAATTTAGTAAATAAAATTTTTAAGGCATGTGATGAGTTCGAATAAGAATATATATATATATATATATATATATATATATATATATATATATATATATATATATATATTTATGTGATACGAGGTATGTAATATTGTGTTACATAGGGTATATGAGTTATGTAATATGTGATGTTGTGTTTAATAAATATATATCGTTATTATATATTTGTTATAAATTGTAGAGATGAATTAGTAAGAAGATGGATAAGAATTTATCTATTGATATTAAATAATTTATGTGAAATTATTTTAGAATAGTAGTTGGTGACATTAAATACCTTTGATAATCACCAATTTCTTGAGTATTCGTATGGGTACGTATCAAGTCTAAGGTAGTACAATCGTACTCTTTAATGGTGGATGTATAGGAGCTGGGCTAAATGATTCTTTCAGAGAGCGGATGTATATACGAATTAGTAATCGATCTAACTCACTGTGAAAACAGTGTAGACGAGACGAAAACTAATTTGTTGGTTGTTTGTGGGAAACCACTCAACGTACTATATTGAATACTATTAAAGGCTCGACGCGTGCTAGGTTTAGACTGGTATATATGTACGTAAATGATGAGAGAAGAAAATTGATATACCTTTAAAGTGGTTCGAGAATTATTGAGTAGATTGATACACGGCGAGAAGTGAGGATTAAAAGAATGTATATATGTGTTATATTCGAGTTTTGTGATTTTGGTGGTATGAAACCGTAAAAAGGACGTACTGTTGGTTAAACTAATAAGGGAGATAGAGTTTTAAAACTCAAAGTGTGATCCTTAAATTATTAAGGAATATAGTGACCAAGGATGTGGAATCTGTAATACCCGAGAATTTCCACGTAGTATAAAAGGAATATATTAATGGAAATACTATTTATGTGAATATAAGTGTTATTATTTTCTGAGATGGTTAATGCAATTTATTCGTATTAGATCAATGCGTATTAAAATGTTTGAATTGACAATGAGAAGTGTGAAATGCCTTGTGTGGCATAATGCGAAATGAGAAAATTCACTAAGTAAGTTAAAACGGGAATTAGGAAGATTAATCGGGTTGATCATGAAATTTCATGTAGTTAATGAGTACGCTCTTAGACTTGTAATATTACTCATGTGGATAGTAATTCATGTCATATCAAACGAGTTTAGCGACGAAATTGGCACGGGCTGGAAGCTAAACCAGTCTTGGCACTGTCAGGGTACGGCGCAGCTGCGCCGTCCCAGCAGTACAAACTGGCGCAGCTCCGCCAGTGGTCAGTTGGAGAAAACTAATTTATTTCACTTTAGGAATTAAATGGAACAATTATATCATATGTGTGACATTGATAAACCATGAAATAAAGTATGTTATGTGTGAGAACGGAATTATTAAGTGGACCATTAATTAATTATGGTAGAATATTGATTACTTAGTAATTAATTAATAATATGTGATTATTATTATTTGCAATATATGTACAAATATAATAAGAATTATATAGATAATTAATGATTATGGAGATCCATAAATACATTAATCAAGGAAGAATGAATTAATTTATATTGGTGGTAATTAATCAAGGAAGGGAATAATTTATTTATTTGACATAAATAAGTAAGTTATTAATGTAATAATATTATATTGACAGTTATGTGCATATGACCAATAATACAACTATACTATATAGTGTAGTGTGACTTTTATGTGACTATATATCAAGTTTTATGACATTATATTGTATGAAGCAATGTGATTAAGTATATTGAAATTATATGGTATAAATATACAATGAAGTGTGTATGTAGGAATATGCATGTGGGTAGACATTAAAATAAAATGTACATGGATTATATGTATGTTGCATAACATCTACTACCTTGTAATGTTAAATCATATTGTGACATTAAGTTATAATATATGGTTGATATGTGTATTAAAATATAACATAAGAGTGGGAGTGTGTAGAAGTATACAAGAATGCTGAGTTATATTGATTGTCCCAAAATGTGTGTCCTAATTGCTCCTTAATTCTCAGTCATGTGTAGAACAAAGGCTAAGGCCTATGTTCATCCTTTTCTTCCAAAACCTCCTAGCTAATGATCATGGGGGGAGTGGGAGCCATGATGCAAATCACCAACTAATCACCAACTCCTTGTTAACCTTCATGCAATTCTTCCATCCTTTGGTTTGATTTCTTGGACAATGGCTGGGCATGGTCAATGGATTTTTTATAAAATGAACTCTTCCCTTCATTCTTTGTGTTGCTTAAGTTGGTTGAGAATTTCTAAGAGATTGAGAGCATTCTAGGACATTGGGAGTTCATTAAGAGCAAGCTAATTCACATGTGCAGAGGTATAAGTTCTCTTCCTTGTTCCATTTTCGGTTTCTATAAACAGAGTTCTTGAACTCTTAAAATTCAAATTCTTGAATTCATGGAATTGGATGTTAATGAGGTTAGGTATGGGTTATATAGTTGTTATATGACCATATATATATATATATATATATATATATATATATATATATATATATATATATATATATATATATATATGTTTCAACTGTAATAGGAATGTTAAGAATCAACTTCGTGAGTAATTTATGTGGTTAGGCTAAATAGTTGCCAAGGTTTACTATTCCTGGCTTGAACCAAGTACAGCACAGCTGCGCCGTATTAACACTAAGGCACAGTGCATCTGCGCCGGTTCCTGAGATTAGTTGGGCTATCTGTTTTGAAATCTGCTGAGTGTTAGTTAATCGTTATGGCTCAAACTAGCATGTAAGCATGTCTAAGGGGTATATACAAGTATATTAATCTACGTTGAGCATGTTTTAATAGATTTACATGATTAATGAAAGCCTATGGTTTAGACGAAAGTTTGTACTTTGAGTTTTGAGAATGAACTATGTTCTGCAAATTGTGAGCCTGGTAATCTATACATGACTGATTTTACACCTAAATGAGCATGCTATAGTGTACATAGTTCCTCTATTCATGACCACCTTATTAGGCTTTGTGTTAGAGAAGTTTTTCAAGAAAAAGCTTAGCATAGTGAACTAACATGCATGACTACTACATGATTTAAACTCTGACCTTGCGAGCATGATAACATGACTTGACTACATATGTTTAGAGCTTTGAAGTTGTCTTGTATGTGTTGAATGGTATGGTTTAAGTCTATAATGGTTTCAAACGTAAACTTGAACATATCTTCAAAATCTAGTTGCATCACATGGATATCTAGATTCTAAAGGAGTTATAAGTCATGTTATGTCTATAATATCCCTAGATATAATTTATATGTGCTATATTGCATCATTTATGATAAAATGATTTCGAAGACAAGCTCAAGCATATTTTTGAACTTGAGTTGCATTACATATGAGTATTTAGATTTTATAGGCTTGAGATGTCATGTTATATTTCATTATGTCTCTAAACATAAGTCTTATATGTTAAACATAATGGAAGTAAACCAAGCATGAGGTTAAAGCATGTTTTAAAGTGTTAAACGATGCTAGTTATGAGTAAAAGATATGAATATGTACGAGCATGTATAGTACATATTATGTGACCTCTTTATGAGAACATAAAGCTAATTAGTACACCTAGTGATTTTATAACCCTATTTGGTTTTGATTTCGTGAAAATCCTAAACTAAAGTCCCTAATATATAAGGTTGAACTTGAAGTGGTCATATAAGTATGTTAAGACCTTTTGTGAGTATATATATGAGAAGTGTAAGTGTCTAAGTGTGTTACAGTTCGAACAGAAACCACAAGGCAGCAGCTGAGTCCAGGCTTAGCCAGGGGACGGCGCAGCTGCGCCTCTCCTAGGCTTAGCCATGGAACAGCTGCGCCGTGTAGCAGTCATAACTGACTTCTGTTTTTGAATCTGATGTATGAAGCATGCTTATATGATTACTTTAACTTGTAATATATGACCAATATGCTATGTAATGTGTTAAGAAGCATGCTATGTGATAGAGATGAATGTTAATTTTGATTTTCGAATGTTAAAGTCCAAAGGAATACTTTCAAGATATTAAGCAATAATTTGTTGTTTGGATTTGTAATGTCTTACAAACTAAATTGTGCTATGAATATATAGTATAGGTAATGTTGTATGAAGTTATGACTAAGTTAGACGTTTATATGTACGTTTGAACTTACCTATACGAGTTTTAAATATGTCGATCACATAGCGAGTCAAGTGTGTGATACATATATACGGATGTTGATTTCATGTCCGAATGGTTAAGGCATACCTATACGGACCTAGCTATTCTGAGAATCTGATGAGAAAGTGAAGTGTAGGTTTTTCGAACTTAGTTAGAAAATAATGTAACATTGTTATTACATTGAGAATGCATGAAATATGTTACTAATGGATATGAATCCATGATTATATAACTATGTAGGAATACGTGAAGTACAGATAAGCGTTAAATAATTAAGTCGTAGTTCATAAACTACGAATCAGGCAAGTCTTTCAATTCCTATTTGATATATGAATTCTATAACTGTTAGTTGAGCTGTATTTTGCTATGATAATGTTGATGTATATATATGAAATGCATATGAGATATGTATGAAAGTTGAAAGTTGATCTTTGATGATATGCTTGTGAAGTAAATCTCTATGCTTGTTATATGAGAAGTAACATGTGTGACGACCCCGAAACCGGGTCCTCTGACCCCGGTTCGGTCATCACGATAAAATATAAACATCCACCTCTAAACAACATACGATAACTAAAATGCAAAAAAATAATAAACGTACATCATTTATTCAAAAGGTGTTACTAGTCCCAAGATTCGATAACCTTAATACAATCTTACACACATACCCTAAAATAAATATTAGGGTTCATATTACATAATAGTAATTTAAAACTAGGCATAAGGAAAAATCTGCTCCTTACCACTATTCTACATCTTTCCTTTACCTTATCCTTCCCTGAGGTCTCGGGCTTAGCTGCAATATAATTCATGATATAGCAAGAATGAGCAACAAGTTTGCTCAACAAGTTTTAATACAACAATAAGGATATAACAAGATGAATAGAAAAATATCTGGCAATGGATTCAACAATATGAATATCTGACGGATTTAACAATATAAATATCGCAAGCAAAGATAATGTTTGCTTTTAGAATAACTGCTAGTCGAATAGACTTTGAACTATAACACTCCAATGGAATCAATAGCTAATTTACCCTTTGGTTAATGCTACAGAATAAGTACTTGAGGGGATCAACCTCGCGTACACTATGTATATGCATAACATTTAAATCTGCTCTGTTGAAACTTATATTAGATACCTGGGGTACTCCCCTATCATAAGAGGGGTGTTCTTTCAGTCTAAGAATCCTTACCATCAATTGGTTTGGATAGCTTTTATAAAACTTCATAGGCTTATCTGACCGGACAAAGGTTCAGACTCTATTTACCACGGTTCAATAAGTTTTGAACTTTAAATGATGTACAAGTGCAAGACTATACGAACTCAAGTGCATTAAGTGCGAATATCAATAATATCGATGTGGAATAATTGTAAGGAAATTAAACCACTTAATAACATGCTTGGAAATAAGATTCAAGCTTAAATGAATAACTTTCAATTCAACAATATTATGGTCAATGCAATATGAGAAGGATAGGAAAACTTTCACAAACTCATAGTTGTGTAAGTTAGGAAACTTGCAACATAATAAATTCGGATACTTGCTCAATATAATTTAGGGTAAGTTTAGGGAAACTTGCTTAACAAAAGTAGGGTTCAAGGAACTTGCTCAATAAAAGTAGGGTTCAAAGAACTTGCATAAACATATACCTATTTGCACCAAATAAAGGTAATGCGTAAGGTTTAGATACTTACATGTTTGCTCAGCTACAATATAATATTAGCTTTAACTAACTCGCGTTGAAACGACCTAACATTAACAAGTTGGTCTTTCAATTAGTACGTGTAAACGCAGATGAGTCCACACTTAAAGAATCAAGTCATCACATATCATGCTTCTCAACATACTATATGGCATACTACTCACATATTACAAGATAAAGTAACCATATGAGCATGCCTTGAAAGTCAGAATCAAAAACAAAATCTATTTGTGACTGCAGGCCGGCGCAGCTACGCCTGGTCTAGGCTTAAGGACGGCACAGCTGCGCTGTCCCCTGGCCAGACCAAGTTTGAGCTGCTGCTCTCCTGACTTCAGTGCAACTCTAACACACCAATTACTCATATCTTTTAACATACGTACATGCTAGAGTTTCACATATAACACATGACCATACTTGAATTCATTACATCAAGTTTTAACTTACAATTTATATGTCATTAACATAAAAAGTCATGTAATCATCATGTTTTGTAACTTGGTCATACAATACTCAGTAGTCATGCTTGTATATAGACATCACATGTATACTTTACTCATTACTTGACGACATTAGCTTTCTCATTCTAATCTTTCTTTGAATTTAACACTAAGTCAGCTTAGTACATACAAGGCATCTTAACATGTAACTCTCATGCATTTACAACATATATTAAAGTCATATATGCATGCTCAAATGGTCAGAGTTTACAAGATAAAAGTTTTGGTCAAGTTCACTTTGAAAAGCCTTAAGTTTCTTATCTTTGAAATAGTCTAAACTTTGAATCATGTATGCTAGTGTGTTCAATCACTTTAGTCTTGCATTTCATGTCAATATAAACCATATTAACATACTCATAAAGTCAGAATGCTCACACGAGGTGTTCGGGACAAAGTTCACTTTTGAAATCACAAATCTCATTTCAAAATCACAAGTGTTATGTCAAACATTTATATAATTGTTCATCCTATATGCATGTGCTTACATGTGCATTTTAAAATAGTTTACAAGCTTGTTTTACCACGTACTAACAAGTTAGCATGAACAGAAACTGAGCAGCAAACATCAGGTCTGGTGCAGGCATGTCGCAGCTGTGCTGCACCCTAGTACAAATAGGGCGCAGCTGTGCCATACCTGAGACAAAACTGAATTTGGGTTATGGCGCAGCTGCGCTGCACCCTAGTACAAATAGGGCGCAGCTGCGCCGTGCCTGCATCAAAGACAGTAAGGTTACTCTGTTTTGTAGAGCCTTAACCAACCTGATCCCTTTTAGATTAAACATGCTCCAATCCATGAATTAAGAGTTGAAACATGTAGACATATATCATATACATCATGGCATGTTAATTCACATTGATTAACAAAGAATTCAAGAAATTCCTACGAATTTGACAATACCCAACTAAGAACACAATTAGAGTTTATACCTTATTAGGCTTGAAATGAACTCCTCACACACTAAGTATGCTCCCAAACTTTCTCAGCAACATAGAATTTTCAATATAGACTTAACAAACAACCAAAAACTGAAAATGGGGCAGGCATTTATAGAAGAACTATGAACTGGACAATCACATTATCCTAATGTTGGAGCTCATGGTGCAAAGGAAAAACACATTGGTTTTTAGAGAGTGGTTGAGCAACTCACCACCAACCATTGGCTAGCAAATGATCACCTAAGATTAGCCACTTGAAAGTTACGTAAACTAGCTTCTTACTACTGTTCATGTACTAACGAGACACTCATTTTGGGATAACAGAGAAATCTCAGCATACTAGATCAACTAAGGCTTGGTTTGGACACTATAATTCCCATAATGTAATATAAATGTGTAAATGTTACTACACAAGGAAATTTGGGGATTATTTATGTACTCACATTATAATATCCATGTACATTAAATACTCATAATTCATTTCGTATAACAATATTATTATGCAACTCACATGAATGTAAATAATTCATTACTATATAGTATATATATTGACATTTTAATGTGTTACCTTGTACAATATAAAATATATAAATAACTACCATATAATAAAGGTTTACTATTCATGCTTGCACAAATTAATCAAGTAGACATATAATCATTTTATAAATTATTAATCTATTACTCATTAATTATCATTTATTCATAATAATTATTAATTAACACATTACCAATTAATTACTCATAATTGCAATTAATCAATATGTTCAACTCTCGCTACTATATTCAAATAAATTGAATATTTAATTATTAATAATCCTATCAATTCTTTGATATCAAACTCTTAGGGTTAGTCCACTAATTTAAATAACTATTAGTGACTCCCTTAAATTATTTCATAAATTCACATAACCACATAAGGTTTAAATAAACTCACAAAACTAACTCATTAAAAATTAAATCACATATTTAATTAATAAAAAGTTTAAAATTTGTGGACGTTATATCCCTCCCCCTTTATAAAAATTTTGTCCTCGGAATTGTAAAAATAAGGTTACTCAAATAAAAATGGATAATTCGCTCTCATTTTCTCTTCTAGCTCCCACGTAGCTTCTTCTACTGCGTGATTCCTCCAGAGAATCTTAACGGAATGAATAATCTTATTGCTCAACTTCTGTTCCTTCCTATCTAGTATCTGGACAGGAACTTCCTCGTACGATAAGTCTTTCTCGACTTGGATCGGTTCATAGGAGATAACGTGCTTGTAGTCCGGTTTATACGGCCGCAATACTGACTCATGAAACACGTTGTGAATGTGCTCAAGTTTAGGAGGTAACACTACCTCGTACGCCACTTCACCGACTTGCCTCAAAATCTCGAACGGTCCTATGAACCTAGGGCTCAACTTGCCCTTCTTCCCAAAACGAATCTTCCCTTTCCAGGGGGATACTTTCAGAAAAGCATAGCTTCCTACTTCAAAATCTCTCTTCTTGCGATGTAAGTCTGCATACTTCTTCTGGCGATCTTAAGCTGCTACTAGTCGAGCACTTATCACCTTGATGATCTCCACCGTCTGTTGTACTAACTCTGGTCCCAACAGTCGACGTTCTCCAACTTCGTCCTAGCATAAGGGCGTTCTACATTTCCTCCCATACAGTGCTTCGTACAGTGGCATTCCAATACTGGCGTGATAACTATTATTATACGCGAATTCTACTAGTGGAAGGTGATCCTCCCAACTACCCTTGAAGTCAATTACACAAGCTCAGAGCATGTCTTCAAGTGTTTGAATTGTCCTCTCACTTTGCCCATCGGTCTGCGGATGATACGCGGTACTCATTCATAGTTGTGTCCCCATTCTTTCTTGAAGACTCTTTCAGAAGTTTGACGTGAATCGCGGATCTCTATCTGATACAATAGATACCGGCACCCCATGCCTCGAGATAATTTCCTCGACATATAATTTGGCTAATTGGTCCAAACTATACTTAATCTTAATCGGCAAAAAGTGAGATGACATAGTAAGACGGTCTACAATCACCCATATGGTGTCGTGCCCTTTCTGCGTTGTCGGAAGTCCCACCACAAAGTCCATTGTGATGTGCTCCCATTTCCATTCTGGAATTTCTAATGGTTGTAGTAACCCGCTTGGTTGTTGGTGTTCTGCCTTAACTCTTTGACAAGTTAGACATCTACTTACGCATTCTGCAACCTCTCTCTTCATGTTTGGCCACCAGAAGTGGTGACGCAATCTTCGTGCTTCCTCGGTGTATCGAGTATCTCGTAATGTGCGCTTCTTGCAAAATATCTTCTCTTAGTTCTGGTACTATCGGTACCCAAATTCGTCCTTCAAATCTTTGCAGTCCCGTGCTATCAACCTTAAATTTCAATTCCTCACCTTCAGTTAATCGCTTCTTGATGTTATTGCAGTCTTCTTCCTTTTCTTGTGCCTCTTTGGCATTATCCAATAAAGTCAGGCTTGTTGTTACCGTAAATAATTGCTCGTCGGTCTCCATCGGATACTTAATCTCCAAGTCTAGTCGTTCGAAATCTTTCACTAATTCTTCTTGAATGGTCAACTTTAATAACTTTTCTTTGCCTTTTCTGCTCAAGGCATCTGCCACTACATTTGCTTTGCCTGGATGGTACAGAATTTCACAATCATAATCTTTGATCAATTCTAACTATCGGCGTTGCCTCATGTTTAACTCTCTTTGCATGAAGATATACTTCAGACTCTTGTGATCCGTATATATCTCACACTTCTCGCCATACAAATAATGCCTCTAAATCTTCAAGGCAAAAACTACTGCTGCTAACTCCAGGTCATGAGTCGGATATCCCTTCTCATAATCTTTTATTTGACGTGAAGCGTACGCAATGACTCTGCCGTGTTGCATCAGTACACAGCCAAGTCCCTTGTGTGACGCATCACTATACACTATAAACCCTTCCGTGTTGTCCGGTAAAGCTAACACAGGTGCTTAACTATGCTTCTTCTTCAGTTCTAGGAAACTTTCCTCACATTTCTCCGTTCAAACGAACTTAACTGCCTTTCTGGTAAGGTTGGTCAACGGTGATGCTAATTTTGAAAAATCTCAAATAAATCTTCGATAGTATCCCGCTAATCCTAAGAAACTCTAGATTTCTGTCGGCGTCTTCGGCTGCTCCCAATTGATAACCGCTTCTACCTTTGCTGGATCCACTAAAACACCATTTTTGTCGATAACGTGCCCTAAAAATTGCACTCTCTGCAACCAAAACTCACACTTGGAGAATTTTGCATACAACTTCTCCCTCCTTAATGTCTCTAACACTATCCAAAGATGCTCGGCATATTCTTCCTCCGTCTCTGAATATACTAGAATGTCATCTATGAATACGACAACAAACTTATCCAAATACTGTTTGAATACTCTGTTCATCAAATACATAAATACTACTGGCGCGTTCGTCAATCTAAATGACATAACCAGAAACTCAAAGTGTCCATACCGAGTTCTGAATGTCGTCTTTGGAATGTCTTCCGGCCTCACTTTCAGTTGGTGATAACCGGTTCTTAAGTCAATCTTTGAAAAGTACTTTACCCCCTTCAACTGATCAAACAAATCATCTATCCGGGGCAACGGGTACTTATTCTTAATGGTGACTTTGTTCAACTCTCAGTAGTCGATACAAAGTCTTAGCGACCCATCTTTCTTCTTAACGAATAAGACTGGTGCTCCCCACGGTGATACGCTTGGTCGAATGTATCCCTTATCTAACAACTCTTGTAATTGAGCCATTAGTTCTTTTATCTCTACTAGTGCCATACGATACGGCACTTTGTATACCGGTGCAGTCCCTGGTGCCAAATCAATAACAAACTCAATCTCTCTATCCGGTGGAAATCCCAGAATCTCGTCTGGGAAGACATCAACGAAATCCCTTACAATAGGTATCTGACTCAATTCGCCCTCGACTCGTCAAGTATCAACTACATGAGCCAAATAACCTATACAACCCTTCCTAAGCAATCTCTGATCTTGCACCATCGTTAGACAATGAGATTGTCTCGGCGATTTACTACCATAAAATACCACCTTCGACTTAGTCGGAGTCTTATGGTGTACACACTTCTTCTTACAATCAACAACTGCTCCATGAACCGATAATCAATCCATCCCAAGGATTACATCGAACTCCCCCAAACGAATTGGTATCAAATCCACTTTGAGCTTAAATCCTCGTAATGTGGTATAATAATTCCTATGAATGTATTCTGCGGGAATAATTTCCTTGTTTGCTACTTCTATGTTCATAGGGCGTTCTAATCTCTCACGGAGTAAGTCTAACTATTTAGCAAATTCTTCGGAAACAAAAGAATAGGTAGCACCCGAATCAAATTACACGTATGCATCTATATCATTGATCGGAATGATACCTGACACCACGTCCTTAGATTCCACCATATCCTGTACTGTCATGTTGAACGTTCTTGTCGTTGGTCTGATGGCTTGATTGGCTGGCCCTCCAATGTTCGGCCCATTGTTGTTGTTGTTGCGGTTGTTGCTAGCTGCATCGCCTTTTTTCTTCGGGCAGTCCTTGATTTGATGGTCTGTGGTACCACACGAGAAACATCCTCCCTTCGGCTTATTCGGACACTAAGGACCCATGTGCTCCGGTTGTTCGCAACGATAACAAACACTCTTCCCCTTCATACACTCCCCCGAGTGATTCCTCCCACAGTTATTAAACCTCATACTTTTCTTAGCTTCTCCCCCGGACTTATTACCTCCAGAGGATTGGCTCTCTGTCCATTTATGCTTATTGGGGTTGCTGCCTCCGCTGTTTCCCCCTTTCTGTCCTTCTTGACCGGTTTTCTTTTCTTGTTTGAATCGCGCGATGGCTTCATTACCTCCTTCGGCAATGATAGCCCTTTCCAAAAGATCAGAGTAAGTCTTAATCTTTAATATAGCCACTGCTTTTTGCACCCATGATTTCAGTCCTAATTCGAACCTCCTTACTTTCCTGGACTCCGTGTCAACCTGATGTGACGTGAATTGGGCTAACTCGTTAAATTTTGCCGCGTACTCTGCGACAGACATACTACCTTGCTTCAGTTCTAGAAACTTAACTTCCATATCCTGCTGCGTATTCTCTGAGAAGTAATTCTCAAGGAATAGCTCCTTAAATCTATCCCAAGGAATAACTCCTTCGTCTGCTCGTCCCTTATTGGCCTTCCACCAGTAATTAGCTTCGCTCTTCATCATGAAAGTGGCAAAACTCGTCTTCTGTGCTTCGGCCACTCGTGCGACCTCAAACACCTTCTCCATCTCTTCTATCCATGTCTGGGCTTCAATTGGATCCAAGGTTCCTCGGAACTCCGGTGGTCCTACTAATTTAAAGTTCTTAAAGCTAGCCAAGTGTTGTCCTGGCTGCCCTGCTGCTGGCGGGGGTCTATTTTGCATTGCCTCAGTTAATAGGTTAACGAAGTTCTGCATTGGATCAACATTTGCCCCTCCACCATTGTTAACGGATCCTTCCTTCCTCCGATTCTGCAAAATTCTCCTAGGCGGCATGATCTGAGGAAAGGAAGAAACAATTAGGCTTTATGTGATATGTTATCCATGTTAGCATTTAGAAGTTTAAGACGTCTATCAATCATTTTTGATTTAAATAAACTACTTCAATATCACAATAAAACTCGATGGATTTCCTTCATCCCATCACTTACATACTCTACTTGAGTTTTCTACTAAGGTTATAACCTAGGTTTTGCATTCCTAACGTTTATAACCTACAGCTTTGATACCAACCTGTGACGCCCCCGAAATCGGGTCCTCTGACCCCGGTTCGGTCACCACGATAAAATATAAACATCCACCTCTAAACAACATACAATAACTAAAATACAAAAAAATAATAAACGCATGTCGTTCATTCAAAAGGTGTTACTAGTCCCAAGATTCGATAACCTTAATACAATCTTACACGCATACCCTAAAATAAACATTAGGGTTCATATTACATAATAGTAATTTAAAACTAGGCATAAGGAAAAATTTGCTCCTTGCCACTATTCTACATCTTTCCTTTACCCTTGTCCTTCCCTAAGGTCTCGGGCTTAGCTGCAATATAATTCATGATATAGTAAGGATGAGCAACAAGTTTGCTCAACAAGTTTAAATACAACAATAAGGAAGTATCATGATGAATGGAAAAATATCTGGCAATGAATTCAACAATATGAATATCTGAAGGATTCAACAATATGAATATCGCAAGCAAAGATAATGTTTGCTTTTAGAATAACTGCTAGTCGAATAGACTTTGAACTATAACACTCCAATGGAATCAATAGCTAATTTACCCTTTGGTTAATGCTACAGAATAAGTACTTGAGGGGATCAACCTCGCGTACACTATGTATATGCATAACATTTAAATCTGCTCTGTTGAAACTTATATTAGATACCTGGGGTACTCCCCTATCATAAGAGAGGTGTTCTTTAAATCTAAGAATCCTTACCATCAATTGGTTTGGATAGCTTTTATAAAACTTCATAGGCTTGTCTGACCGGACAAAGGTTCAGACTCTATTTACCACAGTTCAAGAATTTTTGAACTTTAAATGATGTACAAGTGCAAGACTATACGAACTCAAGTGCACTAAGTGCGAATATCAATAATATCGATATGGAATAATTGTAAGGAAATTAAACCACTTAATAGCATGCTTGGAAATAAGATTCAAGCTTAAATGAATAACTTTCAATTCAACAATATCCTGCTCAATGTAATATGAGAAGGATAGGAAAACTTTCACAAACTCAAAGTTGTGTAAGTTAGGAAACTTGCAACATAATAAATTCGGATACTTGCTCAATATAATTTAGGGTAAGTTTAGGGAAACTTGCTTAACAAAAGTAGGGTTTAAGGAACTTGCTCAATAAAAGTAGGGTTCAAAGAACTTGCATAAACATATACCTATTTGCACCAAATAAAGGTAGTGCGTAAGGTTTAGATACTTGCATGTTTGCTCAGCTACAATATAATATTAGCTTTAACTAACTCGCGTTGAAACGACCTAACATTAACAAGTCGGTCTTTCAATTAGTACGTGTAAACGCAGATGAGTCCACACTTAAAGAATCAAGTCATCACATATCATGCTTCTCAACATATTATATGGCATACTAGTCACATATTACAAGATAAAATAACCATATAAGCATGCCTTGAAAGTCAGAATCAAAAACAGAATCTATTAGTGACTGCAGGCCGGCGCAGCTGCGCCTGGTCTAGGCTTAGGGACGGCGCAGTTGTGTTGTCCCCTGGACAAACCAGGTTTGAGCTTATGCTCTCCTGACTTCAGTCCAACTCTAAGACACCAATTACACATATCTTTTAATATATGTATATGCTAGAGTTTCACATATAACACATGACCATACTTGAATTCATTACATAAAGTTTTAACTTACAATTTATATGTCATTAACATAAAAAGTCATGTAATCATCATGTTTTGTAACTTGGTCATACAATACTCAGTAGTCATGCTTGTATATAGACATCACATGTATACTTTACTCATTACTTGACGACATTAGCTTTCTCATTCTAATCTTTCTTTGAATTTAACACTAAGTCAACTTAGTACATACAAGGCATCTTAACATGTAACTCTCATGCATTTACAACATATATTAAAGTCACATATGCATGCTCAAATGGTCAGAGTTTACAAGTTAAAAGTTTTGGACAAGTTCACTTTGAAAAGCCTTAAGTTTCTTATCTTTGAAATAGTCTTAACTTTCAATCATGTATGCTAGTGTGTTCAATCACTTTAGTCTGGCATTTCATGTCAATATAAACCATATTAACATACTAATAAAGTCAGAATGCTCACACAAGGTGTTTGGGACAAAGTTCACTTTTGAAATCACAAATCTCATTTCAAAACCACAAGTGTTATGTCAAACATTGATATTCTTATTCATCCTATATGCATGTGCTTACATGTGCATTTTAAAATGGTTTACAAGCTTGTTTTACCATGTACTAACAAGTTAGCTTGAACAGAAACTGAGTAGCAAACATCAGGTCTGGTGCAGGCCTGGCGCAGCTACGTTGTACCCTAGTACAAATAGGGCGCAGCTGTGCCATGCCTGAGACAAAACTAAATTCGGGTTACGGCGCAGTTGCGCTGCACCCTAGTACAAATAGGGCGCAGCTGTGCCGTGCCTGCATCAGAGACAGTAAGGTTACTCTGTTTTGCAGAGCCTTAATGTAGCATCCCCAAATCCCGGTCCTAATCACCAAGGATCTGGTATACTATTTCTATAACTATTGCGGAAGATATAAACATAAATTGTTTATACATTAAACTTTTTCACATCATTCCCAAGGTCTACAACCTTAACTTAATATTTACATTCAATATCTTAAATGTTTCCAATACTATTTTCGTCAGAAGATTTAATAAATCTAACTGCATCATAATTTAGTCTTGCACTTTGCCTTTACTTCTGTCTTTACTCGAGCTTTCTTCTAAATCTGAAAATTTTATCATGATATAACAAGGGTGAGCATCAAATTTGCCCAGCAAGTTAAATTTATTTGAGGATATATCATGATTGAAAGAATTGAACAATAAGCTAGCTAACTTTCAACAATATAAACATTGTGAAAGAGCATGAACAAATTTTCTTAGCTGAACGACCAAGTCAATGAAAATGAATGGTCAAGCATAAACATGAACAGATTAACTGAACCAAATGGTAATGAAGGTGATCAGCCTATCATACCTGATGAACATTTACAATATGCACAACGTGCGAATCAATAATCAATATAGACGTGAATAATCAACAACAACTATTCACTAACATGCTTTGAAATTACAACTCATGGTTGAGTTAGGAAACTTGCCTGAACCGCTGATTACCGCTAAGCAATATAATGTAATCTCTTATGAAAGACCTATCCATTATAAGATTGATCTTTGAATTAGCATAACATACCTATTAACTCATAATACTATTACTTAATCAATCAATTATCTAACACTTAATCACATAATTAAATAATAGATAAAACCTTACAACGTTAGTATTATTATCATCATTTGATAATTCTTCAATCACTATATCATATACATTATGATTTACCACTCGCTTTTTCATTTCACAAGTTATTCTTTAACATCTAATAAGTTAAATACTAATCCAGCCACCTGGATTCAATATCTAACAACCCAAACTACAATCCAGCTAACTGGATTCCAAATCCAGCAAACTAGATCGCGATCCAACAAACTGGATTCAACAAATATTCAATTTAGTAAACTTTTTTTTTCAATCCAGCAAGCTGGATTCATCAGATTTCCTAATCCAGCAAGCTGGATTCCATATCCTTTTTACAAAAATACCAAAACAACTTATTATTTTTCTATCTCTTGGCCATGATTATATACATGTATATCATACACAAAAAGTATTTTTCCATAATTTTCCAACTTCCTTTGGTATTTTTCAAAAATTATTTTTAGTTAATTCCTTAAGAAATTAGCTACATCGTGCTTAACTCCAGAAATTCCCATCTCTTGACACAATCTTATACATGTTAACGTGACACTCCAGTTTAAATTTCGTGGCCATTGGAGTTATAGAACTCCGGTTATAGCAATTTTCGTCGAAAAATCACAGAAATTGAAATGGTCATAACTTGCTCATTTTAAGTCGGAATTAGCTCATTTTTGGACAGGAGGTACTTAATACCATATATTTTCATGTCCCAAAAGGCCATAATTTTTCTCGCAATTTAAGTGGCCGAAACTGCCATTTTAAAATTTTGGGCAGAAGCATTTTGGCGATTTGCAGTTTTGCAGTCCTTTGCGAAAAATAGTCCATACGGAAATCTACAACTCCTTTTTCAGTGATTCCACTTGGAGATGTTAGAAAACTTATAGATCTAACTCTAGGACTTGACCACACTCAAAAATTCGAAATACAATAGGAGATATGGTCATTTGAATTTCATGTTTCGTTTTCACCAAAAACTGATTTTTAACTCTTGATGTCTTCTAAGAAAACTTTCATGTTTTCACATAATAACCAACATCACTCATCATAATACCTACTAATACTTCATATACCCATGATTCTACCATAATACATGATCTATTTCATCAAACAATCATCAAACACAAGATTAACACAATCGAGGCTAAGAAAAATTAGAGTTTTCCACCCTTTTGAAAAACTAGTTTCCATTTCATACTTTAGATCTAACTTTTAACACACAAGATGGATAGATCCACACCTAACACACTCTAGATCATGTAGATCTAGAGTTTTGAAGTTTGAAATCATCAATCCAAGTTTTCATTTAAACAACTAAGAATAACTTAGAAAAAAGGTGATTTATACCTTGATATCTTGCTAGCTTTTCTTAATCCATCAAAGTAGATGATGATCTTGGTTAGCTTGAAGATCAAAACCTCTCTCTCTCACCTCTTGGAGCTGCCGAAAATTGCCTCTCTTCTTTCTCTCTCTATTTGGTTTTCTTTGAGTTAGCTAATAAGAGATGAGAGAGAAATGGAATGGGTTTTTGTGATTTAGTAAAAAAAATAAACAAATGTGTAGATATATTTGTATATCTAATATTCATTCCCCCCACTCACTCTCTCTTTCTCTTTCTTAATCATTTTAGTGTTGCTTGTACACTTAATAAAACATTGTGGCTAAAGGAGGAAATGACACATGGAAGAGTAGATAACCCACTAAAGTAAATAATCATCACATTCATCTCCCCTTCTCTCCTCTCTTGTTTGGGCCGGCCATGTGGCCTTAATTAGTCCAATTTTATTTTTTTTTTGGCTTTGCTTTTATGCTTTAATTGATTTACTAAATGTCCAAAAAGTCCCTCCTCCATTGGGCTAAGTTTTGGGCTCCCAATTAATTCTTTTGAGCTTCAAAATTAAAATGTTTGGCTTACTAATTAACATGAACTTGGGCCTCCACAATTAAATACTTGTGCTACTAGCATACTTGCCCACTAAATTTAATATTGGGCTAGCTTAACAATCAAATTATCTATAAGTCCAATGTTTAAATGAATTATTGGGCTAGTTTAAATTACTTGTCATCCTTAACAATATTAACTCTATTAGACTAGCTATAATTAGGTTATGAAATTAATTAGTTGAGATATATAAATTAAATCTCTTAGAATTAGTATATGTTTTATATACTAACATTCTCACCTATTATAACCTCTTAGGTTATTTACTTAACACACCTAATATATATCTATATATATATATATTAGGTTACATAACTTAATTCTAAATTCACTTATTCACATATTCATACAAAATAATTTCGTCCACAACTCTTAGATTAGGTCACTAGTATATATTTAAAATACTAGAACCACATACACATAATCTTATGAACAAATACACTAAACATATACCTCATTATCAGACTATCACTTATAGTCTATTAAATCATTCAAGTTCTTCTCCAAAAATTTTGAAATCCTTAAAATTCCTTTACAGAAATATCAAATCCATACACTTATTTTCTGTCTAGGTTCATCTTATAACCTTTATTCAATCTTTTAAGATTTTATAAAATTTTCCAAATTTCTGGGTTGTCACACTTAACCAACCTGGACCCTTTTAGATTAAACATGCTCTAATCCATCAATTAAGAGTTTAAACATGTAAACATATATCATATACATCTCATGGCATGTTAATTCACATTGATTAACATGGAATTCAAGAAATTCCTAAGAATTTGACAATACCCAACTAAGAACACAATTAGAGTTTATACCTTATTAAGCTTGAAATGAACTCCTCACACACTAAGTATGCTCCCAAACTTTCTCAGCAACTTAGAATTTTCAATATAGGCTTAACAAACAACCAAAAACTGAAAATGGGGCTGGCATTTATTGAAGAACTATGAACTGGACAATCACATTATCCTAATGTTGGAGCTCGTGGTGAAAAGGAAAAAAACATTGGTTGATAGAGAGTGATTGAGCAACTCACCACCAACCATTGGCTAGCAAATTATCACCTAAGGTTAGCCACTTGAAAGTTACGTAAACTAGCTTCTTACTACTGTTCATGTACTAACGAGACACTCATTTTGGGACAATAGAGAAATCTCAGCATACTAGATCAACTAAGGCTTGGTTTGGACACTATAATTCCCATAATGTAATATAGATGTGTAGATGCTACTACACAAGGAAATTTGGGAATTATTTATGTACTCACATTAGAATATCCATGTACATTAAATACTCACAATTCATTTCGTATAACAATATTATTATGCAACTCACATGAATGAAAATAATTCGTTACTATATAGTATATATATATTGACATATTAATGTGTTACCTTGTACAATATAAAATATATAATTAACTACCATATAATAAAGGTTTACTATTCATGCTTGCACAAATTAATCAAGTAGACATATAATCATTTTATAAATTATTAATCTATTACTCATTAATTATCATTTGTTCATAATAATTATTAAGTAACACATTATCAATTAATTACTCATAATTGCAATTAATCAATATGTTCAACTCTTGCTACTATATTCAAATAAATTGAATATTTAATTACTAATAATCCTATCAAATCTTTGATATCAAACTCTTAGGGTTAGTCCACTAATTTAAATAACTATTAGTGACTCCCTTTAATCATTTCATAAATTCACATAACCACATAAGGTTTAAATAAACTCACAAAACTAACTCATTAAAAATTAAATCACATATTTAATTAATAAGAAGTTTAAAATTTATGGACGTTACAACATGTGTAGTAAATATTAATTGATTATGTATGCATGAACTGAATATGCTATTATATGATATGTGCTGCATGAAAAATGTTAGAATTGTTGGGCTGTCGAGCTCACCCTTGCAAATAACCACTTTTGTAGGTTAAGGACACACGGTAAAGGTTACGTGCTACTTGATTGATAAAGTTCAATCGCATCAAAGGAGATTAATTTGTTTAATTAAATATATGCTCTTGAACCATGTTTAGGTTCTAATAAATGTGCATGATAGTAGTTTACGACGTGTAATACATGTTCAGTTGTAAAGTTATACTATGTGATACATAGTGGAATTCGAATCGAGATGTAAAAGTTTATACGGAAATAGAATGGAGTAAATCGTAGAATAATTTGATTCAGGGATTTGTAATTGATTCAAGTTAAGACATCAATAAAAGATTATTTTTCAAATGAGATTGAAAAAGTTTAAATTATTCTGCATATTTATATAACATTGAATGTAATGTAATACAGGAATAGTAAATGACCAAGATTAGATACTTATAAAAGTTTGGGGTCATTGTGCAGATCCTGGAAATGGAATGAATTTATATTCTAATTTGTAATAAGTAAAGTTTAATCATTAAGTTATGAATAAAATATATAAATAATTTGACGATAGTAATAACGTGGCGGACCAGATTCGTGGTTCGAAGGGACCCGTATTTGGGGGCGTCACAGGTTGGTATCAAAGCTGTAGGTTATAAACTTAGGTAAGTGTACCTTAGGCTATAACCTGAGAGAGAGAATGATAACGATTAAAATTTATAAGCGAAGATTCAAAGAAGAATCTTGAAGTATCTAAAAGAATGATAATTCAGGAGTTTCCTAACTCCGGTAATAAAAATGTTAAGATGGCGTCTATAATATGACAAAGGTAATGAGAATGAACTCGAGTGGAGTTTTATTGATGATAGGGAAAAACCCTAAGGTAAATTGATGATCACGACATGATCGGATTGAGCTATGAAGTGATAAATAGTCTGTAACGACTAAGTGTGTATAGCTTGATGCTATAAGAGACTGTACTATGAAATGGTACGATATGAACTCATGAGGAGTTGTATGTGATGAGATACAAAGAATTCGTATAGAGTAAAAAGCAAGTAAAGTGTAAGAGAGGGTTAAGTGGGACTTCAATTGAGGACCCGTGTCAGCAGCTGAGTTGTATGATTCCTTATTATGGGCGGGAGATTGTACTTGGTGTAAAAACCACTTAGTTTCTGGCACTGATAATCATTGAAATGTTCGTGTCACGCTATTTTCTATATACATGTTGAGAAGGTGATTTTTTTCTCATGTGTATAACAGATAGATTGGTTATAGTTAGAGAATATAAGGTTAAGTAGCGAGTTCTTAAAACTCATACTTATGGTACGTTCGTGACTCATAATTATATGAAATATTTTTGAACCCCTCAGCGAATGGACGCCTATGGTCTGACTAGGATAAGTTCTTAAACTCATATAATTGTGGCAAGTTCCAGAATTTCCAAAGTATGGTAAGTTTGATGAACTGTATCGGTTATATATATGTTATGAAGTTAGAAATTTTGGTATAGTAAAGATTGAAGTTGATGGAGAAACATGGATTTTCTAGATCTTCTAGCTCTGCTAGATTTTCAAAATTTATTGACTTCGTGCTAATGTTTGTACTTCTGTTTCCTTGAAAAACATTGGATCTTGTGATTGAACCAATGATGTTTAAAAACAATACCGTTATTCTTATGTCTATGCTAATTGTTTCGGCTAAGATAAAAATGATTTGAAAACTTTCAAAATGTATTTCTAACCATGTGCATCATTTGATATGATGTATGGTAAACGATGGAGTCATCAATGCAGTTGAACCTAGTGTTGGTTGTGATTGAAAGATCGTCAGTCAATTTTGGTATGATGTAGTATGATAAAGTCACATAATGGTGGAATCCTCAATGTACCACTAATCTGGTACGGTATTATAATGTCATAAAAGAATTTTTGATTTTCTTTTAATTTATGAAGAAGGTCAATTAAGTTGGCCAAACAATTTCGATTGATGTCCGAATTGTTGATAAAAGTCTAAGCTAATTGATTCGGCTAGACGACTGTCGAAAAATAATAATAAAATTCAAGCATTCTTGAATATTTGTGCCAAACCAGATTGCTCTAGTGCGGATTCAGTTGTTGAAAAGCTGAGGTGAACAACCCTATAAGGGGACATGTTTTCGGGGACAATGGTCCCGAGCATAATGCATGTAGTCGTTACAAAACACTACGTTACGGCCCAACGTAATGGTACAATAGGTTGGCCACCTAGTGTATGTGTGGAGGGTGTTTTCAGTCTTTGCGATTGATAAATACTCTGGTTTGTAGTGTGGATAATTGTGTTGAAGCACTAGTTCACGGTCTTGTGACCCCTCAGCATAATTTGGAATCTGAGTTATTCATACTACTTCCCGATTATTGAAAAATCGTGGAAGACTCTTATTCTTCTGTATGACAAATGTAGTGAGTAGAATGCTCCTTAGAAAGGGAATGTGGTGGAATGCAAGTGAGTAAGTGAGCAAGTTATAATAAAAATTCCGAAAAGAGAATGAATAAATTATTCAAAAAAATATGTAATATTTGAAATAGCACCGAGTAGAGGAGGTTTCGGTGATTCCGAGGACGGAATCCTTATAAGGGGGAGAGAAAGTAAGAACCCGAATTTTCAGAAAATATTAAAATAAGAATTTAGTAAATAAAATTCTTAAGGCATGTGATGGGTTCGAATAAGAATATATATATATATATATATATATATATATATATATATATATGTGTGTGTGTGTGTGTGTGTGTGTGTGTGTGTGTGTGTGTGTGTGTGTGTGTGTGATATTAGGTATGTAATATTGTGTTACATAGGGTATATGAGCTATGTAATATGTGATGTTGTGTTTAATAAATATATATCGTTATTGTGACGCCCCCAAATCCAGGTTCCTTCAAACCTCGGATTCGGTCCGCCACGATACTACTATCATCAAACTATTTATATTTAGTATTCATAACTTAATGAACATAACTTTGCTTATTACAGTTTAGAATATAAATTCATTCCATTTCCAAGATCTGCACAATGACCTCAAACTTTTATAAGTTTCTAAACTTGGTCATTTACTATTCCTGTAATACATCACATTTGATGTTATATAAATATGCGGAATAATTTAAAATTTTTCAATCTCCTTTGAAAAATAATCTTCTATTGATATCTTAACTTGAATCAATTACACATTCTTAAATCAAATTATGTTATGATTCATTCTATTCGAATTAATGTATAAACTTTTACATCTCAATTCAAAATCCTCTATGTATCACATAGTATAACTTTACAAGCTAACATATATTACACATCGTAATTTACTATCAAGTATATCTACTAGAACCTAAACATGGTTCAAGAGCATATATTTAATTAGACAATTCAATCTCCTTTGATGTGATTGAACTTTATCAATCAAGTAGCACGTAACTTTACCGTGAGTCCTTAACCTGCAAAAGTGGTTATTTGCAAGGGTGAGCTCGACAGCCCAGCAATTCTAACAGTTTTCATGCAGCACATAGCATATAATAACATACTCAGCACATGCATTCATAATTCATTAATATTTACTACGCATGTTACTTCCCACATAACAGGCATAGAGATTTATATCACGAACATATCATTAAAGATCAACTTTCACATTTCATACATATCTCATATGCATTTCATATATATCAACATTTGCATAGAATAATATAACTCAACTAACAGTTTATCAAATTCATATAACAAATAGGAACTGAAAGACTTGCCTGATTCGTAGTTTATCAACTACGACTTAACTACTTAAAGCTTATCTGCACTGCGTGTATTCCTTCACAGTTATATAATCATGGATTCAAATCCATTAGTCATACATTTTATACGTTCTTAATATAATCAATAAATATTACATTGTTTCCTAACTAGGTTTGTAAAACCTTCATTTCACTTTCTCATCATACCCTTAGAATAGCTAGGTATGTATAGGTATACTTAACCATCCATTCTTGACATCAACATTCATATACATATATCACACACTTGACTTGCTATGTGTTCGACACATATTTAAAGTTTATAGATACATGATCTATGTCGTTCATATTCAAACTACTTAGTTTCATAATGATTTATTTCAATCAATAAGACTTAACAACTTTCTTTAACAAGATTCGATGTTATAAGCTTTTAAACCATATATTGGTAATAATAAGCCTCTACTAGTATGCTCACATGTATCTATCTCATTTACATAGACATAGCATAGTTTATACTTTTAAAACATGCTTAAATAACTTATGTCATGCTTGACTAGTTGAGTGCACATATCATTCATGTTCAAAGGCATAGACAACTCTATCATGCTTGTTTATAAAGTCATAATGCAAGTAATACAATGCTCATCAAAGTTAGTTTCTAACACTTTTAAATTTCTCTTTAAAAGACATACGAAATCGAGCTTGACAACCTTTTATGTGCAATACATCTTGGAATTACATTCCTTATCCATCCGCGCACATAACTAGGCCACATTTACTTGTTTCCAAGGTCGGAACTTAAAAGACACAAAGTTCGTCAAGTTTTCATTTTCGAACTTCAAGTTTTCTTTAAGAAATCATTGTTAAAGCATTCCATTATGAGTAAAATAATCTTAGTTATATGACATGTCTATTATCATGCATATTCATGTTTTATCACTTAGAATAACCTATTCCATTATCGGGAGCACTATACTTGCGTATGTGCTCGCTCGACGCCCTTCGATCGCCTCCGAATACGTAAGAGTCACAAAGATGACAATTTTGACCCTTTCTAAAGACCTCAAATTGAAAACCTTAAAGAACAAAAGTTGTAGGCCTATTCGTCCTCGTTCCGGATCATCTTGAATCACCTCAATCGGAGTTCGTATAAAAACATTATGACAGTGTTAGTAAAACATATAAAATCAGTCATTGCAGAACACACCCCCCCCCCCCCCCGCCGGGGCGAGGGTTTGGCCTTAAAAATAGCCCGCCGGGGCGGGCATAGCTACTGTTAATGCAAACTTTCATGCCTTGCTACGAAATAACAAGCCAAACTTCTCTCTAACCTTCATAATTTGAGTTATACATGTCCAAATCAGTTCATTTTCGATTCTATGGGTTCGTAACTCATAAAACTACAACATACCAAATACCCATCAACTAACATAAACATTAAATAACTGAAATATGAATTTATAACTCATGTTCATACTAATTGTTCATGTTTTGACAATTTAGCGAATTTATTCACCACGAATTCGTTTCTCAACCAAATTGGTGTGTTTAACTTCCGTTGATTTCGCATTTGACTATATTAACAATATATAACAACAATTCATGGATTATAAAAATCCTTAGCCATCAATTTTGTGACTCAAAAGCTACCTTTTCTTATACTTTTATAGAAATTGAAGAACTATGAATTCAAGAACATATATGTTAGCAAGATTACCTCTTGAATGCTTGGAATTGGCTAACTATAGCTCCCCCAATCTCTGATTGTTCTCCAACTCTCCAATTCTATAGACTCTCTATAGCTAACTTCTTAGGAATTTCAACCAACGGGAAATAAAAAGGAGGAGTCTCTATTTATAGAGATTTCAATGTCTAGACACTAGCTTTGCCCTATGTTTTGAACTAGTAGGAAAAAGAAGAAGATGATGGACAATGAATAGTTGGTAAACTACTCCCTCCTGCTCCATCCCTCACTTCATTATTAGCTCTAGGTAGCCATTATCAATTCTCAGCAAAGAAGGAAATAGGCCACTGGCCTACACACGGCTGATTATTATTTGGGTCACTAAAAATGGGACAAACTCTATTTCTTCCTTACTTATTAGTAAAATGGTCCTCATTCTACTAAAGTTAATTCCTTTTTGGCTTATTAAGTCAACTATAATGATTTAACATTACTACATTAATTTAAGTTATGATCACATATATACCCATATATATGTACCTACCCACATATAGGAAATATACTTATATTTTAAATATACACCAATACATAATATCGTGTACCTCATGTACATTGGTTTAATTCAATTAATATTTTAATATAATTCAGTTAAGTACTCTCAACCCATTATTTCCTATCACACTTTAATATCACAATGATTATTATCAATCATCTATTATCTTTTCATTAATTATCTTTTAATAATTTCAGTTAAACCTTCAGTCTGGTTTAACTTTAATACTCAGGCCACACAAGGCATATTTCACAAGCTCGATCTTAAACTTCTCTCATTCTCCACACTTATTATTCTTTCAATATAATATTTATGTGACTCAAGCATTTAAATGCTAAACTACCTTAATTAATTATAAGTATAACCTTTATGCTTATAATAATTAACATATACTTCATAAGTTATTTAAATGATAACATCCACGATAAAATAATAACTTAAGTTATTTAATATATTAAAATTGTAAGACCCCAACTTATTAATAAATGAAATTAAATTTCCTCTATTTATTATTTTGAAATAGAAAGGGTTGATTTGATTAATGTGGTTAGTTATGGGTAAAATGCGCAAATATTTCAAATAAGTAAGTGGTTATAAAATATTCATTTTTGGTCGGTGAATATTCATGTGGTCGTGGAATATTCTTTCTGTCGGGGAATATTCGTACGACGGCGCAGCTATTTGTGGGCCCCATAACGAAAAACGATTGGATGAAGATAACGACAAAAATTGAGTTTTTATAAATAACGGCGTAGTTGTTACCGTTAACACTGTTAGAATACCCGGTGGTTAAAATACAGTAATACACGTGGTTGCACAGTAGCACACGGATTGCATAGTATTTTAGAATTATTGATTCTTACGAAGGAAGGCACTACTCAATAATTGTTACAGTAGTTACTGTTCAATACTTTATTTTATTGATTCAATAATTGCTGCGTTGATATTTTATATTATTGTTGTTTCAATAATTACGCGCTAGTAAGGAGAAATCCTTATTGGAAAGCCCCCTCTTTCCTAGGAACGGCCTGGTTGTCATAAATGTGATTCTGTAATATTATTTATGAATAATTAATTATTGATTCATATGATAAGAAAATATTTATTTTATGTGGATATAAATGAGGGATATATTTTTGTGGTTAAAAATGAAGGAGATAATGTTGAGGTGTTTTATCTGTATTTTTGTCGAAACGGAGGTATTGAAAATCAAATTAGGGTTTTTGAGATATTTTGCGAGAGTTATAATTTTTAATCCGACCGTTGGATCATGGTAATATTTGGATATGTTATACATATATAAGTTGAGTATATGTCCACAAATTTTGAACCGTTAAAAATGAACGTATGATTTGTTATGAATTTTACTAGATGACTAGTTTAGAAATTGTTGAATTTTCGGAGTTAATCATTTTGGTGGAAAATTCTAGAATTGGTGGGCCCCACTCTTGGTTGGTGAAGAAATGTGCTGAGATTTTTATTCAAATGTGGTGGGTAGAAATAGTAGCAGGTAAAGCCATCAGGTTGCAGGTTAAGTCTGCTTCGGCGTGCTAACATTTTCCTATAAATAGAGGGCTAAGTTAGAATTGAAAATTACACCAGAATTCATAATTTTTCTCTCTTTCTCTCTCTAGATTATTGAGTGTATTTTGTGAGTATTTAGATACTTTAAAAGTTGCTATTCAGCACAAGTTTCATTCAGCCTCATATCCGATATTCAGTCAGAAGTACGGTTATTTTGAGGTAAGGGATATTATTTTCTTCTTAAATGATATTATTTTCTTCAATATCATTATGCTGAAATATTGATATGAGTTTTTTATCAAATTTGGAACTTTTTGTGTCGGGATTACTATTCACGTATACGGCACTGTTCACGTATATGACACTATTCACGAATACGGCACTATTCACCAAAAAATAAAATTTTTCCTTTTTGTCCAAGATGTCTATTATGGTTACTATCTTTGATTGTATCCATGTTTTGATATTTATTTTTGAATTCTGCTTCACAATTGATTATTATGAAGTATTATTGATCTTGGATAAACTGTTATACGAATCCCTACTATTTGTCCTTCTGCCTCACTGGATTCGTTTTCTTTAAGATAATTTTTCATCATTATCAGTCCTAAATGATGATATTACTGAATATCTTTGGCCTGTAGTGCAAAGATGTATGATTACCTGATGAATATCTTTGGCCTGTAGTGCAAAGATGAACAGGTGTTGAGACAAACATTATTATGTATTTTGTCATAACATAAATATTATGTTCTCTCCGAATAAAGACATTTACAATTAGAAATTAATTTGCTTATTGTCTCAAGATATTATTCTTAATATAATATCAATTAACTATATGTACGACACATGTACATATATTATATATAGAAAATAGATAATAAGTTTATTTTCTATTATAACAAATTATTTCCATCAATTTATTTACATATAGCAAATACGTTTTAATATATTTACTATATTATTAATCATACCTCATACAAAAATATATAAGGTAATATTATTATTCAAAAATAACATTTCCTCCTTTTATTAAAATAACTCAATATTAGAAATTATTTTAATATCCTCTACTAGAAATATATAATTATTATTTCTCTCTCCCTCTATAAATTGTTCCCAAAATAATTTCTTCAAATATTAAATATCCATTTACAGATATAATGATTTATGTCTCCCTTTAATAACGTATATATATTTAACGTTATTCGTACATTAGACTTTCTCACATATTACCTTTCCGAGTAACATATATAAAGTATCACATTTTCAACACACATATTAATTCACTTCTTTACTTAAGTAAATTAAACCTTGTACTATATTACCATAATTATTTAAGGTTTAACATACACATTATATTATTCCATAACATAACTCTCAACTATCAATTAACCAATATTTATACTTGTTAGTTAATCCTCATAATTAACTAATTTATGCTTTACTATCTCAATCTATCCATGGATAGCTTAAGCACTAACTAAAACTCATATTACATCATACTAGTTACTAGTATATATATTCAAGAAAATGGTGATTATCCAACAAATAGATTTAATGTCACCAACTCACTATGATAAAAATAATTCTATAAATTATTTAATGCCACTAGATAAATCTTATCCATCTTTTTACTAATTCATCTCTACAATGTATAACAAATATATAATAATGATATATATTTATTAAACACAACATCACATTGCTCATATTACCTTATGTAACACAATATTACATACCTCGTAACACAATTATATATTCTTATTCGAACTCATCTCATGCTTTAAGAATTTTATTTACTAAATTCTTATTTTAATAATTTCTAAAAATTCGGGTTCTTACAGTTATTATATATTTGTTATAAATTGTGATAACCCGGGATTTCGAATAATCCAAAATTTGCGAATACATTTTTTTTAATTAATATTAATATTAATTATCATTTATGTGACAAGTATCGGTGATACGTGTTTCGAGAAAGTCAATTTGTGTATTGACTAATAAAAATAGAGTAGAGTTGTGCTTAACGGAGAATAGAAACCCTAACCCTAAGTCCGGATAGGGATTCGATATAAAATATAATTAAAATAATTATATTATTGATTACGTGTTTGTACTGTGTGGTAGTATTGATCAATGATTGATCGGGTAAGGTTTAATATTTATAAACCCTAAGAAGAGATTAGAAAACCTAATCTCAGGATGAGAAACCCTAATGTACCGTTAGAAATCCTAATCGAAATTCGAGAAACCCTAATTTCATATTCGGGAATCCTAAACCCTAAATTAGGAAACCCTAATCCTAATTGGTAAGCCTAATGTGTGTATTAAACTTAAATATGATTAGAAAACCCTCATTATATTTTAGTTATCTTAATTTCTATTTTTCAAACCCTAATTGTAATTTAGAAAATTTATTTTTCTAATTAAAACCCTAATTCGTAGGTTATAACCCTTAATGACCATTTTGACCTTAATTGCTAAATTAAGTAATTTTAATTAGGAATATTAAACTTAATTAGCAAGATTGAATTTTATGATTAGGAAATATTAATATAATTATTGAATCCTAATTATAATTTTGGAATATTAATTTTCTATTTTGGAAACCGAAATTTGAAAATCTTAGAAATTAAAGTGTAAACCTAAAGGGTTTAAACCCTAAACCCTAAGGGTTCCAAACCCTAACCCAAACCCTAAACTCTAAAAGTTTGGATATTTGACCATATTGCCATTAAAATTATTTTACAAATGTCAAAAATGCCCTTTATGGATTTTTTATTAGATTGCTTGTAAATCTATCAATTATTGGAGTGGGTGACCAACTCTTGACCAACTACATTGACTTAAGGACTTAAAAATCCAGCCAAAATCGTCCAGCAACATCAGCCATAGCAACAAGTCATAATATATATGGATTCAAGAGAGAAAAAGTCACAAAAAGTTGTCATTTTGCATATTGCTCTCACCAACTCTCTCTCTCTCCTAAACCAACGAAATTGCTAAGTATTTCAGTTCTAAATGCAGTCCCTAAGTCACCCAATAACAGATTTGAGAGCCAAGATCTATGATTTGTCAAGAAAAGGTATAAATCTAAATTTTATTTTGATCCATGTTGCTACGAAAAATTTCGTGTTTATGTGTTTAGATCTTTGCTAGATGATGTTTAATGATGATCTATGTTGATATAACATAGATCCATAGCATCAAAATGCTTTAAAATTAAGTCTTTCCAAAACTGTCAAGAACACGATTTGTGGTCTGACAAGCTAATGTCAGGAGCCACAGATCTGTGTATGTTTTTGATTTCTCTTGTTTTACGTTTTGTGTTGATAGCCTGATATGCTGTCTTTAATATGAAAGTAGTAGTACAGCCATAAGATGTCTAGATTGGTAATTATTCATGGTCAAAACCCGTTGACCGGACATGACCATGAACTTTCTGGGTAACCCAGAAAGTCTTTTGCAGAGTCTGACAATGTTTTGTGAGGGCTGTATCTGTCAGATTGTTTGTGTTTTATTGATGTTGTTGAGTTCATGTTGTAGCTTACATAATGGACTGTAGATCTGGGTCTTTAGACCTCTTAAAACATCAACATAGTGATCAGAGAAGGTGGTCAAACTAGGCAACTCGACTCTGATTTGCAATTTCTAGAATTTCCAGAAATCGGAAGAACACAATTTCTGACAATGTTTGACCATATTAAATCTGGTGATTTTGGTGTATTCGAACTGAGTTAGTGTTATGTTATTGTTCCTTGTAATGTGTACTACCCGTTTGAACCAAGAACACACCCATAAGATGATCAGAACCTTGATCAAATCGTGATTGAAAGTGTCTAGTCAACACTGTCTGGGTTTATGGGTTACCCAAAAAACCCAGATTTCCTCTGACAGAATGTTTGAGAGATTACATCGTTTTGTTGTTTTGTAGTATGACCAAGATGATGCTTGGATGTTGTAGTGTTACATAAATACTACACAATCATGGTTCAAGATGCCTCAGAAACGCATTACACAGAGAATCAATAGTGGTCAAACGTGGCATGTTAATCACGAAGCTGTCAGTGTTCTTGAGCTCAAGAACACCAACAGCGACGCTTTTTGTCGCTAAAGCCCAATAGCGTCGGTTTTATTTATTTTATTTTATGAATTTCTGGAAAATGATTAAAAATTAGAAATAAATTATAAAAATTAACAAAAATAATTTTAAAAATTATTTTAAATTATGAAAAATAATTTTTGACCAATTGGAATATTTTTCTTTAATATTTATAATTATTTAAATATTAGAGGTATTTAATTTATTTAATTAGTGTATTAAATAAATTAGAGAAAAATGATTTAAAATTATGAAAAATCATTTTAAATAAGAATAATGTATTTAAAAATATTTTGAGTTATAAAATGTAACTTTTAATATTTTTGGAGAATTTTTATTGATAATTTAATATTAATGATCTTAGATTTATTTGATTATTAAATTATATAAATAAGATAAAAATGATTTTTAATGATTTAAAAATCATTTTAAATAAGAATAAAGTGTTAGAAAATATTTTGAATTATAAAATATATATTTTAATATTTTTGGAGAATTCTCATTAATATATTAATATTAATGATGTTGGATTTATTTAATTATTATATTAAATAAATGAATTAAAAATGATATTATCGATTTAAAAATTATTTAAAAATGAGATAAATGTTTTAAAAATATTTTAAGTTATAATTAATGACTTTTAATATTTGAATAATAATTTCATTAATATTTAGATATTAATGGTGATGATTTAAATATGATTTCAATTATTGTAAAAATCATTTAAGTAAAATATTAATGATTTAAAAATATTTTAAGTTATTAATAATAACTTTAATATTTTGACAAGTATGTTATTAATATTTTAATATTAATAATAATAAGATTATTTGATAAATAAATCATTTAGAAATGATTTAAGTGTTTGAAAAATTATTATAAATTATAATAATTGTTTATAAATTATTAAAAGCTTCCGAAAAATATTATAAACGATATTTGATTTATCTAAAATAATATTGAAGCTTAGAGACTAAGATTGTTAGACAATCAATGTGTTAATTGTCGGATAGGGTGACCAGAACATCGAGATGAGACCAAAGTCCAACCAGACGGAACTAGTTAGACTTGATAAGTGTTTATATAGGTTATAAACACTAATGTGGCTATGTGGTAATGTGCATAGGAGAAGTTTGACTGTAGATTACAGTATTATGTGTTGTAAATTATTGTGCTAATTGTGAGACCGATATTATTGGTTATAGGTCTTACGAACGCAGATAAGTTTATTGTGTAGCTGTAATCAATGTGGAAGGCAAGTTTCCTAACTCAACCTTGAGTTATATTCATTAAAATATTATAATGGTTAATTATTGCTAATTATACCATGTCCAGGGAATTTATTGTTGATTATTCACAGTTAGTGCGTGATTAAAATTCAAATTGAATTACTGATTCAGAAAATATATATTCGTAGAATTACTATTGTTGGATATTTATATCTGTAGAAACTAATATTGACAGTACAGATAATTCCTGTTTATTGTCAAATTATATTGAGAAATGTCTTAGCTAATTATTCTGGCTAGACGAACATTTGTTAGAACTTGATAAATACGAGAAGAGAAATCAATTGTTATTGATAGATCGATGCCAATTGTTTCGACTAGATCGATAAGTAAATAGAATTTGAAATCACAGTATTTCGTTGTTAAATCAAAATCTTGATTCTGAGACTGAGAAGAACAACCTTTTAAATAAAAAGGGAACATTGTAGGTCGTATATTCGACCATTGCGCACTGTTAAATATTATGCATAATATAGGGTATAATAAAGCTGATCACTTGTTATACTTGCAAAGGGGTATGATTTAATCTTTATGGCTATCTGATACGCTTGTGTATGTATCAAAGTAAATCTTTGATAGATACCCGAGAAAATAAGTTCAAAGATCTGGTGAGATCACTCAGCATAAATCTGGAAAATATTCCACTTTGTTATTGTATAGAATTGATTCTTGTTTATTGCCTAGAATATTGTAGAAACTTTGAAAGCGTTGTACTCTTTCAAAGTTCCCCGAACTTTGGTTTTATTCTATCAACATAGATAGCCTATTTTAAAGAACAAAGGCAAAGACATGGTGATTAATTAGTTATGAATAACATTATTATTATGTTGTATTTGTGAACCCTTTTTGTATAACTAAAGGGTATGTTTGTAATGTTAAGGTTAGAGAACCTGGGGTAATGTATTAACTATATCAGTTAATGAAGTGTATGTTCCTATTTATAAATAAATGGGTAGTTAAATGCTATTTATATTGTGGATCGTGAACACCAAACTCGGGGGTCAGGTAACCCGGATTTGGGGGTGTCACAGGTTGGTATCAGAGCTGTAGTGACCAAGGTGTCACCAGTTAGTAGAAGAGCTGTAGGTTATAAACCTTAAGTGGGGTGGGGAAAAGCCTTAGGATTATAACCATAAGTGAAATAGAGAAAACTCATTTAGAGTTCTAAGTGAGGGATTGCCGAAATATATCGATAGAGAGATATGTGGACACATAGTGTGAAAAGTTCGTACAGAAGAAGTATTAATCAAGTTATTTAAACTGATTATAGAATGTCTGGAGAAGGTGAAAAGAGTGCAGAGATGCTAGCGGCTGTTACACTAGTGCCAGTAGCCGAGGTGTCAGCGCAAAGCGAGTTAGTTGAAGAGGTGGGAAAAGATGAACCAATGGTTAATCTTGGGAGCAATCATGACGATTATCCCGAGATGTATCTGAGTGGAGATGAGGAGGTAGAGTCTAAGCCAGCTAAGGTAGAGTTAAAGAATAAGACTAAAGTTGAAGAACAAGATCAACTAGCTGCAGAAGTTCAAGAACTCCGGAGAAAAGTATTTCTCTTGGAGGAGTTGTGGAAGACGGAGCGAGCGTTACGCAAAATGACCGAAGAACGAAATGAGCTAAAGGCGCATGTGGAAAGTATGAAGACCAAAGGTGATGGATCGTCTGAAGGAACCAGCAAGAAGGGCAAGAAAAAAAAAGAGAAAGAGGGACAACGACATCGACAATTCTAAAAATTCAAACCCGAAGAAGAAGCAAGTCTGCAGCAAGTGTGGAAAGACTCACGTGGGAGAATGTTTGATGAAGAAGATCGTTTGCTTCAATTTTAAGCAGGAAGGACATATTTTCCTATAGTGTCCTAAGCCGAAGGCAACAAGTGTCCCAGTAAGAAGAAGACTGGTGAAGGGAGTGGACGGTAGATAGTTTAAAGTTTAAGCGATAATACCTTTTGATAGTGTATGATATTAACGGTTGTAATATCAAGAACGATGTGTGAACATATGTATAAATATATATATGTTTGTATGAGTGAAATCTTTATTTTCTATATGAATATAAGATTTAAAATAATTTTTGAGTTCTTAAAACTTATACTTATGGTAAATTCATGACTCATAATTATATGAAATGTTTTGGACCCCTCAGCGAATGGACGCCAAAGGTCTGAATAGGATAAGTTCATACACTCATATAATTGTGGCACGTTCCTGAACCCCTAGGTGTGGTAAGTTTGATGAACTGGGAATAGTTATGTGTGAATGGAGAATTAAAACTTTTTGTATAAAGTTGGAGAATTATAACTTTTATTTAAAGTTGTGTTGTTAATCCTGATATTATTTAAAAAGGAATAGTGCTTTGTGTTAAGAGCTAAATGTAATGTGTGCTATGTGAATAAATAGGCGATTATATGAGAATTTTTTTTTTATTCTTATTGTGTTATTAATAAGAATCTGTGTAAAGAAGGAGAATTAATGTAAGATTTTTATCAGATAATGCCGCCAAGGAAGGGAAGTCTAAAGAGAAATATGGAAGACCAATTTTTGAATCTGAAGCAGGAAGATATGACGGTGACAGAATATTTTGTCAAGTTCAACGAGTTAGCAAAATTTGCTCCACATCGAGTGGACACTGAGGAGCTTAAAGCACGATGTTTTAGGAACGGATTGAAATCGTTGGTACTCGAGAAGTTGGATGTGCTGCAAATTAGTTCATTTTCAACGTTATTAGAAAAAGCCATTATCGCTGAAGGAGAAATTGAAGCTGTATTGAAGAATAGTCAAGAACAAAGAAAGGAAGCTGAAGGAAATATTATGATAGGTGGTAGTGGAGGTAGTAATCTTAATAAACGTAAGAGGAATGGTGACATTAACAATCCAGTAGAGATTAGGAAGAAAGACGTGCCGTGTGTAGTTTACGGGAAGCGTCATCAAGGAGTTTGTTTGAAGAACAAAGGAGTCTATTACAACTGTGGTCAAGAAGGACACATGTCACCCCAGTGTCCCATTCCAAAGAAGACACAAGGTTATTTTGCGTGTGGATCGACCGATCATCTGGTTCGAAATTGTACGAAGAGAAATGTAGAAAGGAGAAGTGCCAACAAGGGACCCGGTAGCGGAACCTTGGCGATTCGAGGACCTGCACAGCCAAGAAGACCAACAACATTCACTTTTAGCATGGCAGTTCTAAATGCAGCAGCTGCCTATGAAGAGGCGACATGTAACGAGTTCGGTTAGAAATTAAATTACGCGAGAAATACGAGTTAGATATTGTTGTGATTTGTTTTCTTTTATACGATTCAAGTTACAGTTAGAATATGACACAAATTAATATTGTGTTGTTAAAAATAAATTGATGATACAACTTTAAAAGATTGTAGAGAATAAGAAAGTGGTGATTCCGAGGACGGAATCCTTTGAAGGAGGGGTGAATGTGATAACTCGGGATTTCAAATAATCCAAAATTTGCGAATAAATTTTTATTTTAATTAATATTAATATTAATTATCATTTATGTGACAAGTATCGATGATACGTGTTTCGAGAAAGTCAATTTGTGTATTGACTAATAAAAATAGAGTAGAGTTGTGCTTAATAGAGAATAGAAACCCTAACCCTAAGTCCGGATAGGGATTCGATATAAAATATAATTAAAATAATTATATTATTGATTACGTGTTTGTACTGTGTGGTAGTATTGATCAATGATTGATCGGGTAAGGTTTAATATTTATAAACCCTAAGAAGAGATTAGAAAACCTAATCTCGGGATGAGAAACCCTAATGTACCGTTAGAAATCCTAATCGAAAGCCGGGAAACCCTAATTTCATATTCAGGAATCTTAAACCCTAAATTAGGAAACCCTAATCCTAATTGGTAAGCCTAATGTGTGTATTAAACTTAAATATGATTAGAAAACCCTAATTATATTTTAGTTATCTTAATTTCTATTTTACAAACCCTAATTGTAATTTAAAAAATTTATTTTTCTAATTAAAACCCTAATTCGTGGGTTATAAACCCTAATGACCATTTTGACCTTAATTGCTTAATTAAGTAATTTTAATTAGGAATATTAAACTTAATTAGCAAGATTGAATTTTATGATTAGGAAATATTAATATAATTATTGAATCCTAATTATAATTTTGGAATATTAATTTTCTATTTTGGAAACCGAAATTTGAAAATCTTAGAAATTAAAGTGTAAACCTAAAGGGTTTAAACCCTAAACCCTAAGGGTTCCAAACCCTAAACCGTAACCCAAACCCTAAACTCTAAAAGTTTGGATATTTGACCATATTGCCATTAAAATTATTTTACAAATGTCAAAAATGCCCTTTATGGATTTTTTATTAGATTGCTTGTAAATCTATCAATTATTGGAGTGGGTGACCAACTCTTGACCAACTACATTGACTTAAGGACTTAAAAATCCAGCCAAAATCGTCCAGCAACATCAGCCATAGCAACAAGTCATAATATATATGGATTCAAGAGAGAAAAAGTCACAAAAAGTTGTCATTTTGCATATTGCTCTCACCAACTCTCTCTCTCTCCTAAACCAACGAAATTGCTAAGTATTTCAGTTCTAAATGCAGTCCCTAAGTCACCCAATAACAGATTTGAGAGCCAAGATCTATGATTTGTCAAGAAAAGGTATAAATCTAAATTTTATTTTGATCCATGTTGCTACGAAAAATTTCGTGTTTATGTGTTTAGATCTTTGCTAGATGATGTTTAATGATGATCTATGTTGATATAACATAGATCCATAGCATCAAAATGCTTTAAAATTAAGTCTTTCCAAAACTGTCAAGAACACGATTTGTGGTCTGACAAGCTAATGTCAGGAGCCACAGATCTGTGTATGTTTTTGATTTCTCTTGTTTTACGTTTTGTGTTGATAGCCTGATATGCTGTCTTTAATATGAAAGTAGTAGTACAGCCATAAGATGTCTAGATTGGTAATTATTCATGGTCAAAACCCGTTGACCGGACATGACCATGAACTTTCTGGGTAACCCAGAAAGTCTTTTGCAGAGTCTGACAATGTTTTGTGAGGGCTGTATCTGTCAGATTGTTTGTGTTTTATTGATGTTGTTGAGTTCATGTTGTAGCTTACATAATGGACTGTAGATCTGGGTCTTTAGACCTCTTAAAACATCAACATAGTGATCAGAGAAGGTGGTCAAACTAGGCAACTCGACTCTGATTTGCAATTTCTAGAATTTCCAGAAATCGGAAGAACACAATTTCTGACAATGTTTGACCATATTAAATCTGGTGATTTTGGTGTATTCGAACTGAGTTAGTGTTATGTTATTGTTCCTTGTAATGTGTACTACCCGTTTGAACCAAGAACACACCCATAAGATGATCAGAACCTTGATCAAATCGTGATTGAAAGTGTCTAGTCAACACTGTCTGGGTTTATGGGTTACCCAAAAAACCCAGATTTCCTCTGACAGAATGTTTGAGAGATTACATCGTTTTGTTGTTTTGTAGTATGACCAAGATGATGCTTGGATGTTGTAGTGTTACATAAATACTACACAATCATGGTTCAAGATGCCTCAGAAACGCATTACACAGAGAATCAATAGTGGTCAAACGTGGCATGTTAATCACGAAGCTGTCAGTGTTCTTGAGCTCAAGAACACCAACAACGACGCTTTTTGTCGCTAAAGCCCAATAGCGTCGGTTTTATTTATTTTATTTTATGAATTTCTGGAAAATGATTAAAAATTAGAAATAAATTATAAAAATTACCAAAAATAATTTTAAAAATTATTTTAAATTATGAAAAATAATTTTTGACCAATTGGAATATTTTTCTTTAATATTTATAATTATTTAAATATTAGAGGTATTTAATTTATTTAATTAGTGTATTAAATAAATTAGAGAAAAATGATTTAAAATTATGAAAAATCATTTTAAATAAGAATAATGTATTTAAAAATATTTTGAGTTATAAAATGTAACTTTTAATATTTTTGGAGAATTTTTATTGATAATTTAATATTAATGATCTTAGATTTATTTGATTATTAAATTATATAAATAAGATAAAAATGATTTTTAATGATTTAAAAATCATTTTAAATAAGAATAAAGTGTTAGAAAATATTTTGAATTATAAAATATATATTTTAATATTTTTGGAGAATTCTCATTAATATATTAATATTAATGATGTTGGATTTATTTAATTATTATATTAAATAAATGAATTAAAAATGATATTATCGATTTAAAAATTATTTAAAAATGAGATAAATGTTTTAAAAATATTTTAAGTTATAATTAATGACTTTTAATATTTGAATAATAATTTCATTAATATTTAGATATTAATGGTGATGATTTAAATATGATTTCAATTATTGTAAAAATCATTTAAGCAAAATATTAATGATTTAAAAATATTTTAAGTTATTAATAATAACTTTAATATTTTGACAAGTATGTTATTAATATTTTAATATTAATAATAATAAGATTATTTGATAAATAAATCATTTAGAAATGATTTAAGTGTTTGAAAAATTATTATAAATTATAATAATTGTTTATAAATTATTAAAAGCTTCCGAAAAATATTATAAACGATATTTGATTTATCTAAAATAATATTGAAGCTTAGAGACTAAGATTGTTAGACAATCAATGTGTTAATTGTCGGATAGGGTGACCAGAACACCGAGATGAGACCAAAGTCCTACCAGACGGAACTAGTTAGACTTGATAAGTGTTTATATAGGTTATAAACACTAATGTGGCTATGTGGTAATGTGCCTACGAGAAGTTTGACTGTAGATTACAGTATTGTGTGTTGTAAATTATTGTGCTAATTGTGAGACCGATATTATTGGTTATAGGTCTTACGAACGCAGATAAGTTTATTGTGTAGCTGTAATCAACGCGGAAGGCAAGTTTCCTAACTCAACCTTGAGTTATATTCATTCAAATATTATAATGGTTAATTATTGCTAATTATACCATGTCCAGGGAATTTATTGTTGATTATTCGCAGTTAGTGCATGAATAAAATTCAAATTAAATTACCGATTCGAAAAATATATATTCGTAGAATTACTATTGTTGGATATTTATATCTGTAGAAACTAATATTGACAGTACAGATAATTCCTGTTTATTGTCAAATTATATTGAGAAATGTCTTAACTAATTATTCTGGCTAGACGAACATTTGTTAGAACTTGATAAATACGAGAAGAGAAATCAATTGTTATTGATAGATCGATGTCAATTATTTCGGCTAGATCGATAAGTAAATAGAATTTGAAATCACAGTATTTCGTTGTTAAATCAAAATCTTGATTCTGAGACTGAGAAGAACAACCTTTTAAATAAAAAGGGAACATTGTAGGTCGTATATTCTACCATTGCGCGCTGTTAAGTATTATGCATAATATAGGGTATAATAAAGCTGATCACTTGTTATACTTGCAGAGGGGTATGATTTAATCTTTATGGTTATCTGATACGCCTGCGTATGTATCAAAGTAAATCTTTGATAGATACCAAAGAAAATAAGTTCAAAGATCTAGTGAGATCACTCAGCATAAATCTGGAAAATATTTCACTTTGTTATTGCATAGAATTGATTCTTGTTTATTCAATAGAATATCGTAGAAACGTTGAAAGCGTTGTACTCTTTCATTATCAGATTATTGCGTTGCCTAGAATACGAGAAGACTTGTTATTGATTAATGATTTGTTCAGCTTTCAAAGTTTCCCGAACTTTGGTTTTATTCTATTAACATAGATAGCCTATTATTCTGATACTTATACATTCATTGTATATCTTAACTTGTGGGGCAAATTTGTTGCTCACCCTTGCTAAATAAAACTTTTCAGCTAGGGACGAAGTTGCAGAAGATGCTGTGAAGAACAAAGGCAAAGCCATAGTGATTAATTAGTTATGAATAACATTATTATTATGTTGTATTTGTGAACCCTTTTTGTATAACTAAAGGGTATGTTTGTAATGTTAATGTTTGAGAACCTGGGGTAATGTATTAACTATATCAGTTAATGAAGTGTATGTTCCTATTTATAAATAAATGGGTAGTTAAATGTTATTTATATTGTGGATCGTGAACACCAAACTCGGGAGTCAGGTAACCCTGATTTGGGGGTGTCACATAAATTGTAGAGATGAATTAGTAAGAAGATGGATAGGAATTTATCTATTGATGTTAAATAATTTATGTGAAATTATTTTATAATAGTAGTTGGTGACATTAAATACCTTTGATAATCACGAATTTCTTAAGTATTCGTACGGGTACGATTAAGTCTAAGGTAGTACAACCGTACTCTTTAATGGTGGATGTAAAGGAGCTGGGCTAAATGATTCCTTCAGAGAGCGGATGTATATACGAATTAGTAACCGATTTAACTCACTGTGAAAACAGTGTAGACGAGACGGAAACTAATTTGTTGGTTGTTTGTGGGAAACCACTCAGCGTACTATATTGAATATTATTAAAGGCTCGACGCGTGCTAAGTTTAGACTGGTATATATGTACGTAGATGATGAGAGAAGAAAATTGATATACCTTTAAAGTGGTTCGAGAATTATTGAGTAGATTGATACACGGCGAGAAGTGAGGATTAAAGGAATGTATGCATGTATTATATTCGAGTTTTGTGATTTTGGAAGTATGAAACTTTAAAAAGGATGTATTGTTGGTTAAACTAATAAGGGAGATAGAGTTTTAAAACTCAAAGTGCGATCCTTAAATTATTAAGGAATATAGTGACCAAGGATGTGGAATCTGTAATACTCGAGAATTTTCACGTAGTATAAAAGGAATATATTAATGGAAATACTATTTATGTGAATATAAGTGTTATTATTTTCTGAGTTGGTTAATGCAATTGATTCGTATTAGATCAATGCATATTAAAATGTGTGAATTGACAATCACTACACCAAAAATGGCCTATAGCGAAGGAAATTTTATGAAAGAATTTAGTCCTTCACATGAGGAATTGTTTAGCGAAGGAACAGTGAAGGAAAAAAGTATAGTGACAATATAGTTATTAGCGAAAGAAACATCCTTCACAATTAAAAAAAATTCCTTGCAAAATTGGGGTGATAGAAAGATTTTTGGAGCCAGTTTATGAAGAAAATTTGCGAGGAAAAAATCTATTTAGTGAAGAAATTATTATTCACTATATATCATTATTCAGAAGTTTTTTGTGAGGGATAAAATTGGTCGCTATCTTGTTTTAAATATTTTTTTTTGAATTAATTGTGGTGAATATAAATACCTTAAATTTTTTATAATAGTAAATTTAATTTTAATAACACTTTTTAAGTAACATATAATATCAACTATTTATTTTAATAAACTATAAAGTAAATAACTTTACACTATGTTAAACTTTAAATTTTTTTCATAAAAGTTTATCTTTATGACCATAATTACATAAAGTTAAATAAAAATTAAATTAAATAATCCAAAATACTTTAAATTTTATTTTAAGTATATTATATTAATCCAAAAAAGTCTTTTAGAGATTAATTTAAAGAACTTTATTTTTTTGGTATTGTATTTAACATCCACTTAAATAACAATTTGGGAGGGACACAGTGCTTCACAGTGTGTGACTCAAGCAAGCGACTCAAGCAAAATTGAAACAAGTAGGCCCGGTCTGGACCCCTCTTGTTGGGCTCTTCAACAGGTTTGGCGCAACAGTGGTTTTTGTTTCTTTTGGGAAACAACTCTGAACCCTTGCCCCCCGCGTCTGAAAAACAACTGATGTTGAAAAAAATTCCCCTTAATCGGAACCACGGCGAGCAAAAAGTATCGATTTGTGACAAAATGAAGAGCAAACCTTTAGAGATTTTATTAGTTGAAGAGCCGTTGTTCGGAATTTCAAGTAAGTTCTCCTTTTGAAATTGAGTGCGTGATCGAGATCGTGATATAGGGCTTTGTTTGCTGATTTTATGGTTTCTTCGTTTTTGTTTTGGTCTACGTTCATCTTCTTCGGATCTCTGATTTTGTGAATTTTTTAATTTCTTTTCTTGGTTATCATAGAAATCAATCTGGATGGTTATGAAAAATTGTGGATAACTGTGTCTAATTGAGGACAGTGCTCTGGTTGATTTTCGATCCCCCAAATGGAAGAAATCTCTGTTTTAAATTTCATATTTTGCCTAATCTGGGTTATGTAATTTTTACTTTCATTGTGTTTCCATTACTAGAGAGAATCTTCTGAATGGTTACATGATATAAATTTATAATCACAAATCATGGTTAGACACCAAGTATATAGAATTTGATTCTGTTTACTATTTAGTGACAATCCTGATATTGCTTTAATCACTAGAATTTTCAAAAGATTTGGGTCAGTGATTGGGAGCTGTCGTTGATACTCCTAAATTAACCTCACTTTCACTTCACAATTTATAATAATTAGCACAGTAGGAAGTAAGGATCGATCCCACAGAGAGTAAAGTTGTTTTAGAATTATTCTACTATTTAAACAGAAAATAAAGATGGGGGTTTTTGAAAATTATTTTTAAACTAAGAGAACAAGAATTAACGATGAAATTAACCAAATATGTAAAAACTTCAGTTCTGCAGTTCAGTTTCACCAAGTACAATAATCAATTAATCAATTAATCAAGTTATTATTATTTTTTCTTCAATGAAACTATTAGCCCTAGATAACAATAAGCTCTGCTATCCGAAATTCTCCTTAGATTATCACTGTATGAAACAAGCTCTCCACCAGATTCTAACTAGCATACAACCTAGAATAAGCTCTCTAGATTTAATATGATAGAAGCATTAAGAAATAGAGAATTAGGCTAATCCAAGCAACAAATACATAAGCTCGATTTGTTTAACTTGTTTTCTGATAATCTTAGTAATAAACAAAAGCTTGTCCACAATTATTATTACTAAGTTGCTACTTATGATAAAGACAGATATCAATTACACGTAATACCAATCTTAATCTAGCATATGATAATGATCAAACTAATTCAATTGACCATATTAAATTAATTAAATCAATTAACATGCAATCAATGAAAATAGATTATCAGAAGAAATTTCACACAAGAAGAAATAAATAATAATACTCAATTAATCAATTACTTGTAACAAGGATTCACCTCCCTTTAGAACTGAATAAAAAGAACTAGCCTGACATGCTCTTGAGTCTGCACTCCAATAGATAGTTGATTATTGAATGAATAGAATCATGACTAGCATCCTCTATTTATAGTGCTAGACAAAATCCTAAATCCTATAGGAAGTAGAAATCCAAACCCTAAAAGGAATTACAAATTACCCTAATTTTCATAAAGAAATAGAATTCAATTTGGAAATAAATCTTAGTCTAAAAGAAATCCTAATTACAATAGAATTGTAAAAACTATTCTTCTAGAATCTAAAATTCAGATTTGAAATTGGAATTAAATCCCACAATTGTCATGTGCTTAAACTCATTGCCGCGTGAATCCAAATCCATTTATGATACTAATTGTTGAATCCTTGATTTGTTAGGAATCCTGTAAACCTCCTCCAATTTATTTTCAAAATCATGAAATCCCTTCAATTGTACCTAAAATTAAAATATAAGAATAATGAGTTTATTTAGGCACAAAATAAATACAAAAGATTAAGTATTAAGGAATAAAAATATAACATATTTCATACTCATCAAATTCCCCCACACTTATCTTTTGACACGTCCTCGTGTAAACCAAAAATTTGATTTCCAGAAAAAATTTTATTCAACCATAATGTCAAAAGATTTCAAGGTACAAATCATGACTATCAACACTAAATTTGCAAAAATCTAATTAATGCCTTATCAATCAACTCACAATTACCAACCTTATCATTTCACCAATGAATTTCATTAAATCAAACTATAACCACATAAGAAACTTTCTCAAAATTTACATACTTACTCAACTTAGTTACCATGGAGCAAAAATCGTGCACACTGACTCACAACCAAGAATAAATTTTTTTTTGCTTTTTAATTTTTTTTCATAGAACCTTTTTTTTTAGCACAGATGAATGTATTTTCATGCTTCTTTTTTTTTCTTCCGTATATTTTTTTTTTCTTGACATGTGCAATGTCTCCTTTTCTTAGGCTTTTCAGAGTTACCCATTAGCGAACTTTCCACCGACTCCCAAACCAGATGATCTGAGGGCGCTAGGTGTAGAGATACCCCTAAGGGCTTACTTATTCAAGTAACAAAGGCCACAAAAGTCGACTAGTCAAGCTGCTTTTATCCATCACACTTTTCAGCGTGAATACCGATGCTTCCCGAGGCTTAGATATCCAGTTATTTCACACAATGGACATTGAAGCAGATTTTCAATTTTCTTCTTCTTTTTTTTTTTTTTCATTCATCATTTTTTACATGGTTCTGCACAACATAAGCAAGTTAAACAGTTCTAAGTCGTGAAATTAGTGCACATAGACAACTCTACAGATAACTTAGCCAACTAAACATGATTCTCATATTCAAGTACTTATGTATCACAAATTCAATTCAAATTAATTACTATGGATCATGGCTTAGTTGTCATCATTCATTAACAAATTAAGCATCAAACAGATTCTGAATTTTAGCATTAATTTTCAATCTTTGACTTTAACCTTCGAACACATAGGCAAATAGAACCATGGAAGCCAAATTTTCTGATTTTTTTTTTTGTTTTCAATTTTTTTTTTCAATTTTCCATCAAAATTGGATTAGTATTCCTACATAAAATAAAACCTAAATCTCCCCCCACACTAAAACCTTACATTGTCCCCAATGTAAGAAAATCATGGAAAGAAGAAAATACTAGTAGTTAACATGCAATAAAAAAAACTAAAAAGTAAAGGGATAGAAAAATCAAATCTGCGATCTTGGGTTGCCTCCCAAGCAGCTGCCCGTGTTTAACGTCTTTGGCTCGACGTCATGCCTCTCTTCTCAGCTTTCATAGATCGGATCGTTTAGCTCCATCATCTCAATATTTTCCACCTGATGCCCTTCATAGAAAGGCTTTAATCTATGTCCATTCACCTTAAGGATCTTGTTTGTACTAGGACTTTGAATCTCAACTGCACCATGAGGAAACACATTAGTGATAACAAAAGGACCAACCCATCTAGATCTCAATTTACCTGGAAATAACTTAAGCCGAGAATGATATAACAAAACTTTTTGTCCCACAATAAAGGTTTTCCGCACAATCTGCTTATCATGAAAAGCTTTGGTCTTTTCCTTGTAAATCTTCGAACTTTCATAGGCTTCATTCCTCAATTCTTCCAACTCTTGTAACTGCAATTTCATGTGTACGCCAGCTACCTCCAAACTCATGTTGCACTGCTTGATTGCCCAAAAAGCCCTATGCTCCAACTCAACAGGTAAGTGGCATGGTTTTTCAAACACAATCCTGTATGGTGACATCCCAATAGGTGTTTTGTACGCAGTTCTATAGGCCCAAAGTGCATCATCTAATCTCAGACTCCAATCCTTTCTGTTTGGGTTGACTACCTTCTCTAAAATGGATTTGATCTCTCGATTAGACACCTCAGCTTGACCATTACTCTGCGGATGGTAGGATGTAGAAACCTTGTGTAGAACATTGTATTTCTTGAACAAAGCCGCTAACACCCTATTGCAAAAGTGGGTTCCGCGATCACTAATGATGGCTCGTGGTGTTCCAAACCTGACAAATATGTTAGTCCTAACAAAATCTGCAACAACTTTAGAATCGTCAGTCCTAGTGGCTTTAGCTTCCATCCATTTTGAGACATAATAAACAGCCAAAAGAATATATAAATTCCCAAAGGATGAAGGAAAAGGTCCCCTAAAATCTATACCCCAAACATCAAAAATTTCAACAACTAAAATAGGAGTTTGGGAATTTGATTTCGTTGAGAAATATTCCCTGTCCTTTGACAATTAACACATGTTTTACAAAACAGATAGGAATCTTTAAAAAGCGATGACCAATAAAAATCACTTTCCAAAACTTTATTAGCAGTTCCTTTTGGACCAAAATGTCCTCCACAAGCATAAGAATAACAAAAGGAAAGAATAGATTGAAATTCATTGTTAGGCACATATCGTCTAACTATCTGGTCCGCACAAAATTTTCATAAGTATGGATCATCCCAAACATAGTGTTTAGCATCACTTTTTAACTTTTCCTTTTGGGATTTGGAAAATTCTTTAGGAAAATATGCACTTACCAAATAATTCACCGTATCTGCATACCAGGGACTCTCAGTATGGATGGAAAGTAACTGCTCATCCGGAAAAGAATCATGTAACGGTAGCTCCTCCTCGTCTCTCAATAGCCTACTCAAGTGATCCGTTACTAAGTTGTCCGCACCTTTCTTATCCTTGATCTCTAAGTCGAATTCTTGTAGGAACAGAATCCATCGAATAATCCTTGGTTTAGAATCCTTCTTGGTGAGCAAATACCTGAGAGCAGCATGGTCAGAATAAACTACAATTTTAGTACCAAGCAAATATGATCGAAATTTATCTAAAGCAAAAACCACAGATAAAAGTTCTTTTTCAGTTGTGGAATAGTTTATTTGAGCCTCATTCAAAGTCCTCGAAGCATAGTATATGGCATGAACGGCTTTGTCAATCCTTTGTCCCAAAACAGCCCCCACTGCATAGTTGCTTGCATCACACATGATCTCAAATGGTAATTTCCAATTTGGCGGTTGAATGACAGGAGCAGAAGTTAATAATTTCTTTAAAGTATCAAAAGCCTCCTTGCATTCATCATCAAACTGAAAGTTCACATCTTTTTGCAGCAACTTACATAAGGGTGATGCAATCTTCGAGAAGTCTTTGATAAATCTTCGATAAAATCCTGCATGACCAAGAAACGAGCGAATCTCCCGCACGCTGACGGGGTAAGGCAAAGCAGATATAACATCTATCTTAGCTTTATCAACTTCAAGACCTTTAGATGACACAACATGACCAAGTACTATTCCCTGTTCTACCATGAAATGACATTTTTCCCAATTTAAAACAAGATTAGTTTCCATGCATCTATCTAGAACACGATTTAAATTATCTAAGCATGCATCCAAAGAATCACCATGAATTGTGAAATCATCCATAAAAACCTCGATGCATTCTTCTAAAAGATCTGAAAAAATGCTTACCATGCATCGTTGAAAAGTACCTGGGGCATTACATAGTCCAAAAGACATCCGTCGATAGGCAAAAGTACCAAAGGGACATGTGAATGTGGTCTTCTCTTGGTCCTCGGGCGCAATCACAATCTGGTTATATCCTGAAAAACCATCTAGAAAACAATAATAAGTGTGCCCAGCTAATCTTTCCAACATTTGATCAATAAAAGGAGGAGGAAAGTGATCTTTTCTTGTTACAACATTCAATTTTCTATAATCTATACACACTCTCCACCCTGTTTGCATCCGTGTGGGTACCAACTCGTTATCATCGTTCTTGACAACGGTGATTCCGGATTTCTTTGGGACTACCTGCACTGGACTCACCCATTGACTATCGGAGATGAGATAGATGATGCCGGCATCAAGCAGTTTGAGCACTTCTTTTTTCACCACCTCCATCATTGGTGGATTCAATCTCCTTTGCGCATCTCTTGTAGGTTTAGCTCCATCCTCTAACAATATCCGATGCATGCACATGGCAGGACTAATACCCTTTATATCCGCTATTGTCCATCCAAAAACTGTAACATGGTCCCTTAGGACTCTCAGCAATTTTTCTTCCTGCACCTTGGTTAGATTACTAGCAATAATTACAGGCAAAGTGTCATTAGTCCCCAAATATGCATATTTCAAATGAGCATGTAATTATTTCAATTCTAGAGTTGGGGCTTGTACAACAGAAGGTAATAACTTTTGATGAGAAACAGGAAATTGAATAGAATATACTGTTGAATTATTAGAGAATTTTGGCAATGAATGTAATGCAGCTACATTCTCCTTCAATTCCTGGGTTTGCTCAATCTCATCTTCCCTGTCCATGTCCAAATTGTTGGTTATTGCAATCTCCAAACTATCCCTATGTAGTTGTTCAAAAACTCTATGCACCAAGGAGTCTCTTACGTCGATAGCAAAAACCTGTCCTATATCACTAGGGTACCTCATGGCGTCATAGATATTAAATTGAATCTTCTCGCCATCAAACTCCATAGTCAGGGTCCCATTATGCACATCGATCATGGTTTTTGCTGTTTTCAGGAAGGGTCTTCCTAACAAGATGTGGGAAGGGTTTGGTGATGTATCATCTTCCATATCCACAATGTAAAAATCTGCAGGAAAGATTAGTTCGTTCACCTGCACTAAGACATCTTCAATTACCCCTCGGGGGTAAGTGTTAGTACGATCTGCCAATTGTATAATCACACCAGTATTTTTCAAAGGGCCTAGATTTAAGGAATCATAAACAGATAAAGGCATAACATTAATTGAAGCTCCTAAATCCGGCATGGCTTTTTCAAATCTGGTGTTTCCTATTTTGCATGGGATTGTGAACATTCCTGGATCTTTACATTTAGGAGGCATTTTTCTTTAAAGAACATCAGATACATTTTCTCCGACTGTGACTCTTTTATCGTTTTGCAATTTTCTTTTATTAGTGCATAATTCTTTTAAAAATTTAGCATACCGTGGCACTTGTTTAATTGCATCAAGGAGAGGGATGTTTACTTCTACTTTTCTAAAAGTTTCCAAAATTTCTTTTTCTTTTTCATCTCTCTTTGAGGTTTTAGAATTTTTGGGAGGAAAGGGAAGATGTATGTTTTTAAGCTGATTAGGAGGGTTAGGTTGTACCTTGGATTTTTTTGTTTCCTTCTTAGCTGCTTCCTCTTCAAACTCTACGGGGGTCGATGGTGTATCCAACTGTGTTCCATTCCGTAAAGTTATGGCACTTGCATTCTCCCTTGGGTTGACTATTGTTTGAGATGGTAATTTCCTTGAGCCTCTGGATTCTAATATCCCCACAGTTGTAGCCAGTTGTCCTACTTGGTTCCTCAAATCTTGAACTGAAGTTTTTGTCTCTTGCTGGAACTGCTGTGTCTGATTCATGAACTGTTGTGTTTGTCCCATGAATTGTTGTGTCTGTCCCATGAATGCTTTGAACATATCCTCCAACGATGTTCCAGTAGGTGCAGGGACTGCTTGCTTCGGTTGATATTGAGGTTGGGCTGGTTGGAAGCCCTGCTGCCTAGGTGGAAATGCAGGTGGTGCCGCTTGCTTACTCCCATAACTCAGATTTGGATGATCCCTCCATCCTGGGTTATACGTGTTTGAGTACGGATCATACTTTTTCTGAGGTTGTGACTGATAATTTCCCATTGCATTAGCTTGTTGCACAGCCTCATCATCTTGTAATGTCGGGCATTCATCTGTATTGTGATTTGGTTGTAGACAGATGCCACAAACCTTTGCAACTGGCAGTTGACCTGTAGCTAATTGTCTAACCATAGCAGTTAATTCAGAAATTTGTTGACCATAATCACAAGTGCTTACCTCGCTTACCCTTACTGGTACATAATTTGTTCTAGTGACATATTGTTGCGAGTTTGCTGCCATGTTTGCAATTAAAGTCCTTGCAGCCTCTGGGGTCTTGTCAACTAGTGCTCCTCCGCTAGCTGCATCGATCATGCTTCTATCCATCGGTACCAACCCTTCGTAGAAATACTGGATCAGGTGTTGTTCATCTATTTGATGCGGTGGACAGCTGGAACAAAGCTTTTTGAATCTTTCCCAATACTCGTAGTGTCTCCCCACTGAATTGTCTAATCCCACAGATCTCCTTCCTTATGTTGGCTACTCTTGAGGCTGGAAAGTATCTCTCCAAGAACAACTGCTTCATGCCATTCCAAGACTGGATTGAACCCGAGGGTAGGTAGTACAGCCAATCCTTTGCCAAATCTGCTAGGGAGAATGGGATTGCTCTCAGCTTGATTTGCTCTTCGGTGATTCCGTGTGGTTTCATAGTGGAGCACACCACATGAAATTCCTTCAGATGTTTGTAGGGGTCCTCACCTGTAAGACCACGAAAAGTAGGCAATAAATGGATTAGTCCGGATTTAAGTTCAAATGCAGCATCTAAATTAGGATATTCAATGCACAAAGGTTGTTGATTTAAATTAGAAGTTGCCAACTCCCTGAGAGTTCTATTGTTGTTTGGAATCGCCATCTCTTCTTCTTTGTTGGATTCGTTGGATAATAATTCCAAAGCTAAGTTGAGGCTTGGTGATGATGCAGAAGCCTCGTCTATATCTGCAGAAGACTGTTGAACTTTAAGTTTTTCCTTCTTTAGCCTCCTTGCAGTTTTCTCAATCTCTGGATCAAAATCTAATATAGTAGCCTGAGAAGATCGAGTCATAAAACAGGAACAAAACAAATAATAGAATAAAAACAAAACGCCAAATTACTCCCCGGCAACGGCGCCAAAATTTGGGAGCTGTCGTTGATACTCCTAAATTAACCTCACTTTCACTTCACAATTTATAATAATTAGCACAGTAACAAGTAAGGATCGATCCTACAGAGAGTAAAGTTGTTTTAGAATTATTCTACTATTTAAACAGAAAATAAAGATGGGGGTTTTTGAAAATTATTTTTAAACTAAGAGAACAAGAATTAACGATGAAATTAACCAAATATGTAAAAACTTCAGTTCTGCAGTTCAGTTTCACCAAGTACAATAATCAATTAATCAAGTTATTATTATTTTTTCTTCAATGAAACTATTAGCCCTAGATAACAATAAGCTCTGCTATCCGAAATTCTCCTTAGATTATCACTATATGAAACAAGCTCTCCACCAGATTCTAACTAGCATACAACCTAGAATAAGCTCTCTAGATTTAATATGATAGAAGCATTAAGAAATAGAGAATTAGGCTAATCTAAGCAACAAACACATAAGCTCGATTTGTTTAACTTGTTTTCTGATAATCTTAGTAATAAACAAAAGTTTGTCCACAATTATTATTACTAAGTTGCTACTTATGATAAAGACAGATATCAATTACACGTAATACCAATCTTAATCTAGCATATGATAATGATCAAACTAATTCAATTGGCCATATTAAATTAATTAAATCAATTAACATGCAATCAATGAAAACAGATTATCAGAAGAAATTTCACACAAGAAGAAATAAATAATAATACTCAATTAATCAATTACTTGTAACAAGGATTCACCTCCCTTTAGAACTGAATAAAAAGAACTAGCCTGACATGCTCTTGAGTCTGCACTCTAATAGATGATAGTTGATTATTGAATGAATAAAATCATGACTTGCATCCTCTATTTATAGTGCTAGACAAAATCCTAAATCCTATAGGAAGTAGAAATTCAAACCCTAAAAGGAATTATAAATTACCCTAATTTCCATAAAGAAATAGAATTCAATTTGGAAATAAATCTTAGTCTAAAAGAAATCCTAATTACAATAGAATTGTAAAAACTATTCTTCTAGATTCTAAAATTCAGATTTGAAATTGGAATTAAATCCCACAATTGTCATGTGCTTAAACTCATTGCCGCGTGAATCTAAATCCATTTATGATACTAATTGTTGAATCCTTGATTTGTTAGGAATCCCGTAAACCTCCTCCAATTTATTTTCAAAATCATGAAACCCCTTCAATTGTATCTAAAATAAAAATATAAGAATAATGAGTTTATTTAGGCACAAAATAAATACAAAAAATTAAGTATTAAGGAATAAAAATATAACATATTTCATACTCATCAGTGATGTTCATTCTGTATCAGTTTGATAGTTTGATACATTTGGGTCATTGTTGTATATGTTTTTTATTCAGCAGAAGGTGAACATGTAAAACTTAATTTGCTGGTTGATATCCATCTCAGACACAAGTCTGCATCTTGATGCTTCATAACTGTACTCTTTTTGTATTATTGAGTCTTGGATTCTGTAATTTTCATTGTGACCCTATGTTTAACAAGTGTTATTTCTGATATTTCTGTAAATGGGAAAATCCTTTGATGGGTTGGACATCTACTGGGGACCCATATGCCCATGTTGGTGATTCTGCACTAGGATTTGATAGTGAAGAAGCTGCAAAAGCATTTGCAGAAAGGCATGGCTGGGACTATGTGGTAAGACCTTTATAGTATATGGTGTTATATTATAGTGATGCTCCAAATGTAAAGGGCAAGACTTTGGTTTCTTGGGCATAGATTTGCATTTTATATATTTCCACCAAATTACGTTGTTGTCAACTTGCTAATTGCCTAGACCCATTTTTTTGGTTTGAAATAATTTTAGGCAGAATAATTATCAAACACTAATATAAATGAATAGTGTTTCTCTTGAGAAATGAGTAATAAAAAAGTTGACACAAATAGGACTTGAATTTGTTTGCAATATCTTAACAAGTTTTTCATACATTTGTCGCCATCTTAATCAGAATTTTGAAAGCAAGGATTTTCTAGGAAATCATAACATTAAAAAAATGTAATAAAAAAAACATCTTAGAGATTCTGTTATTAGGTTGTTATTTGTATAGGTCACCCAGATATTCAATTTGAATACATGTGATGTACTCTAACTCTTACATATGATTCCCCTAATCTATGGAATAAAAACTCCCTACCGCTTTGAGAAGGAAGTTTGTGCAATGAAGAACAAGAGAGATGACATATTTTCGTACTAGAAATGAGTAGGAAATGGATGATATGAGAATATTGTATGAATTTATCTGTTGTCTCCCATATGTACGTGGTTCTTTAGATATGCATCTATAGAGGTTATTCAGTTTCCATTTACTTTTCATTGATTTCTGCTTTATATAATTTGTTTTTAGCATTTGTTGCCTCTTTGGCTGTATACTGTTGGAACCTCAATGTACCTTTTATTACTGTAGCATAGGCCTTCCCTGGTTTAATGAGAAGCATGAGAAGAAACCCTATTTTTAACCAGTTATATTATTGCATATGTTTGCATTGAATGGCACTAATCATTAAAGTTTGGTATGTTTAAACTTTTCTGGCAGGATTTAAAAGTAGACAAAAATCAAGAAAATCTGTTTGTGGTTTCTTAAACTTATAATTCACATTAATCAAGAGTATCCAGAAAGTAAAAGAGGACTTTCATTGCCTCATGAATGACATAGGCTGAGAATTTTCTATAGAACTTGTTCAGTACAAATTCAATTTTTGTAGAACGTTAGTAGGTATGTGTGAGGCTGTGACATAGGCTATGCACCATTGAGATAACTGTTGTTCAGGATATGCAAGCACAATATACAAGTGTAAATCTAACTGTTGTAACCATTATATTCCCTATTGTCTTGAGTCATTGTAGAATTGTTTTTGGCAATTGATGAACAGGAAAAGGCTACAAGGATAATTGTAGGCTATGTGTTTGTGGAATTGACTAACTGTAATAATACATGTATCAAGCTGAAAGTATCACATCTATTGTAGTTATAGATTTATATAGATTAAATTCGTATATGTATTTTGTGAGTTTTTTGTATTTGTATAAAAGATATCATTCCTAGAATATGAGGAATAGAGCCTAAGATTAGAACTAACTGAAGATCTATTCTATTTTTTTGGTCGTGATTTTTTTCAACCGGGGGGGGGGGGGGGGTGGCGCAATTATTATTACTAACGGTAGTTCTTTATTCTTGTTTTTAGCAAGATGAACATTTTTATTGCTTCTACCCCCTCCATGAATTCCTAGTTCCAACAGTAAGTAAAAACCTTATATTGATTAACTTGTAATTTGTGAATTCCCGAATGTTTGACTCTGTTCTTGGGTTGCCTTTATTCTAGAGTAATGTGATCTTCTGTGTACACCAGCATGTTGAAAATTAGTACTTCATTTGTTTGAAGTAAAGTATGTTATAAAAGCAGCATATAGAAAGAGGGTTGGTAAAATTATGATGTTGGATATGGTTTCTAAAGGCATGAAGACCCTCTTAACACTTGATTTGGTCAAATATAGTATTTGATGCATTTTGAAGGAGTTCATTTAAAATAGATTATAGCACATACGCATCCTTTAAATTTTTGCAGGAGCATCAGATTAATCCATTCTATACTAATTATCCTCGTGTTCTCTTTCTGTAAACATTCTAATGTTAATTTTATGTTACTTTGGCAGAACTATTCTTCAGTCATTACTGTCCATCCCGAAGTGATTGATGGGAGAGCTGGCACTCTAGTCATCGAATCGTTCCTGGTGGATGTGCCTGATGGTAATACTAAAGAGGAGACTTGCTACTTCGTTAAGGCCCTAATCAACTGCAACCTCAAATCACTGGCTGAAGTCTCCGAGAGGATGGCCATGCAGGATCGCCCTCAAGTTTGAGTTGCTAGGTTAGAGGTAAGCGTCTAGATACCAGAAATATGGCCAATCATACATTGCCGATGATGATGCAAGTAGCGACAAATAGGCATGGATTTTTTTTGAGATCGAGGCTGATATACCCCAGAGTGCAGAGATAGTTGCCAAAGCCGTACGTCTTTTAAATCTTTTCTCATAACAGTATTAACCTCTTCAATAGTGGCCAAAGATCAACTACCAAAAAGCATGCATTACTTTACTGATTGCAGTCATTGATTATCAACAAAACGAAGCATCTCACTGTTTGTTTTTGTTATCTCGTCTTAAATTTTCTATTACCCTTTTTCGTTCCAAAGTTATAATCCCAATTCCATGTGAAGTATTCATAATTAGGATAACAAAAAGGCAGCAAATACATGGATTCCTGAATGATCCTATTCATGGAACACCCTAATACAAACCCATAATCTCTTCAAAAGTCTTTAGGCATTTTCCCGGGGGCTAATTCTTCCTCCTTAATGTATCACTGCCCTTAATATTTATACAAGAAAATATTTTTCTTATTATACTTTTGCCTTTTCAATCAGATGGGGCTTGTATGACTCTTTATTTGGTCACAGATAGACGAGGATGCTACTGTCGGGGTGGAAGCCTACACTCGAATTGCTCCAGCAGTTCCTATCTGTGCCAATGTAATTATCAGTGATAATCTTTTTGAGGTTCTTACCATGTCAACTGGTGGTCGGCTACAGTTCTCCTTCTATGATAAGTATCTTATTGGATTAGAGAGGTACCATTCACTGCTCCTTTGACTATTTATTTATTTATTCAGTGGGAGAAATGAATGCAGATAATTGCTTGATGGCTTTCTCTTGTGAGGTAGTTAATTATAGTAGTGTAACTTGTTGGCAGAAGCTTTAGATTATTAGCATGAAATTATTTCCTTTTTTTTCTGTATCTTTTTTTTATTCTAAATTTTCTTTATGTTTATGCTATAGCATTGGCTTAGGTTGGTTTTTTGATTAGAAAGACTTTCACTAAATAAGTGCTGATATATCTTTCCTCTAAAAGTTTGGTATGATCTTCATCAATTTTACGCTCTAGATGCAGTTCTTGCTGACATTAATTAGGAAAAATAATGTTTTAGTTGTTGCAACATCGATCATGATAATTTACAGCACATTAGAAGATCAGCTAGCTCACTCTAACTACCTTTATCAGTTGTCCCTATGTAAAGCTCAATTACTGCATATATTAAGACATACCTCCTACTAATCTTTAAACATAATGTTGCAGGATTCTGTACTGAGTTTTGACATTATGATTGTAATTTGAAGTAAAACTAAATTATAATAAAAATCACCAAGTTCATTTGGTACCTGGCAAAGGTCGTACTATTTCAGAACCAAATCCATGGGGAAAGCTACAATACTGGTAGTTCCAGAAGTTCAAATGTTATATGTCCTTTAGATTCATAATTTCCTGATAAATTATGGTACTAATTAACAAACAAAACATTTTTTTAAGTATTACATCTAACTTATTTGACTAATGAACTTCCTTTTAATTCAAATTTTCTGCTGCTCATTTTCATAGAAATTACAAAGAGAATCTAAATCTCTGGGGAAACCTAAGACATTATTAACATTTCCTAAACAGAAATCTTTATACCTAGTGATGACCTGGCAAAGGAGGTACTTGCAGCTTCAGAAGTTGCTGGAGAAAAACTTTGGAGGTTGCCTTTGGAAGAAAGTTATTGGGACTCCATGAATCTGGAGTTAACTGATATGGTCAACACCGGTGGTCGTCAGGGTGGTTCCATTACTGCAGCTCTTTTCCTGAAGCAGGTAACGTACACGTTGATCAGTACACATTTAACACACTAGAGCATAAGTTCACCAGGCTCATTTTTCTTATTCCTCATCTTATTGAAATTGAATTTTGGTGTTTCTTTTACAGCAGGAAATTTACATGTCTAACCTTGATTTCCTTGAAGAAAATGATGATAAAGTGGACCTAATATGATGTACACTTCATTCTATCTAGTTCGTTGTTATTCTTTCAGTTTTCTTGTGTTAGTTATTAAATATTGTAAGTACTACGATCTTTGGGAGATCAAGACATAATAACAAATTTTGTACTTATCGTGACTTGAGCATTATCTATTTATATATGGAGTATTAGTTTTAATTATTAGCTCTTTATGCATTAGTTTATCAATTAGTTTGAAATAGGTATGATATTTATATTAACTTGAAATATTAAATTTAATATTTATTATAGCAATTACTAAAAATAATAGTAATAATAATAAATATGAAATCATTGATTTGAAAATTAATTATAATTTTTAATGAATTTTGATTATTTAGCAATTAATTTTTTATTTACGAATTTATAATTTGTGAAGGAATTTTTCTCACTAATTTGAAAAAAAGATTCTCAATTTATAATTAGTGAGGAAAAATATTCTCTCGTTAAATAAATTTGTTCTTCACAATATATTATTTGTGAGGGAATCAAGTTATTCACTAATTTCAAATAGTCATTCTTAAAATATTATTTGTGAAAGAAAACAATCTTTCACTAAATAACAATATTCCATTACTAAATGCAATTTGTGAAGGAATAAGTTATTCACAATATATCCTTCACAAAAAATATTTAGTTATTACTTAGCGAATTATACCCAATTACGAGGAGATCTAATGCGAGCACTCGTGTGAAGAAAATATTTCTTCGCAATAAATCACTTGTGAGAGATATAGGGCCTCTAGTGAAGGATTTGTTCTTCACTAGAGGCCATTTTTGGTGTAGTGAATGAGAAGTGTGAAATGCCTTGTGTGGCATAATGTGAAAATGAGAAAAGTCACTAAGTAAGTTAAAACGGGAATTAGGAAGATTAATCGGGTTGATCATGAAATTTCATGTAGTTAATGAGTACGCTCTTAGACTTGTAATATTACTCATATGGACAGTAATTCATGTTGTATCAAACGAGTTTAGCGACGAAAATTGGCACGGGCTGGAAGCTAAACCAGTCTTGGCACTGTCAGGTTACGGCGCAACTGCGCCGTCCCAGCAGTACAAACAGGTGCGCAGCTGCGCCAGTGGTCAGTTGGAGAAAACTAATTTGTTTCACTTTAGAAATTAAATGGAACAATTATATGATATGTGTGACATTGATAAACCATGAAATAAAGTACGTTATGTGCGACAACGAAATTATTAAGTGGACCATTAATTAATATTAATTAATTGTGGTAGAATATTGATTACTTAGTAATTAATTAATAATATGTGATTATTATTATTTGCAATATATGTATAAATATAATAAGAATTATATAGATAATTAATGATTACGGAGATTCATAAATACATTAATCAAGGAAGAATGAATTAATTTATATTGGTGATAATTAATCAAGGAAGGGAATAATTTATTTATTTGACATAAATAAGCAAGTTATTAATATAATAATATTATATTGACAGTTATGTGCATATGAGCAATAATACAACTATACTATATAGTGTAGTGTGACTTTTATGTGACTATATATCAAGTTTTATGACATTATATTGTATGAAGCAATGTGATTAAGCATATTGAAATTATATGGTATAAATATATCATGAAGTGTGTATGTAGCAATATGCATATGGGTAGACATTAAAATAAAATGTACATGGATTATATGTATGTTGCATAACATCTACTACCTTGAAATGTTAAATCATATTGTGACATTAAGTTATAATGTATGGTTGATATGTGTATTAAAATATAACATAACAGTGGGAGTGTGTAGAAGTATACAAGAATGTTGAGTTATATTGGTTGTCCCAAAATGTGTGTCCTAATTTCTCCTTAATTCTCAGTCACGTGTAGAACAAAGGCTAAGGCCTATGTTCTTCCTTTTCTTCCAAAACCTCCTAGCTAATGATCATGGGGGGAGTGGGAGTCATGATGCAAATCACCAACTAATCACCAACTCCTTGTTAACCTTCATGCAATTCTTCCATCCTTTGGTTTGATTTCTTGGACAATGGCTGGGCATGGTCAATGGATTTTCTATAAAATGAACTCTTCCCTTCATTCTTTGTGTTGCTTGAGTTGGTTGAGAATTTCTAAGAGATTAAGAGCATTCTAGGACATTGGGAGTTCATTAAGAGCAAGCTAATTCACATGCGCAGAGGTATAAGTTCTCTTCCTTGTTTCCATTTTCGGTTTCTGTAAACAGAGTTCTTGAACTCTTAAAATTCAAATTCTTGAATTCAAGGAATTGGATGTTAATGAGATTGGGTATGGGTTATATAGTTGTTATATGACCATATATATATGTTTAAACTTTAATAGGAATGTTAAGAATCGATTTTGTGAGTAATTTCTGTGGTTGGGCTAAGCAGTTGCCGAGGTTTACTGTTCCTGGCTCGAACCAGGTACAGCGCAGCTGCACCGTATTAACACTAAGGCGCAGCTTCCTGAGATCAGTTGGGCTGTCTGTTTTGAAATCTACTGAGTGTTAGTCAATCGTTATGGCTCAAACTGGCATGTAAGCATGTGTAAGGGGTATATACAAGTATATTAATCTACGTTGAGCATGTTTTAATAGATTTGCGTGATTAATGAAAGACAATGGTTTAGACGAAAGTTTGTACTTTGAGTTTTGAGAACGCACTATGTTCTGCAAATTGTGAGCTTAGTAATCTATACATGACTGATTTTATACCTAAATGAGCATGCTATAGTGTACATAGTCCCTTTGTTCATGACCACCTTATTAGGCTTTGTGTTAGAGAAGTTTTTTAAGAAAAAGCTTAGCATAGTGAACTAACATGCATGACTACTACATGATTTAAACTCTGACCTTGCGAGCATGATAACATGACTTGACTACATATGTTTAGAGCTTTGAAGTTGTCTTGTATGTGTTGAATGGTATGGTTCAAGTCTATAATGGTTTCAAAAGTAAACTTGAACATATCTTCTAAATTTAGTTGCATCACATGGATATCTAGATTCTAAAGGAATTATAAGTCATGTTATGTCTATAATATCCCTAGATATGATTTATATGTGCTATATTGCATCATTTATGATAAAATGATTTCAAAGACAACCTCGAGCATGTTTTCGAACTTAAGTTGCATTACATATGAGTATTTAGATTTTAAAGGCTTGAGATGCCATGTTATGTTTCCTTATGTCTCTAAACATAAGTCTTATATGTTAAACATAATGGAAGTAAACCAAGCATGAGGTTAAAGCATGTTTTTAAGTGTTAAACGATGCTAGCTATGAGTAAAAGATATGAATACATACGAGCATGTATAGTACAGATTATGTGACCTCTTTATGAGAACATAAGGCTAATTAGTACACCTAGTGATTTCATAAGCCTATTTGGTTTTGATTTCATGAAAATCCTAAACTAAAGTCCCTAATATATAAGGTTGAACTTGAAGTGGTCATACAAGTATGTAAAGACCTTTTGTGAGTATATATGAGAAGTGTAAGTGTCTAAGTGTGTTAAAGTTCGGATAGAAACCACAAGGCAACAGCTGAGTCTAGGCTTAGCCAGGGGACGGTGCAGCTATGCCTGTCCTAGGCTTAGCCACGGCGCAGCTGTCATAAGTGACTTCTATTTTTGAATCTGATGTGTGAAGCATGCTTATATGATTACATTAACTTGTAATATATGACCAATATGCTATGTAATGTGTTAAGAAGCATGCTATGTGATAGAGATGAATGTTAATTTTGATTTTCGAATGTTAAAGTCCAAAGGAATACTTTCAAGATATTAAGCAGTGATATGTTGTTTGGATTTGTAATGTCTTACAAACTGAATTGTGCTATGAATATATAGTATAGGTGATGTTGTATGAAGTTACGACTAAGTTAGACGTTTATGTGTACGTTTGAACTTACCTATACGAGTTTTAAATATGTCGATCACGTAGCGAGTCAAGTGTGTGATAGATATATATGAATGTTGATGTCATGTCCGAATGGTTAAGGCATACCTATATGGACCTAGCTCTTCCGAGAATGTGATGAGAAAGTGAAGTGTAGGTTTTTTGAACCTAGTTAGAAAACAATGTAACATTGTTATTACATTGAGAATGCATGAAATATGTTACTAATGGATATGAATTCATGATTATATAACTGTGTAGGAATACACGAAGTACAGATAAGCGTTAAGCAGTTAAGGCGTAGTTCATAAACTACGAATCAGACAAGTCTTTCAGTTCCTATTTGATATATGAATTCTATAACTATTAGTTGAGCTATATTTTGCTATGATAATGTTGATGTATATATATGAAATGCATATGAAATATGTTTGAAAGTTGAAAGTTGATCTTTGATGATATGCTTGTGAAGTAAATCTCTATGTTTGTTATGTGAGAAGTAACATGTGTAGTAAATATTAATTGATTATGAATACATGAACTGAATATGCTATTATATGCTATGTGCTGAATGAAAACTATTAGAATTGCTGGGCTGTCGAGCTCACCCTTGCAAATAACCACTTTTACAGGTTAAGGACACACGGTAAAGGTTACGTACTACTTGATTGATAACGTTCAATCACATCAAAGGAGATTAATTTGTTTAATTAAATATATGCTTTTACTATGTGATACATAGAGGAATTCGAATCGAGATGTAAACGTTTATACAGAAATAGAATGAAGTAAATCGTAGAATAATTTGATTAAGGGATTTGTAATTGATTCAAGTTAAGACATCAATAAAAAATTATTTTTCAAAGGAGATTGAAAAAGTTTAAATTATTCCGCATATTTATATAACATTGAATGTGATGTAATACAGGAATAGTAAATGATCAAGATTCGAAACTTATAAAAGTTTGGGGTCATTGTGCAGATCCTGAAAATAGAATGAATTTATATTCTAATTTGTAATAAGTAAAGTTTATTCATTAAGTTATGAATAAAATATATAAATAGTTTGACGATAGTAGTATCGTGGTGGACCGGATTCGTGGTTCGAAGGGACCCGGATTTGGGGGCGTCATAATGTTAGTGGATAAACTAACCATGTCTTCATGAGACCATGCAAACACATCCTGGAATTGGGTCAATAGAGTAATCATGTCATTCCTTTGGTTTGGAGTGAGGTCCGTACCAATCTTGATTTGTTTGGGGTTTTCTAAGGTTCCGAGGTTAAAAGAGGTGGTTTGATCAAGATTTGGCTTGGGTTTGTCTTCGACCCATTCTTTGATCTCCTGAGGTATCTCATAGTCCTCTTGTATTTCCATCAAGTCTGAGTCCAACTTTACATCAAAGTTATAGTCCTTGTGGAGAAAAGGTACCTCATCAGCAAGTATAAGCATATCTAATTTTAGAGTCCTGAAACAAAAATTCTTTCACTTAATATACGAAACTGTTCAATCATACAAAGTGTTAGCATGTAATGACAAAATAAATGCTAATACTGTACAAAAAAGTAAGTAGTTATTGTTATCTACAAGGCAGAGGGAGTTTCTACCCTTTTTACCTTCGTCGGCAAATGCAAGGAGTGTTGCTCCAATTGCCAAGGGTGAAGTCCTTATGGACGGCTGTGATGAAGGGGCTATTGATGTCCTCCTTCTCCCAAATGATGACCATAATATCTGGACAATCATCATCTGGGGTGACTCTGTTTGCACTGTCCGTGTGGACTATGATGCGTATGTTTGATATGCGCCTTGCAATGTCCTGCTTATGCCTCCGGTCCTTTTCCTCTGCCTCCGGATCCGGTATCAAGACTTCTTTTCCTTTGACCGGTATCGTCTTAGGAAATAACATAGTCATCACATGTGAAGGAACCTTTACTGAAGTCTGTATAGATTTAGCTCCTATAGGTTGTGGCAATCACCGTATGGCTGAAGATGAAGGAACATGTTTGTGTTTGTGAGGATTCCTGTGAGTGGAGCTAGTAGAATAGCCTAGTCCGGCTGTCCCTGTTTGACTGGGAACTTGAATTGGGCGCTTAATGTCCTGATGGTCTTTGCCCAACCCTTGTCCAGGTTGATAACCCAAAGATATTATTTCTTGATTTGCCGACATTACCTCGATAGAAACTCTGGGTATAAGAGATAGTGCCCCAATGGGATGGTAGTGAGTGATTCTCACCTCCAGGGCATAGAAGTTGACAGGCTCAACTTTTGAATTGAAATTGATGAGTGGGATATCACCTTGTTCAGGACATTCTGGCTCAACATTAACAGTGACTAGGCTGTTGTTAATGATGTATTTAAGCTACAGATGAAGGGCAAACGGGACAACTCCAGTCATATGAATCCACGGTCTTCCCAAAAGAAGGTTGTATCCTGTAGCTATTTTTAGCACATGAAAGGATACGCAGAATGTATGTGGACCAATCTCCACAGGTAGTTCAATCTCCCTGACAACATTTCGTTGGGATCCATCGAAAGCTTTGATAATTGTATGGCTTCTTTGGATTCTATTGAGATTGATGTTCGTCTTCTCCAAGGTGGCATAAGTGCAACTATTCAAGGAGGACCCTCCATCTATCATTACTCATGCGACCACGTATATCCGAAGGACAGAACTGCTATGTGCAATGGCTTGCAATGACCAGTCCCTTCGGGAGGTATGTCATCATCAGTGAATGATATCACATTGCTGTTAAAAATGTGATCAACCAGGTGATGGAATTTTTTGACATCCACTGATTTTGGCAAGTGAGCTTCTTCTAAAACTCTTAGTAAGACCTTCCGGTGATCCTCTGAGGAGAATACCAAGTCCAGTATGGAAACCTGTTGTGGAGCTTCTTTCAAGCTTAAAACCACCTTGGCTTTATTATGTCCCATAGTACGGAGGAATTTTTTAATCTTCTCCATGGGAACTTTCCCCTTTGATTTGATGGAGGGTTTCATCACCCGTTGAGGAAGATACAGTGGATTCTCTTTCGACACTGCAGCAATTGTGTGGGATGTGGATCCTTCAACCCCTCCATAATTCTGTGGAACTTTTTGTAGGCTGACAACATGATATTGTGGTCTGAATGGTAAGATGATTGACTATGGCGCAACCACTTTCAAAGGATTCTCAACACCTTTGAGTTGAATAGGTTGAATTGTATGTGATAGGGGTAGCTGAATCTGTCTTAGAAGATATAACTTCTACGACTTCCTTCCATTTTGTAGGAAATGCATCCCCACTCTCCAGTAATACAGCGTCATTGTTTGCCATTTGTAGGACACCGCTGTCAATTAGATTTTTAATAAGGTGGCGGAGTGCCCAGCATTCTTCAGTGTTATGACCACGAGAATTGGAGTGGTATTGGCACACTCCATTGAAATCAAACCGTCTTGAATGAGGGCTGATTGGAGGTAACAGAGCTGTGATTCTTCCTTCATTGATCGGCATCTGCAATATCTCTTCCATCAGTTGGCCTACATAGGTGAATTCCTTTTTATTGGCTAAATCTCGAGAGGCTTTGGCATTTGCTCTTTTTACAATTTTATCCTCCAGTGTTTCACTCTCTGGAGTATGTGGTGGAGTATTTGTAATAAGAGGAAGGAGGATAGCATGCTCCTGGCTGAATAATTGACGTGTGACTTGGTGTTGATGGACCACCAGTTTTGCCAATTGATGAACTTGCTCGCGCAGAGCCTTCATTTTCTGATCCATCATAAACTGGAACTATGCATAATCCCACTTGTCAGTACTATCCTTGCTGGTTTGGGAAGATCCACCAATGGAGTGGGAAGTCTGTCCACTACTTCAATTAATCATGTTAACCTCCTCTTCTTCATGTTGAGGAAGAGGGTTGTCTTGCACATGGGGTTGGTCGGGTTTAGTCACTACGATCTCACCATTTTCGATTAAGTCCTGGATCTTGTACTTCAAGGCCTAGCAATCCTGAGTATCATGGCTGGGAGCTCCCGCATGATAAGCACATTTTCGGCTAGCATTGAAACCCTTCACACTCGGGTTGGCTAGTGATAAGTGGGTTTTATTCCCGCGAATCGGTTCCTAGTTCAAGCTTAATCGGTGTTAATTCCTTGTTTTCTAGTTTATTTTTACTTGTTTATTGTTGTTTTATGTGTAGGTTGGTTGGTGTGGCGAGTGATCAAAAATGAGGTAATTGGGCAAGATTTTATCAAGTTTGGAGCTTAAACTAAATCAGAAGACATGATCGTAGCCCGCCGGGGCTGGCGTTTTTGTGCCTTACCCCATCGAGGCGAAGGGTCTTCAACTTAAGATTACAGGAGCTAAGCCCGCCGGGGAGAAAATGTTACAAGCCAATACCCCAGCCGGGGCGGGGGGTCTCGAATTAGAACAATCCTAAGTTATTTCAAACAATGCTAGGACGTGAGCTTTAGTACTTGGAATGCTTTGGGACTCTAGATGGTGTGGGATTGTGACTAGAATACATGTATTGGATATATAATTACATTAAACAACAAGATCAATGACACGGAAGGCAATTAACAGAGATTAAGGACAGATTTTGGAGCAAGCATTGGAGTGAAGATATTGAAGGATTTTCATAGCAATTTCAGATTAAGGCTAAAGTGAAGGATGTTCTGAATTATTCTTCATCTCTAGACTTATATTTGTAATTGGAAGGATGTTTTCTTTAATTTATTCAGATATTATTTCATTGATAATGAACTAAGTAATTTTTAGGCTTATGGCGGATCTTTAAGTGGAACAATAGTTATGTAGCTTTGATTCTCAATTTAATAAGCTATTATTCAGTTTATCTATATTAATTTGAGCTTGAATTTATGAGTTGCCTGATTAACAATTCTTTGTGGACTTGTATGGTTTCGAGAGAGGAAGTACGAGTCTAGACTTAGCTAATATAGCATGTATTCTTGAATTTTGTGAATGAACAGAATCTTGATGAATGTTAGGGTAGAGATATGCTTGACATCACATATAATCAGATAAAGAGCTTGAACTTAAACCTTCTTTGATTGTAATTCACATAGAGATATAGTGAGTTGGTTGATTAAGGTGTTTAACTTGATTTTATCTAATTTGTGAATTTGAGTTAATACGGTATTAGTACATCGAGAGATGGCTAGTTCTACATACGTGTTCTTGATTAATAAACTGGGATAGTGAATTAAATTGGAATAAGGTGCAATAATCAGAGTGATGCTTAGAGTGAAGTCGTAAGCCTAATTCTCTAATATTTGTTTGAAGAATTCATTTTTTAGGGTTTGTTGATTGTTTGGTAATTTTAATATTTTTAATACTTTTAGTACAAACTTGAAATTGGTTAGTTTAATAAAATTAGGATTAATAGAAAATTGGTAATTGTAAGGGTTAATTTCTTACTAAAGTCTCTGTGGGAACGATACTCTACTTACTATTACATTATTTGTTGACCACGTATACTTGCGTGCTGTGCGTAATTAGATTTTACCCAATTAGTTTTTGGCGCCGTTGCCGGAGACATTTTAGTATAGATTTTAATATTTTGCGATATCAGTTTAATTAGTCCAGTTTTACTTAAACATTTTTATTTTTGTTTTGTTCGCCTTATTTTAGGTTTTTGAAGTTGGTTTATGCAAACTCGATCCAAAAATCTAGACTTGCTTCCTTTTGAGGACGACATTGAGAGACGGTTTCAAAGGTTAAGCAAGTGGATCAAGGAAACAAGGGACGACTTCGAAAATTCTAAAAAAGAAGAAGCAATGGCTACTGAAGACCAGAAAGCATTGAGGGACTTTACTACACCCAAGGTGACTAAGCTGCAGTCAAGTATCACCAGGCCTGCTATAGCTGCGAACACATTAGAAATCAAGCCTTATACTATCCAGATGATCCAAAACTTGGTTCAGTTTGGGGGATTAGCGAATGATGATCTGAATGAACATTTAATCAGCTTTTTGGAGATATGCGACACTTTCAAATACAGTGGGGGTGTCGGATGAAGCAGTCAAACTTCGCTTGCTCCCATTCACTCTGCGGGACAAGGCGAAAAGTTGGTTACACTCTCTACCATCAGGTTCAATAACTACATGGGATGACCTGGCTCAAAAGTTTCTAGCTAAATTTTTTCCGCCAGCGAAGACTGCAAAGATGAGAAATGAGATTACTATATTTGATCAGCAACATGGGGAATCATTTTATGAGGCATGGGAGAGATACAAAGAGTTGCTCAGAAAATGCCCACATCACGGATTGCCTAAGTGGTTGCAAATGAAAACATTTTACAATGGATTACATGCGAATCTTAGGACTAGTATTGATGCAGCTTCGGGTGGAGCTTTTATGGCAAAGAATTATAAGGATGTGTATCAATTGATAGAGACAATGGCAGCTAACAATTATCAGTGGCCCACGACAAGAATGACACAACCTACGGTAGCTGGAGTGTTAGAGGTAGATGGAGTGACGGCAAAAACAGCGCAGATTTCAGCGTTCGCTAAGAAGTTCGATGCTTGGTTAGGGGTACAGACACAACAAGTTACAGTTATTTGTGAATTGTGCATGGGTGAACATCCTACAGATCAATGTGCAATCAACCCAGCGTCAGTTCAATTTATGGGTAGCTACAACAGAATTCCACAGAATACGTACCAAAATACATACAATCCGGGGAATAGGAATCATCCTAACTTTTCGTGGAGTAATAATCAGCATCAGCAAGCTCCACGCCCATCTTATCCTGCAGGATTTCAGAATCAACAACAACAACCAGCTTAACATTAAGAGAGGAAATCAAATTTAGAGGAGTTGTTGTCAAAGTATATAACAAGCAACGAGGCAGCTATGAAAAACTAAGCAATGGTCATGAAATCACAAGAGACAGCCATCAAGAATTTGGAAAATCAGATGGGACAAATTGCATTAGCATTGAACAATAGACCGCAAGGGACTCTACCAAGTGACATCGAAAAAAATCCAAAGGAAAATCACGAACAGTGTCAGGCAATCACTTTGAGAAGTGGAAAACATCTGGATGGGAAAAGTGCATAAAATTCAGTTAGAACGGATGACAAAGTTGATGAGAACAAAGTGGTTGAAGAAAAATAGGGAGAGGATAAGAAAGTTGAGCAAACAAAGTTAGATAATAAACCAGTTGTGTATCCTCCACCGCCGTTTCAGCAGAGAGTCCAAAAGCAGAAATTAGAAAAGTAGTTCGCAAAATTTTTGGAAGTGTTTAAGAAACTTCAGATTAACATCCCTTTTGCAGAAGCCCTAGAGAAGATGCCAAGTTATGCGAATTTTATGAAAGGTATTCTGTTTAGGAAAAAGAAGTTGGAAGATTTTGAAACGATGGCATTAACAGAGGAGTGTAGTGTGGTTTTACAGCGAAAGTTGCCACCAAAGTTGAAAGATCCGGGGAGTTTCACCATTCCATGCACGATTTAGAACATGTCGTTCAACACGTGTTTATGTGATTTGGGGGCAAGTGTGAACCTTATGCCGTTATCAGTGTATACAAAATTGGGTTTTCCAGCACCAAAGCCTACGAACATCTCATTACAGTTTGGCGGATAGGTCAATCACCTACCCTAGAGGCATTGTGGAGGACATTTTGGTCAAGGTTGACAAATTTATATTCCCCGCGGATTATATAATTCTGGATTTCGAGGAAGATAAGAATATCCCAATTATCATAGGGAGGCCATTTTTGGCTACGGGTAGGATATTCATCGACGTACAAAAAGGTGAACTAAATATGAGGGTCTAAGATCAAGAAGTAAAGTTTAATGTTTTCAAGGCCATGAAATTCCTTACAGATAAAGAAGAGTGTTAGGTTTGTAATATTCATGAACGCAATCAAATTGCACAAAATAAGCGAAAGCATTGAAAGTTAGAGTTTTAAAATTTTATAGACCATATACCCGGATCATTGCACAATTATTAATTAAACGAACAATTTGAAAAACAAGAATCATACCCTTGAAGATTCGAGCTTCCTCAGGTACAAGTTCACCTCCAATCTTTTTCGCGTTCAACTTGAATCCACCGGGTTTGGTTCCTTCTTTTGATCAATGTTAGCCACTCAAGTGTTTGGCCTCTAGATGTGATCCACCAAGGAAGAAGAAAGATTCAAGAAGATGAGTGATTGGCTAAACCCTAGTTTTTCTATCTCTATAGAAAAAGAGAGTACTTTTCAACAATTGGAATCACTTATACTTATAAAGCAACATCATGTAGATAATTAAAATTCTTTAATAAATTAATACTTTTTATTAATAAATGAATAAGATTGTTACAAAGTATATACTTTATCATCAAACATGATTTTCTTGTGTGCATACTACTTTCAATCTTCCACTTGCACTAAAGCCAATCGTCATGATATCTCATACCCTTCTTCTCTAAGTGACGATTATCCTGCTGTTGGATAAACTTTAGTTAATGGATATGTAATGTTGTTCTTGAGAGTCCACTATCTCTATAATAATTTCCCATCTTTCAATGATTCCTATAATCAAATGAAAGTGCCACAATACATGTTTAGATCCAAGATGAGACTTAGGAACTATTCCTACTTCTGTAATAAACTTTTCATCCAAACAATCAACTTGCAGCTTCATTTATAGCTATATACTGTCTTTATCACTAAACCAACAACTTTTTGCTATTTGGAACCTTTCCAATTCACTGTACCACCGGTTAAGGTAATGCTTTACCCTAAAGTGGATTTGTTGTCGTCTCGGTCAATCTGAAAAACTTGAGTCTATTAAGTCCTCTAGTTTTAATTTAGACCCACCAAAAATTTGATCACATCCTTAGTGCCGGTAAAGTACTTTAAGATATTTTTCACTATGTTATAGTGATCTTCTTCAGAATATGACTAATCAATATCATGTCTCGTATATTTCATTGTATACATGATTGTCACTCATGCGATCTCTCTTTTCAGGAGTCTATGGGGACTATTAAGAGAGATACACTCCATGACTCATCAACACGAGACATCTCTTGGAGTTTACCATGCTAAACGACTTTAGCATCAAATGAATATACGTTACTCAGGTTAAGTCGATCATCCTTTTAAATCTATCTATATAGATTTGTATCCCCAATTACGATACTCTTCCCAAATCATTCATGGAGGAATGTTTGGACAACTTTATCATTACTGATTGTAGCATTGGTATGCCATTCCTTATCTTTAGTATATCAACATATAATACTAGGAATGTCATGACGCTCCCACTGACCCTTTTGTACACACTAGGTTCATTCTTATTTGTGATAAAATCAAACTCTTTTGATTTGTTTCATCAAAACGAATGTTCCATTTTTGAGAAGCTTGCTTCAATCCATTTCTTTGAGTGTCTATAACTATTACCTCATCGTATGTAACTGGATCATCATCTTCTATGATGCGTATCTCATCATCATCCTCTATGATGAATCCATACCTCCTAGGTATCTTCGGTACTATTCCAGATTTATAATTCGGTTGTGGTACAATAAGTCTATCTACGGGTTCCTCTTATTTGACTTATAGTGTTTTGTTATTCTTGAACTCTTCAAGATCTATTATCCTCCCACTAGCCCCTTCAATGATAAACACCTTTATCATACAAGGTAGCGTGTTTCTCAACAAACACCTTTTGCTAAGTAGGATTATAGAACATATACCCTAAACTTACTTTAGGATGTCCCACAAATCTGTACTTGTCAAATCTTTTTCCAAGCTTATCCTTTGAAACCTTTTCACATAAACTGGACAACCCCTTATCTTAACTTACTTAAAATTAAGAATCCTTCCTGTCCATAACTTGTATGGAGTCTTGTGGCCAGATTTTGAGATTATCTTTTCGTAGATATGCAGCCATTTATAGGACATTATCCCAGAAGGATACTTGAATGTCGGTAAAATCATTATGGACCGCACCATGTCCAACAAGGTACAATTTTTTCTTTCAGATGCATTAATCAATTATTACATATCGGGACGCGTACATTATAAGAAAACCATTTGAGATGATCTAGAAACTTATTGCACAAATATTTATTCCTTGATCTAATCAAAGAATCTTAATATTGTTCAAATTAGTTTTACTTTTGAATTCTTTGAACCTTTCAAATAATTCACACTCGTATTTCATCAAATACAAATATTCAACTCTTTGAATGATCATCTCCTTTTCTTATACTAGTTTGTTCAATTTGCAAAATAATTTTCATGTAAGTCAAGTATACAAAATCCATTAAGTAATATTCCAGTTCTATAAAAACATTATTATTATTATAAATAGAACAAATTTTGTTCTTAAATATAATACCAAAGATTTCATTGTCCAATAACAAAATGAAAATAATATTTCTAACGAGAACTGGAATACAATAAGAACTTATTGACTTAATAGACTTGCCCATAGGCAATGCTAAACAATAAGCTCTTATGGCTAATATAGCAACCTTTGCTTCATTTTCCACACATAGGATTACTTATCTTTGTTTAGCTTTCTACTTCTGCTTGGCCCCTTCATAAATCTATATTTATGATAACCAAAGTCGGTATCCAATACCCAAGTAGAACCTTGACCTAAAGAAAAATTTATTTCAATCATGAACAAAAACTATATTTGTAACCGAAGCTTCACTAAGCTTCTTCTGGTTAGCCTCTACAAGATACTTCTCGCAGTTTCTTTTCCAGTGTCCAGGCTTATTGTAGTGGAAGAAAACTCCTTTGTTATCCATATCAGTTTTGTTCTTATTATCATTTGTTTTTGCCTTTCTATTTACCTTCTTTGAATCGTTCTTCCTTTTAGAAGATCCTTTGGCCCCTACCAGTAAGACTTGGTCTTTCTTGGTTGGAAAGTGACTCTTAACATTTTTCAACATGTTAAGCAAATCAGTGAGGCTGATCTTTAGCTTGTTCATATGAAAAATTCACAACAATTGTGAGAAGGAGTCCAGAGTGACTACAAGATCAAATCTTGGCTCAACTCTCCATCCATGACAAAACCTATTATCCTAATTTTTTAATCAAATTGATCATGTTTAGGACATGTGTCTGTATTGTAGTGTCGTTGGTCATGCTAGATCGAAATAGCTCCTTAGATATCTAATATCTATTAGTCCTACTTTTCTCACCATTAACTACTTGATGTATAGGAGTATAGTAGGAGCATCCATAGTTTCATGGTGACGCTGAAGCTCGTTACTCATGAATGCGAGCATGATGCATTGAGCCAACTGTGCATCATCTTGCCACTTTCTAAAAGTAGCAATCTTTCCTCAGAGGCATTATCTGCAACCATTGCAGGGATAGGCGTATTAAGGACATAAGATAGCTTTTCAGACGTGAGAACTATTCTCAAATTCCTTAACCAATCCGTTTAATACAGTTTGGTTAAATAACATCTAATATGCTTCGTAGTGATAGTAATTTAGACATTGTAAAATTCTATAAATGAATTTGTAACTAACAATATTTTAGCATACATTCTTTTATTAATTACCAAAATAATTTAGAACTTGTTTTAAATTGGTATCTTCCACTATTTTCTTCAAACTATATTACCTTCACTTATATAGTTCGACAAAATCTAATTAAAGATTTGCTAGTGAGAATAAGGATCCCATTTCAAGTGTATATAGCCTTGTGGTGACACAACAAACTATATATAAATAAATAGGTAGACAGCTCTTGTCAATTACATCAACTATGCAACTTCTTATATTTTGCCTCTTAGATTATTTTGATCAAGTGGTGGTACATTCGAATCAAAATTATCCAAGTTAAGTCCAATCTAGCACTCCATATATTCAAAAAAGAAAAATATTGTCCTTGTGGTTGATAAGTGGATTTTATATACACGAATCGATATTCATTTTAAGTTTAAATTCGTAGTTATCTTCATGTTTTGTGTTCGTTTTTACTTGATTCATGTTATTTTATGTGTAGGGTGATCATGGATGCTATTGGTGAGGAAAGGTGGTCTTTTTGGAGCAAAAGTGGAAAAAAGTTGGAGCTTACAAAATTCGAAGTCAGTGGCTATGCCAGCCGGGGCGGGCTTGTTTATGCCTGTACTCCCCGCCGGGGCGGGGGTCCCGTTTTCTGCAGCTGTCCTGTTTGGGTTCAACTTATGTTAGAGCTCGATTTGTGGGATTGGGATGATGTGTTTGTACTCTAATAAAAGGATTTTTCGGCTAGAACGTAGAAAAAGAGGGACGACTACATAGAAAAACAACAATCACAACACAGAGGCAAGAATTCAAGAGCGATTTCAAGGATTGAAAAGCGAACGTTGGAGGAGTAATTTTTAGAGATTGTCACGACGGTTGCGAATCAAGGCTACGTGAAGGGGGTTCCTTTATTCTTCTTCTTCTTAGTCTTATTTGTAATTTGGATGATGTTTTCAACAAATTATTCAGTTTTTAATTCATTCGTTATGAACTAATTAACTTGTTAGACTTGTGATGGATCTTTGGGTGAAACGATGATTCTATAACTTTGATTTCCAATTCAATAAGATATTTTTCAGTTTATCTATGTTAATTTGAGTGTGAATTTATGAATTGCCTGATCAACAGTTCTTTGCGGATTTGAAAGGAATCGAGAGAGGAGATTCAAATCTAGACCTAGTTAATATAGCATGTGTCATGAATTTTGTCAATAATAGATTTGTGATTATTGTTAAGGTAGAGATACGCTTGAAATCGCACGTAATCGTATAGAGAGCTTAAACTTCAACCTTCTTTGATTGCAGTTCACATAGAGATATAGTGAGTTGGTTAATTTAAGTGTTTAACGGATTTCTATCTTAATTGTGGATTGATGTTAATATAGTATTAGTGCATCGAGAGGTGGCTATTACTATGTTCGTGTTCTTGATTAATAAATTGGGATATTGAATTGAGTTGGAATAAAGGTTTGAAAATCGGAGTGAAGCTTAGGGTGAAATCATAAGTCTAATTCTCCATTAATTGTTTGAAATTCCGGATTTTATTATTGGTGACTGTTTTTGTGATAGTTTATTTCTTTAGTAATTTAGTTTTTTTTTTATAAATATAATTTGAAACCATTGAGTTGATTAGTTTAATAAAATTAGGGTTAATACAAAATTGATAATTGTGAAGTTAAGATTCTTGATATTTTGTCCTCGTGGGAACGATACTCTATTCACTACTATATTACTTGTTGACCACGTATACTTGTGTGTTGTGCGTAACTAATTTTACCCAACAAGTTTTTGGCGTCGCTGCCGGAGATTTAATTTTGCCGAGATTTTAATATTTGTTTTTACAATATCAGTTTAATTAGTCCAGTTTTACTTAAACATTTTTTTTATTTTTTTGTTTTCTCTATTTCAGGTTTTCGACATTGGTTTATGCAAACATGATCTAAACATCCAGACTTGCTTCCTTTTGAGGATGACATTGACAGACGATTTCAAAAGTTGAGTAAGTGGATTAAGGAAACGAGGAACGAATTCGAAAATTCTGATAAGGAAGGAACGATGGCTGCCGAAGACTAGAAAGCGTTGAAGGATCTTGCCACACCTAGGGTGACTGATCTGCAGTCGAGCATTACTAGGCTTGCAATTGCTGCGAACACTTTTGAAATAAAGCCTGGGACCATTCAGATGATGTAGAACTCATGTCAGTTTGGGGGAATGGCAAATGATGATCCGAATGAGCATTTGATCAGTTTTCTGGAAATGTACGACACGTTCAAGTACAATGGGGTGTCGGATGAGGCAGTGAGACTTCGCTTGTTCCCATTCACTTTACGGGACAAGGCGAAGAGTTGGTTACATTCTTTACCGCCGGGTTCGATCACTACGTGGGAGGATTTGGCTCAAAAATTTCTTGCCAAATTTTTCCCACCGGTAAAGACTGCGAAAATGAGGAATGACATCACAATGTTTGAGCCACAGAATGGAGAGTCACTATATGAGGCATGGGAGAGATATAAGGAGTTACTTAGAAAGTGCCCACATCATGGATTGCCAAAATGGTTACAAATGAACACCTTCTATAACGGGCTACATGGAAATGTCAGAACCAGCATTGATGCGGCATCGGGCGGTGCATTCATGGCCAAGAGTTACGAGGATGCATACAATTTGATAGAAATAATGTCGGCATATAATTACCAGTGGCCTACAGCAAGAATGACACAAGCAAAGGCGGCTGGGATCTTGGAATTAGATGGAGTAACAGCTATACAAGCACAACTTTTTGCACTATCCATGAAGTTTGATACGATGAATGAGAGGGTAAATATGATGGCAGGGGCTCAAGTTCAACAAGTTCAGCAGGTTATGGCAGTATATGAATTGTGTGCGGGTGATCATCCGACAGAGCAGTGTGCAATAAATATAGCATCCGTTCACTTCATAGGCAACTAAAATAGAATTCCGCAAAATACTTACCAAAACACCTACAACCAGGGGAATAGGAACCAACCAAACTTTTCATAGAGCAATAATCAGCAAACTCAAGCTCCACGACCATCATATCCCCCTGGTTTTCAGAATCACCAACAACCGGTTCAACATCAGGAAAGGAAATCCGATGGGGAGGAAACATGGGCAAGGTACATGACTAGCAACGATTTGGATATGAAGAATCAAGCTATTGCTATCAAAAATATAGAGAATCAGATAGGTCAAATTGCATTGGCATTGAATAATCGACCACGGAACATTACCTAGCGATACCGAGAGAAATCCTAAGGGTAATCAGGAGAAATGTAAAGCAGTTGCGTTGAGAAGTGGAAAACATCTCGGTGGGAATAGTACAAAAAATTCAGCAACACCGGAGGAAAAAGTTGATGACAGTAACATAGTGGAGGGTAACAAAAATGAGAAAATAAAGTTAAACAGCGAGCCGATTGCTTATTCTCCACTGCCGTTTCAGCAGAGGGTCCAAAAATAGAAATCAGATAAGCAGTTCGCAAAGTTTTTAGAGGTGTTCAAGAAACTCCAGATTAACATCCCATTTGCAGAGGCCTTAGAGCAAATGCCGAGTTATGCGAAGTTTATGAAGGGAATTCTGTCGAGGAAGAAGAAATGGGAAGATTTCGAAACAGTGGCACTAACAGAGGAGTGTAGTGCGGTGTTACAGAAGAAGCTTCCACCAAAACTCAAAGACCCGGGGAGCTTTACTATCCCATGCACGATCGGGAAGATGTCGTTTAACAAGTGCTTATGTGATTTGGGGGCGAGTATAAACCTGATGCCATTATCAGTATATTCAGAATTGGGTTTACCCGTGCCAAAGCCTACAAATATTTCATTACAGTTAGCGGATAGGTCAGTCACATATTCGAGAGGCATTGTAGAGGACATTTTGGTAAAAGTGGATAAGTTTATATTCCCTGCGGATTTATTATACTGGATTTCGATGAAGATAAGAACATCCTGATCATCCTAGGGAGACCTTTCTTGGCTACGGGAAGGACACTCATAGACGTGCAAAAAGGAGAACTTACAATAAGAGTCCAAGACCAAGAAGTAAAATTTAATGTGTTCAAGGCCATGAAATATCCTACGGATGAGGCGAATGGATTTAATTGAGCAAATTACCAACGAAGATATGAGCAAGAGTTTGAGCAACGATCCTTTAGAAACAACTTTATTAGGGGATGAGGAAAAAGACGACCCGTAATTTGTGGACTTATTACAGATACTTGACTCATTGCCACGAGTTAGCCGATTCAGAGCACCAGTTGAACCTCTGCACACCGATGAGAGAGTTGCAGAAAAATTGAAACCATCATTGTAGGAGCCACCAACATTGGAACTTAAGCCACTCCCTAAACATCTCAGGTATGCGTATTTAGGCGATTTAAATTCTTTACCTGTAATTTTTTCTGCTGCACTAAACGAATTGCAGGAAGAAAAGTTGCCGAGGGTGCTTAGGGATCACAAATCAGCGATTGGATGGACGATTGCAAATATAAAAAGGCATTAGCCCATCATTTTGCATGCACAAGATTCTGATAGAGGATGATGCAAGTCCATCGGTGGTGCATCAACATTAACTTAACCCAATCATGAAGGAAGTGGTCAAGAAGGAAATTCTGAAATTATTGGATGTCGGTGTCATATATCCAATTTCCGACAGTAAATGGGTGAGTCCGATTCATTGTGTGCCTAAGAAAGGGGGAATGATTGGTAATTCAGAATGAGGATAACGAGTTAATTCCAACAAGGACAATACAGGTTTGAGAGTGTGCATCGATTATAGTAGATTGAATAAGGATACCCGAAAGGATCATTTCCTGTTACCTTTTATTGATCAGATGTTAGACAGGTTAGCGGGACATGAGTTTTACTGCTTATTGGATTGATATTCGGGATATAATCAGATTGCTATTGCTCTTGAGGATCAAGAAAAGACAACATTCACTTGCCCTTACGGCACCTTTGCATTCAGGAGGATGTCATCCGGACTGTACAATGCACCTGCAACTTTCTGGAGGTGTATGATGGATATTTTTTCTGATATGGTGGAGAAGAACGTTGAAGTCTTCATGGACGATTTCTCGGTTTATGGGGATAATTTTGACACTTGCCTAGAGAATTTGGTCATGGTATTGCAGCGATGTAAGGATACACACCTCATACTAAATTAGAAAAAATGCCACTTCATGGTTGAAGAGGGCATAATTTTGGGACATAAGGTGTCGGCTCAAGGATTAGAGGTGGACAAGGCAAAGTTGGACACGATCGAGAAACTACCTCCACCGAGCTCAGTTAAGGGTATTCACAGTTTTCTGGGGCATGCTGGGTTCTACAGGAGGTTTATAAAAGACTTCTCTAAGATTGCAAAACCTTTATGCAGTCTTCTAGAGAAGGATGTTATTTTCAGCTTTACTGCGGAATGCAAGTCCGCATTTGAACTATTGAAGAAGAAATTAACTACAGCCCCCGTGATAGTCGCACTGAACTGGAAAATGCCATTCGAACTTATGTGTGATGTAAGCGACTATGCGGTCGGGGCTGTTTTGGGCCAAAGACGAGATAAGGTGTTTCACTCCATATACTATGCAAGCAAAACACTCATAGAGACTCAAATGAACTACACTACTACGGAAAAAGAATTGCTTGCAGTGGTGTATGCATTCGACAAATTTTGGGCGTACTTGATCGGGACTAAGGTAATAGTATACACGGACCATTCAGCGATTTGGTACTTAATAGCAAAAAAAGATGCTAAGCCACGCCTTATCCGATGGATTCTCCTACTTCAAGAGTTTTATTTAGAAATTAAAGATAGAAAGGGGACGGAGAATCAAGTTGCCGACCATTTATCAAAGCTGGAAAATTCGGGGAAAAAGGATGAAGATAGATGCACGATCAACGAGTCATTCCCGGATGAGCAACTATTTGGGTTGAATGCAGAATTTCCGTGGTATGCAGACTTCGCGAATTATGTAGTGAGCAAAATGCTTCCACCGGATCTTACACGACAACAGAAAAAGAAGTTTCTGCATGACGCCAAGTGGTACATGTGGGATGAACCGTACTTATTCAAACAATGTTCTGATAAGATGATTCGACGATGTATCCCATACAGTGAAGTCCACAACATATTACAAGAATGCCATTCATCGGCATACGGTGGACATTACGGGAGTGAGCGCACCGCGGCAAAAGTGCTTCAATCTGGGTTTTATTGGCCTACAGTGTTCAAAGACGCCCACCAATTTATGAAAACATGTGATAGATGCCAAAGGGTGGGAAACATATCGAAACGGAATGAAATGCCCCTACAAACAATTCTTGAAGTGGAAATTTTTGATGTATGGGGCATCAATTTCATGGGACCCTTCCCTTCGTCTTCGAACAATCAGTATATTCTACTCGCAGTGGATTACGTCTCAAAATTGGTTGAAGCTGCAGCATTACCATCTAATGATGCCAAGGTGGTCCTCAAGTTTCTACAGAAAAACATTTTCACGAGGTTTGGCACGCCAAGAGCAATAATTAGTGATGAAGGTAGTCACTTCTGCAATAAGTCGTTTACAACTCTTTTGGCTAAGTATGGGGTCAATCACAAGGTGGCTACAGCGTATCACCCATAAATGAATGGGCAAGCCGAGGTATCGAACATAGAAGTTAAGAGGATATTAGAAAAAGTCATAAATGCGAGTCGGAAAGATTGGTCACTTAGGTTGGATGACGCATTATGGGTGTACCGAACTGCATACAAAACACCAATCGGGATGTCACCTTATCAACTCTTGTACGGAAAAGCATGTCACTTACCGGTGGAGCTTCAGCACAAGGCCTATTGGGCAATATAGAAATTGAATTTTGATTAAGCCACGGTAGGAGAAAAGAGGCTACTTCAACTAAATGAGCCTGACGAATTTCGACTCCAAGCCTACGAGAATGCCAAGCTATACAAAGAAAAGGTTAAAAGATGGCACGACCAGAAAATTGTGCAACGAACATTCAAGCCGGGTCAAGCAGTCCTATTGTTCAACTCACGGCTGTGATTATTTCCAGGAAAGCTTAAGTCAAGATGGTCGGGACCATTTACTATAAAACGTGCATTTCCTCATGGCACCGTTGAACTATATAGTCGTGATCCGTTAGAAACGTTCAAAGTCAATGGTCAACGGATAAAGCATTACTGGGGTGGAAAGTCGAACTGGGACGCCGACAACATTACCCTCGCCGATACACAGTAAATCAGGGAGTAGTCAGGCTGAACGACTTAAAATCAAGCGCTAATTGGGAGGCAACCTAACTTTTCTTTATTTTTTATAGTTCATGTTCAATTTGTTAGGATATAGTTTATAAAGCAGTAGTTAGGTCTTGTCAATTATAATTTTTGCTACAAATCTCTGAAAAGTACTACAAATCTCATTGAAACTCCAAGTTGTCAATAGTCTAACATATTACATGTTTTTGGTTTCAGGAGAGGTCCAATGTGAGGCAGAGCAACAACGACTACGAAATGGAGGAAAATCGGAGAATTTTGCATCTCAAAAATTTTTGGCCAAATTTTTTTTACAGTGGGCATGCCCGCCAGGGCGGGCCTCTTTGGCATAGCACCCCTCGCCGGGGCGGGGGTCCTGAAACCTGGGCAGACTCGCCTGTTATAAGGCATGACCCCAGCCTTAGTTCCCACACATATACACACGCCCACTCCTTCTTTTGCTCTCTCTCCCTCAATATCACTACCTAGCTTCCATATCTACCACTACTACCCATTACCTACATCACAACCCTCATCCCCACTACTAATTCCCACGATCTCCACTACCCAAACTTCGCAATCACATCAACACCACCTATATATATATATAATCTCATATCTATTTCTTCCCACATTCATATTTTCGAATTAGGGCAATTGGAGAGGTTATTTTTGGGAGCGAATTCTAGTGTGACTTAACCCCACCGCACACCAAGTGTTTGATAAATTGCTTGAACCAAGTTTTTGGGTACGTAAGTGTTTGCTAGCAAGAGTTCACTACTGAGATTCAATGGCGTCTCAACCGACTTCCAAACGCCAAAGAGGAGAGGGTTCAAGTTCCGCTCCACCAACACAAACATTCGACCGCCGAAAATTCAGAAGTGCCGCCGCCGCTGACCGGTACGATTATATGGTTACCAATGCTCTTACACCGGAGCGGGGGTTGGCTCCAGAGGGGAATGATGGGGAGATGATGCAATAAATTTATCAGCAAGGGTGGATAAAGTTCACGGCGGAGCCCGAGCCCGCCGTTGTGAATGTCGTTAAGGAATTCTATGCGAACGCCGAGGATAAGGCCCCGCTCAATGCCTTCGTGCGGGGTCGCATGATCTCGTTCAGTGCCGACGCAATTAATAAATATTATCAGCTAAGGGTGCCACGCCAGTGCCAGTATGCCTATATGCGGGATTTCGACCCTGACTTTGAGGAAGTTATTCAAAACATGACTAAGCCGGGTACAACATGGATAAAGGGTAGAAAGGGAGGCACAATATTTCACAGCAAGGACCTCAGTCGGTACGGGAAAATCTGGTATGCCTTCCTCTGTGCTAAATTGCTACCGTCCACACACACCTCAGACGTGACTAAGGAAAGGCACTCCTCTTGTATGCCATCGTGCAAGACTTCATCATAGACATCGGGGCAATTATCAATTTTTCTATTCGACAATGTCTCCGGGGAAACTTTTCTGGCGGCTTACCACACCCATCTCTCATATGTGGGTTGTGTCGTCAAGCCGGAGTGTGTTGTTCCGATGATGAACCCACTCTGATGCCGCTGTAGCTCTTAGATACTAGAATGATATCACGGTACTTAGTGTGGCCCGGCGGCGAATCGCATCCTAGAGGTCTAGGATTTGTTTTTCCATCAGCGTCGGAGGACGAGGCTGAAGCTGAAGATACCTCGGAGGACGAGGATGACACAATGGGAGATCTAGGAACCGAGCAGGTTCCGCAGACTGAGGCATTTTCTAGTGCTCAGTTCTTTGAGTTCCAAAATCAGATGAATGCGAATAATAGGGCAGCACGCCGAGAAATACCACGATTGGCGATGCGCCAAGATCACATGTTCGATGCCATGAACGCATCTTTCGCCTCATTCAACACAACACTACAGAGTTTTAACCCGGTGGCCCAATTTTCGTATCAACAACCCGGTTCATTACCTCGATTTCCTCCTGGTGATTCGATGAAGAAGAGCACCAACCACCGCCTCAGACTTAGACAATTCCAGGGAAGTCCTCGTGCATTTTATTTTTATCCAATGAGGGCATTGTCTTATTTATGTTTGGGGGATTTAATTGTTTGTTTAGTTGCATGCATTTTTTTTTTTATTTTTTTTTATATTTTTGTTTTCATTATCTAGTTTTGCATTACAGATTAGGTATTTCCATAGTATTTTTCAGTTAAAACAAAATTTGCATATGTCCAATGGTGTCGCATGTTACAGTTGATTGTGGCCAATGATGAGAGTGTGAACAAGTTAACTAATATAGTATGAATTATTAGAACTACGATATAATTTCTGTTATGAATCGATTCTTGGACTTGTTTGAAACTGTTATAAAAGGGTTGCACTAAAAACATCTTTGTTGACCGGTCAGTTCAAATCGATACATAAACAGTTTCTAAAGGATAATGCTAGGGTGAACCAGAAAAGGACAAGGATAGGCAGTGAAGGCTTAAATTAGGCAGAAACCTAAGTTTGGGGGAATATATGTGGGGTATATAAGCTTTGAATGTTTAAAAAAAATTGAAATATGTTGAGTCTTGTGGTGGGTTGAGGAGAAACACTCCCCATAAACATAAGCGTGAGATGGAGCGTAAAATGCACTCACCAACCATCTATCAAAAGAAAAAAAAAGAGAATGAGACGGGAAAAGTGCAAAAAGCCCCCGTGTGAAAAGAAAAAGGGAGAAAAGAAAGTATAAGTATCTTACATGTACCCTTGAATTTGGTTGAGTTTAATTTGAGTTGAATCGTGCCTATCTTTGAGATTTTTAAGTTTGCACTATATGATTCCTTCTAAGAAGTTGTTTATGTATTGAATTTGGGTCCGTATCAGTTATCTTAGATGTTGATCACACACGCACGCTATACCAGTGATAATTGTCCAAGAATTGAGAATTAATACGTAATTGTGGATTGGTTTTGATAATTTGTATTGTAAAGTTGTTTGTTTCCTCTAAGGCCGATGGGGTAATTCAGTTCATGCGATGTTGTTGGATTTTTAGGCATTTAGATTATTATTGCATTCCATTCCATTGCATAGTATGTAGTTTGTTTTGTGCTCGGGGACTAGCACGGTTTAAGTTTGGGAGATTTTGATAAGTGGATTTTATATACACTAATCGATATTCATTTCAAGTTTAAATTCGTAGTTATCTTCATGTTTTGTGTTCATTTTTACTCGTTTCATGTTATTTTATGTGTAGGGTGTTCATGGATGCTATTGGTGAGGAAAGGTGGTCTTTTTGGAGCAAAAGTGGAAAAAAGTTGGAGCTTACAAAATTCGAAGTGAGTGGCTATGCCCGCCGGGGCGGGCTTGTTTATGCCTGTACCCCCCGCCGGGGCGGGGGTCCTGTTTTCTGTAGCTATCCTGTTTTGGTTCAACTTCTGTTAGAGCTCGATTTGTGGGATTGGGATGATGTGTTTGGACTCTAATAAAAGGATTTTTCGGCTAGAACGTATAAAAAGAGGGACGACTACATAGAAAAACAACAATCACACAAAGGCAAGAATTCAAGAGCGATTTCAAGGATTGAAAAGCGAACGTTGGAGGAGTAATTTTTAGAGATTGTCACGACGGTTGCGAATCAAGGCTACGTGAAGGGGGTTCCTTTATTCTTCTTCTTCTTAGTCTTATTTGTAATTTGGATGATGTTTTCAACAAATTATTCAGTTTTTAATTCATTCGTTATGAACTAATTCACTTGTTAGACTTGTGATGGATCTTTGGGTGAAACGATGATTCTATAACTTTGATTTACAATTCAATAAGATATTTTTCAGTTTATCTATGTTAATTTGAGTGTGAATTTATGAATTGCCTGATCAACAGTTCTTTGTGGATTTGAAAGGAATCGAGAGAGGAGATTCAAATCTAGACCTAGTTAATATAGCATGTGTCATGAATTTTGTCAATAACAGATTTGTGATTATTGTTAAGGTTGAGATACGCTTGACATCGCATGTAATCGTATAGAGAGCTTAAACTTCAACCTTCTTTGATTGCAGTTCACATAGAGATATAGTGAGTTGGTTAATTTAAGTGTTTAGCGAATTTCTATCTTAATTGTGGATTGATGTTAATATGGTATTAGTGCATCGAGAGGTGGCTATTACTACGTTCGTGTTCTTGATTAATAAATTGGGATATTGAATTGAGTTGGAATAAAGGTTTGAAAATCAGAGTGAAGCTCAGGGTGAAATCATAAGTCTAATTCTCCATTAATTGTTTGAAATTCCGGATTTTGTTATTGGTGATTGTTTTTGTGATAGTTTATTTCTTTAGTAATTAAGTTTTTTTTATAAATATAATTTGAAACCATTGAGTTGATTAGTTTAATAAAATTAGGGTTACTACAAAATTGATAATTGTGAAGTTAAGATTCTTGATATTTTATCCTCGTGGGAACGATACTCTATTCACTACTATATTACTTGTTGACCATGTATACTTGCATGTTGTGCGTAACTAGATTTTACCCAACAATGGTGACACAACAAAACAACATTGTTTAATTTTCTTTATAAGCATCAAATGTGATAAAATTAACATCTCAAAGAATTAAGATAAGCCTTGTGGTGACACAACAAACTTATAATAATTAATTGATACTCTATTATTTTTATCATGCTAAATGGCGACGTTCGATATTCCAAATATCTTTGAACGCTTAGGGCTTAATATAAAAAATTTAAGGGGTTTGTTATTAATTTGTCTCATCTTGTTTGGCGCGCATGCACACACACACACAAACACACACACACACACACACACACACACACACACACACACACACACACACACACACATATATATATATATATATATATATATATATATATATAGTATAAGCATGCACATATAGAATACTATATTCTACCCGGATTGATTATAAATATTTATTCTAGTTTGGTTTACTAGAGCCACCAAGTGAACCAAAAGGACAAACCTTAGGGGTACAAGAATTAAATTTAAATATAATTAGTGCATTTAAACCCGGGCTCTATTACAAATGGGTCTTCAAACGCTCCTTGCTCTTTGATCTCCAATTCTTCAAAATTAATTTTAACTATTCCTAATACAAAACTATTTTAAAATAAATAAAAACCTTGATCAGTAGTTAAGGGGAAGTACATAGGAGGAAGATAGAATTTACATTAAGAAAAAATTAGAAAAGACGAGGTACGCATACCCCATTTAATAAAACTCATACATTTATGCATCTAACTAAAATAAAATCCAATTGCATTGGTCAATAGTCCATAATCAATCCCATTTATTATCACACACATCACCGTATGCATCAATAAATAATATTCATCTCATGAATAATAAACATTCAATATATATATTGATATCATTTAATGGGCAAATTTAGTTAACATAAAATCTAATTTTGAATCAAAATAAACTCATTTATTTTAATCCAAATTTAAATCAAAATAAACCTCTTTTATTTTAATTTATCCTATTCTGAATAAAATAAACTATTTTATTTTAATCAAAATCTTTAATTAAAATAAACTCATTTATTTTAATTAATTATGGAATCCAATTCCAAGTATAAAAAAACTCCTTATTAAAGGAAACACGAATTCTCTTTGCTATTCACAAATAAACTCCTTTATTTTGAATAATATAAAATCTTATTCCATATATAAATTAAACTCATTTATTTAAGAAAATACAGATTCTCTTTCCTATTCACAAATAAATTCCTTTATTTTGAATAATATGAAATCATATTCCATATATAAATAAACTCCTTTATTTAAGGAAATATTGAATCCAATTTCAACTCCAATTAGTTATCATTGAATTCAATTTCAACTCTAATTAGTTTGCATGAAATCTAATTTTAAAATTAAAATAAACTTTTTATTTTAAGATTAAAATAAATAAAAATATTATATATATATATATATATATATATATATATATATATATATATATATATATATATAATGTGTACAGGTTATTCACATGCCACGATACTATAATATATATATTAAGTTAAATATATATATTACAATATAATTGTATGAATCCTTTGTTAACTCCATGAAGCATCAGGCTCACATGCCACGCTACTATAATATATATATATATATATATATATATATATATATATATATACCAAGCCCATGATAAGTAATCATAAGAATGATACTTCAGTGAATGCATAATCAACTTTTGGAAAAACGTGATTCCTTTATAAAAGTTTTTCCTTTTCTTTTTTTTTTTTAAATAAATTTTATACAACAAAATTATGCCCAATTAAATTGTTCTAAACACATATCAGCATACATATTAAATCAAAACAATTAATAATTCACATAAAGGTTTGGCTCTGATACCACTGTTGGGTTTGTAATATTCATGAACACAATTAAATTGCACAAAATAAGAGAACGCATGGAAAATTAGAGTTTTAAACTTTTATAAACCATATAACTGGATCATCCTTTATGCACAATTATTAATTAAACAAAAAATATGAAGAACAAGAATCATACCCTTGAAGATTCGAGCTTCCTCAGGTACAAGTTCACCTCCAATCTTTTTCGCGTTCAACTTGAATCCACCGGGTTTGGTTTCTTCCTTTGATCAATGTTAGGCACCCAAGTGTTTGGTCTCTAGAGGTGATCCACCAATGAAGAAGAAAGATTCAAGAAGATGGGTGGTTGTCTAAACCCTAGTTTTTCTATCTCTATAGAAAAAGAGTGTACTCTTCAATAATTGGAATCACTTATACTTATAAAGCATCATCATGTAGATAATTAAAAGCCTTTAATAAATTAATACTTTTTATTAATAAATGAATAAGATTGTTACAAAGTATATGCTTTTTCATCAAACATGATTGACTTGTGTGCATACTACTTTCAAAAAGTGCCATTTCATGGTTGAGGAAGGAATAATTTTGGGTCACAAGGTTCCAGCTAAAGGATTAGAGGTGATAAAGCGAAGCTGGAAATGATTGAAAAGCTTCCTCCACCAAGTTCAGTTAAGGGGATTCGAAGCTTTTTGGGACATGCCGGGTTCTACAGGAGATTTATAAAAGACTTCTCTAAAATTATAAAACCATTGTGCAGGCTTTTAGAGAAGGATTCCGTTTTTAAGTTTGATGAGGACAGTTAGTTGGCATTCAAGCTATTGAAGAAGAAATTGACTACAACTCCAGTAATCGTCGCACCAGATTGGAATTTACTGTTTGAATTAATGTGTGATGCAAGTGATTATGCAGTTGGGGTTGTCTTGGGCCAACGCCGAGAGAATGTATTTCATGTCATATACTATGCAAGTAAGACACTCATAGAGACCCAAATGAATTACACAACTACAGAAAAGGAATGGCTTGTAGTAGTATATGCCTTCGATAAATTCTGGGCATATTTGATCGGAACAAAGGTTGTAGTTTATACAGATCATTCAACCATTCAATACCTAATCTCAAAGAAAGATGCTACGCCACGCCTTATCAGATGGATTCTCCTTCTACAGGAATTTGACTTGGAAATAAAAGATAGAAAGGGGACAGAAAATCAAGTTGCAGATCATTTATCAAGACTGGAAAATCAGGGTAAAGATGATGAGGACAAATGTGTAATTAATGATTTATTTTCGGATGAACAACTGTTTGGAGTCAATGCGGAATTCCCATGGTACGCGGACTTTGCTAACTATCTAGTGAGCAATATACTTCCCCTTGATCTTATACGTCAGTAGAAAAAGAAATTCATACATGACGTTAAGTGGTATATGTGGGATGAGCCATACCTATTTAAATAGTGAGCTGACAAGATGATTAGAAGGCGTGTGCCCTATAGCGAGGTGAATAATATTTTGCATGAATGTCATTCATCTGCATATGGGGGACATTACGGAAGGGAGAGAATAGTAGCGAAGGTTCTTTAAGTCGGGTTTTATTGTCCTACATTATTTAAGGATGCCCACCAATTTGTTAAAAGTTGTGATAGATGCCAAAGGGTGGGCAACCTATCGAAAAGGAATGAGATGCCACTACAAAAAATCTTAGAAGTGGAGATTTTTGATGTATGGGGCATGGACTTTATGGGGCCATTCCCTTCCTCATTTACCAATCAGTACATATTGCTTGCGGTTGACTATGTATCAAAATGGGTTGAAGCCGTAGCACTTCCAACTAACGATGCCAAAGTGGTCCTCAAATTCTTGCAAAAGAATATCTTTACAGGATTTGGCACGCTAAGAGCTATTATAAGTGATGAAGGTAGTCACTTCTGCAACAGATCATTTACAACTCTCTTTGCGAAGTATAGGGTCAACCATAAGGTGGCGACGACATATCATCCCCAAACATGTGGGCAAGCTGAAGTTTTGAACAAGGAGGTGAAGAGAATCTTGAAAAAGGTGGTAAACCCGAATAGAAAGGATTGGTCTCTCAGGTTGGAAGATGCACTATGGGCCTACCGGACTGCGTACAAAACATCAATTGGTATGTCACAATATCAATTGGTCTATGGGAAAACATGTCACTTACCTGTGGAGTTACAACACAAAGCCTACTGGGCTATTCAGAAACTTAACTTCGATCAAGCAGCTATGGGTGAAAAGAGACTACTTCAGTTAAACGAGCTCGATGAATTCCGACTTCAAGCTTACGAGAACTCAAAATTATACAAAGAAAAGGTCAAGAAATGGCACTACCAAAAAATCATACAAAGAACGTTCGAGCCGAGGCCATCAGTACTATTGTTCAACTCAAGGTTGAGGTTGTTTCCAGGGAAGCTAAAATCACGATGGTCGGGCCCATTTACCATCAAAAGAGTTTTCTCACATGGCGCCGTTGAACCCTATAGTAGGAATCCATTGGAAACATTCAAGGTCAACGGTCAAAGGGTGAAGCATTATTGGGGTGGTGAATCCAACATGGATGTCATTGCAATCACATTATCTGACGTACCATAAACAGGGAGTAGTCAGGCTAAATGACTTAAAATCAAGCGCTAATTGGGAGGCAACCCAATCGTCTTTTTGTTTTTCATATTTTATCCGTGCTAGTTAGATTATAGTTTAGAATAATAATTAGAATATAATAAGTTCATTAAGTAGTTATTACGTTGTATTGTTCTTGATAAACTCTCAACCATGCTTAAAATGATCAAAATTTACTTATAGTTATGTTTGATGGTATTTTAAGAACTTAACAAGCTCATAGATTGGAGTAACAGGAAAGAAAAAAAGGATTACAGAGCCCAATTGCAGGAGACTAGCCCGTCGGGGCGGGCCCCTAATGCACTATACCCCCCGTCGGGGTGGGGGTCTTCAAGTCCAGTTGACAGAACCAATGCCCACCGGGGCCAGCTACCCCCCGCCGGGGCGGGGGTCCTGAATTCGAACCAACAAAGAATCGACAATTACATCTTGTTTGCCCACTACTTCTCCTTTCCCAAATAAAACTCCCACTCTCACCACACCTACATCTTCATCTACCCACGTTTTGGGAACTAATATACCATCTTCTCCATCATCCCACTTCATTAGCACAATTACCCACTAACCCATTACTTCACACCACAACCTTGCACCATCACATTATTTATATAAATTCATACCCTCACAACCCAAGTTCATCACATACAGTCAACTCAAACTCAGAAAGCTACGAATTAGGGTTCTTATTGAGGGGAGTTATATTGCACATGAGAGATAGTCACTTATCTTCCAATTCTTTATCTTCTATCACCATAGTTGCCATAAAATTATCAATTTTAGGGGAATAAAATAGTGTGCACACCAAGTGTTCGACAGATTGTGTGAGTGAAGTTTTGGGGGGGGGGGGGGTGGAAATATTTGTGTTAAGGCTTCCTAAATTCAATGGCATCTAAACCCACATCAAAGAGGCAACGAGGAGAGAGTTCCGGCACCACGCCACCATCACGAACCTTCGACCGATGCAAATTCAAAATTGCCACCGCCGCCGACCGTTACGACTACATGGTGACAAAAGCACTTACACTAGAGTGGGGGTTGGCACCGGACCATGTCAACGGTGAAATGATGCAACATATATATCAGAAAGGGTGGAACAAGTTAATGGAGGAACCCGAGGCCGTCGTTGTAAGTGTGGTCAAAGAATTTTTTGCTAACGCTGAGGACAAGGCCCCTTTCAACGCTTTTGTGCGGGGTTGATTAGTTCTGTTTAGTGCCGACATTATCAACACATACTACCAGTTAAGAGTACCGAGACATTTCTAGTACATTCACTTACGTGACAACTATTCAGACTTTAAGGCTATTCTGAAGGACATGACTAAGCCGGGAACCACATGGATCAAAGGTCGAAAAGGAGGCACTGTTTTTCATAGTAAGGATCTAAATAGGTATGGAAAGATATGGTACGCCTTCTTATGTGCAAAACTATTTCCATCCACGCACACATCTGATGTGACCAAAGAAAAGGCATTACTCTTATACGTAATTGTGCAAGATTTCATCATCAACGTCAGGGCTATAATCAATTTTTCAATTCGACGGTGCTTACGAGATAATTTCTCGGGCGTCTTGCCACACCCATCACTCATTTATGGGTTGTGTCATCAAGCGAGTGTTAGATGGTCCGATGATGAACCCACTCAGATGGCGCTTTAGCTACTAGATTCTAGAATGATTGCGCGTTATGCGGTGTGGGCTGGGAGTGAGTCACATCCAAGGGGAGTAGGCTTTATATTTCCCTCAACTTCGGAGGACGAGGCTGACGCTGAAGACACCTAGAATGATGACGAGTTTCAGGAGGATGCGACGATGGGAAGCAAGGAACAGAGACGACACCACAACCTGACGCCATATCTAGTCCTCGGTTCCTTCTTTCAACGCCAAGCGGATGAGAATAACAAGGAAGCATGAAGGGAGATGTGGCGACTTACAGCAAGGCAGGACCACATGTTTGAAGCTATGAATCTATCCTTCGCTTCTTTGAATACGGCACTACAGAGCTTCAATCCCAATGCTCAATTCCCGTACCAGCAACCAACCCTAATGCCAAGGTTTCCACCAAGTGACTCTGATGAAGAACAACCACCACCACCACCACCACCACCCCAGACTTAGGCGATTACAGGGAAGTCCTCACATATTTAATGCTATATCTACACAATGAGGGCATTGTAATTTTCAAATTTGGGGGGATTTAGTTTCATGTTTCCATATTTGATTTCATTAGCTAATTTTGCATATGTTAGTTCATTGTTTAGTTTAGGATTTTTAAATGTTGCATTCATGTAATTGTGTAGTTGCATAGTAGCTTACGAGCATAAATAGTCTTTATTTATTATTACATCATGTTATGTTATGTTTCCCATATATATATATATATATATATATATATATATATATATATATATATATATATATATATATATATATATATATATAAATTAGTTAGTATTGTGTTATTTTGCATATGTCCAACAGTTGTTGTAGTTCATTATTATTTTGGCCAATGATGAGATTGTAATTAAGTAGATAAACACAGTAGCCAGTATTAGAACTATGATGTAATTTTTAGTTATGAATTGAATCTTTTGCATGTTTGATACTAGTATAAAAAGGTTTGCACGTCAATAACACTTATGTGGACTGATTATTTCAAATTGATATATAAGGATAATACTAGCTTGAATGAAAGAATGACAGGAACAAATAGTGATGGCTAAAGTTAGACAAGAACTTAAGTTTGGGGGAATATTTGGGGTATATAAGCTATATGAAAAAAAAATACGAATAAAAATCATGGCATGCTTGTCTAGTTTTATGGCTTTTGTTACTTGAGTAAGTAAGCCCGAGGGGATTGTCTTTACACCTAGCGCCCTAAGGTCTTAATGGTCTAAGAGTCATTGGTCGAAAGCTCGTTAAGGTAACATTGAAAAGCTTAAGGGAATAAGACATTGCATAGCTATGTGTATAAAAAATAATAAATAAATAAATAAACCGGGAAATAAGAGCAAAAAGCACTCGTAAATGAAAAATTAAGCATAAGTATCCCATGTTGACCCTCGATATTGGTAATTATTTGAATTTGGTTGGATCTAGCTTATTTTTGGATTTCTTGAGTTTACACTGTATGATGCCTTCTAAGATAATTGTTATGTATTAAATTTGCAATTGTATCACTTAGCATGAATGTTGAGCACACACACACTATATCAGTAATAACGGTTTAAGATTCGAGGATTGATAAGGAGTTATTGATTGGATTTGATATGAAGTGTTGTAGTGTTTGCTTGATTTCTCCGAGGCCGAAGGAATAATTTTGACTCTATGATACTGTTGGATTTGTAGACGTATAGATTGGATACATTACATATCATTACATTGCATTGCATAGCATGTTAGTTTTTTTTATGCTCGAGGACTAGCATGTTTTAAGTTTGGAGGATTTTGATAAGTGGATTTTATACCCGCCAATCGGTTCATAATTCAAGCTTAATCGGTGTTAATTCCTTATTTTCTAGTTTATTTTTACTTGTTTATTGTTGTTTTATGTGTAGGTTGGTTGGTGTGGCGAGTGATCAAAAAGGAGGCAATTGGGGCAAAATTTTATCAAGTTTGAAGCTTAAACTAAATCAGAAGACAGGAGCCTAGCCCGACGGGGCAGGTGTTTTTGTGCCTTACACCCCCATCTGGGCGGGTGGTCTTCAACTTAAGATTATAGGAGCTAAGCCCGCCGGGGCGGGCATGTTGCAAGCCAATACCCCTGCCGGGGCGGGGGGTCCCGAATCAGAACAGTCCTAAATTGTTTCAAACATTGCTAGGACATGAGCTTTAGTACCTGGAATGCTTTGGGACTCTAGATGGTGTGGGATTGCGACCAGAATACATGTATTGGATATATAATTACATCAAACAACAAGATCAATGACACGCAAGGCAATTAACAGAGATTAAGGACAGATTTTGGAGCAAGCATTGGAGTGAAGATATTGAAGGATTTTCATAGCAATTGCAGATTAAGGCTAAAGTGAAGGGTGTTTTGAATTATTCTTCATCTCTAGACTTATATTTGTAATTGGAAGGATGTTTTCTTTAATTTATTTAGATATTATTTCATTGATAATGAACTAAGTAATTTTTAGGCTTATGGCGGATCTTTAAGTGGAACAATAGTTATGTAGCTTTGATTCTCAATTTAATAAGCTATTATTCAGTTTATCTATATTAATTTGAGCTTGAATTTATGAGTTGCCTGATTAACAATTCTTTGTGGACTTGTATGGTTTCGAGAGAGGAAGTACGAGTCTAGACTTAGCTAATATAGCATGTGTTCTTGAATTTTATGAATGAATAGAATCTTAATGAATGTTAGGGTAGAGATATGCTTGACATCGCATGTAATCAGATAAAGAGCTTGAACTTAAACCTTCTTTGATTGTAATTCACATAGAGATATAGTGAGTTAGTTGATTAAGGTGTTTAACTTGATTTTATCTAATTTATGGATTTGAGTTAATATGATATTAGTACATCGAGAGATGGCTAGATCTACATACGTGTTCTTGATTAATAAACTGGGATAGTGAATTAAACTGGAATAAGGTGTAGTAATCAGAGTGATGCTTAGAGTGAAGTCGTAAGCCTAATTCTCCAATATTTATTTGAAAAATTCAGTTTTTAGGGTTTGTTGATTGTTTGATAATTTTAATTTTTTTAATACTTGTAGTACAAACTTGAAATTGGTTAGTTTAATAAAATTAGGATTAATAGAAAATTGGTAATTGTAAGGGTTAATTTCTTACTAAAGTCTCTGTGGGAATGATACTCTACTTACTATTATATTATTTATTGACCACATATACTTGCGTGCTGTGCGTAATTAGATTTTACCCAACAGTTGGTGGAAGAAGATGGGTAATTTTCTTTTGAGTTGTTAGAAGATTGAGAATGTTCTCGAGTGAGTCTCCTAAGGGTGTGAATACTCGAGTGCGTCTGACTTCTCCACCTTTTGGCAATTGAGGGTTTGAAGACTGAGCTAGAAGAGGGGAGTAGTTTCTCCTCTGAATATGTAGGCTTTGACTGCCTTTTTGCCCTTGTAGTATCTAGGAAACATCCTTCTCTTTCTTCTTATGGACCCTCCGAGGTTGTTTCCATAACTTCCAGACTTGATGTGCTCAGCTACAACTTTGAGAGCGACAAGGTCTTTAATCTTTCCTGACATCAATCCCATCTTGGCCATTTCTCCATATTTGATCATTTCGGAGAATGGTTTTCCAATGCCAGCTAAAACTCTCTCATAGAAGGTAGCCTCTTGAATGTCTATGAAGGTCATCACCATTTCAAACTCAGTCATAGAGGGATTAACTTGAGTAGCCAGACGCCTCCATCTTTGGGTGTACTCTCTAAAAAACTCACTAGCTTGTTTCTTGACCTTGGTAATTTGGTACTGGTAAGGAGCCATTTGAGTTTAGAAACTGTACTGACTGAGGAAAGCATGAGCTAGCTACTCCCAGCTATGAATTTTTGAGTTATCCAACCTGGTATACCATGATCTAGCTTTTCCAGTCAGACTCTTCTAAAACAGCTGCATTCTGAGCTTTTCATCCTCGGCATAAGATCCGAGCTCTCCAATGAATACATTCAAATGTGTGTAAGGATCTCCCAATCCATCATACTTTTCAAAATTGGGAGTCTTGAACTTCTCTGGATAATGTACCCCAGGGAATATATAAAGGTCTGCATATGAAACACTCTCACGTGTTCCAATTCTTTGATAGACCGAATGGTCTCTTCCATTTATAGGACCTTTTTCCTGATATCACCGGTGTCTGGATCTTCTTTGAGATGGGTGGTTTCAGGGGTTTTGCTAGTTTTGTCCAACTGAGATTCATGAATAGGAATTTCTTTGTCTGGTCCTTGAGTTCCTCACTGTGTAGAGAATTCTATATGTATAGGCATTCGTGGACCCTGAGTGGATTTGTGCAGTTCTCTAAGCAGAATAACCAACTCTGTAATTTTGTTACTTAGTCCTTCGAACTCCATGCAAAAGACAGGAGTAGGACTAGACTGGCCAGATGAAGCCATACTTGGCTGTAGGCTCGTTGCCTTTTTGGATTTTGAACGGGTTACTGGACCAATTATATCCCTACAAAAAGACTTATGTAGTTTAGTCTTAGTAAATGTAGAAATATTACACAATGTGTTCGTTTAGGAGTATTGTCCTGCGAAACGGATGTTAGTTGATAAGATAGTATATTAGGTTTTGATAGAAAGGGAATGAATGTACACATTTTCTTTATATTTTCCATTACATTGAGGTTGACATGGAAATGAACTTACAAGTAATTGAATTTATAAGTAATTGAAATGGGAAAGTATGAAGAGACTTTCCTCCACGTTTGGTTTATCAGAGGTTGACCTATCTGAGGCTACTCTTGCGGCTTTTTGGCATGAAGGTTCCCAAATCATCGCAATTTACTTGACAGGAAGTTAATCCGGTCTTTCAACTGGAGCGAATTTGAGTGGTGTCTTTCCCGAGCCTCGTTGGAATTAGTCTTCCTACAAGTCCAATAATCAAACACCAATAGGATAGCCTCCTGGTGGAGGAACCACACAACATACATTAACATACAATGTGTCTCACCGTATGGAAATGATGACATGTGCGAAGCACTAATATCACAAGCAGATGTGGTGGAAAGCACTAGGTGCAATAAGTAAATGCATTCGTACACATTCATTCAAATATAAATGTAACATCCACACACAAGCAGATAATGGTTTTGAAAATTTTTGTAATAGCGACTTATGCCCTCTTACTGGATGTCCCCAGCAGAGTCACCACCTGTCAACGTCGGAATTTTTATTTGTCCCTTTTCTGTTCTTGTCTTTTGGTGTTCTCATGTTAGGTGAGATTTATTTGAAAAAATAAATAGTGAAAAGGTCTGACATGTATATGTCGACGATTGGACTGTAAGAGTCGCCAGTTGGTATTTTTAAATGGTTGCACCAACTCAACCGAGAAAAGGTTTGCACATATACCTAGTGATGTGACACTATTTAACTGGTCTGTGAAACTGAGATTCGTTAGGGTCCGGGGGCTTGATTATGCAGACGGAAGGTGTAAGGCACTCCCCGACATCCGTGTTACTACGATGACTGCCACTTTTCAATTTAAAGCATTATCTGAATGTGTGTGTGTGTGTAGATCAATGTGCAATTATTTGGAAGTAGTGTTATGCCTCATTTGCACCTATATACAAAGGGTTTGAATTTTGTATAACAGTTCAGTTTTAACAAGTTATAGCAGTGAGGTTTTGTAAAAAGGTGTTTTCAAACCCTTGTGCTCAATAGTAATTGAGGCCTTTGATACTTCCATTTTATTATGTTTTCGGCTTGATTGCTTTTATTTTCGAGATGCGAAGCATCTTTGAGAAAATAAGATAAATATTAGTGCCGAATTCCTTGTGGGCATGAAAGTCGTCTAAGAAAATTCGAACATCGTGAATAATTTACAAGCCATGCACAGCTGAAAATGTCCATTACGGGAACCGAATCCAGATTCAAGAGACTGAATATGTGATCACATGATTCCTAGGCTCACACGATGTAGCAATTTGTATGAAAGCTGTAAACAGTTTTATATATATATATATATATATATATATATATATATATATATATATATATAAATGATCAACCGCCTCGAAGTAAACTCTAGGCGGGACGAAATAAAAAAAAAATATATAAAAGCGATCAACCGCCACGAAGTAAACTCCAGGCGGGACGAAATATATATATATATATATATATATATATATATATATATATATATATATATATATATATATATATATATAAGCATTTATATATATAAAAGCAGTAAACACTCCGAATGTAAATTCTAGGCTCAATCAAACAGAGTTCGATGACAGGCACAATCAAGCAGTCATCGAACTCTGTTTGATTGAGCCTGAATTTTACATTCGGAGCGTTTACTGCTTTTATATATATAAATACTTATATATATATATATATATATATATATATATATATATATATATATATATATATATATATATAATATATATAATAAAAGTAATAAACGCTCCGAATATTATATTCAGGCTCAATCGAGATAACTCGATAACAGCGACATAAAGAAAAACTATAGGCCAAATCGATCTAAACAGAAGATTTCTTTGTTAATTGTTTAAACAAAAATTCTTTCTTTTGTCATTCCTATTTAACTTGAACCGTACTTGAATGAGTAAACTCATACCTGTAGATCTAATGATACCCTTAGCCTAAACTACTCTCTTACTAGAGACTTACAACGGCATAACGGGTCTTATGGTGATCTTAGGTGGTTTACAACAAGTGAGGCGAGTTTAACCAGGAGCAAAAGAAATTAAAAGTTTGCAGAAACATTTAAAAACAAGAGGTAACTGTTTTTAATCGAAACCACCGACAGCATCAAGAACCAACCGTGTGGCTTTGATACCATATAACAGCGGAAGAGCTTTTTAGAGAGAGAAGCTCTGAGGCTATACTGAATTAAGTGTAAGTAACTCTAAACACTTCAAGTTACTTAAATAGAAAAACTAAAAAGTAAATTACTATTTACTTCTAGACCTTATCGAATTTTCTAACCAGAGAATACTTGCAGGAATGACCAGTAGAAGCCGTGGCCGCGGTCAGCGAGGCCGAGGCAGAGCAAATCTGTACTATACAGAATTTCCTACTCTGAATTCTCAGACCAACAACTCATCGTCTTCTTCTAGCCAACCTACCGTAAAGGATGTTCTCCTTTTACCAGAACAGTATATCCCAAACATAAATGCGGATGAAACAGTATTATTCATTGAACAGAATGATGAAAAATGGATGAAAGATCCATGGGAGATAAAGAGACGTTATTTAACGACTCAACAGTCTCCTCCCCGTTTTAATCAGTACCGATATGTTTATGAACAAATAATCATTGAAACAGCATCTATGGACATTAAGCATACGCTTCATGATCCTAACAAAACCACCAGCCCGATTCAATACAGTAAAATAACAGTCAAGAGCATCATGCCTCTTGCCAATTGGGGTATTAATCCTCATACCACCCGTACTATTGAATCCAGTCACACAACAGAAATCCGTTACAGTTATTGGGATTATATTGATTCCTTTACCCAAGTTTTCTATTACCAGAATCCAATTCACAACCATACTTGGTTTATCCGAGTCTGTCCCGAAGTACTTAAAAACGAAATTCCCAACAGGTTTTTCGTTTGGTGGGATAAGATTGGTGTTACCATTGAAACCTTACCAGAATATGTTCAAACAGCATTCAAGGAATGGCAAGTTGCCTATTCCCACATACCAGTAAATAGAGATTTATCAATGTCTAAATTATTTGCCCATTTCATAATTCGTTTCAGTATACCTTGGATTTGGAAATGGGATTTTCGTTGTGATTACCAGAATAAGATTCCCCGCCTCAAAAGAATATTCTTTACCAAATGGTGGGATAAAGGTCTTAATTCGACACTACCAGAACTTCTTAAAAAAATTAAGAATCACACTCAGGCTTGCCTTGATGTTATCCCGCAAAGCCTTCCCTCACCAGTACCTATTAATCCTTTTGTTAAAATCCAGGCTGATTTAAAACAAAAGTTTCCTAATCTTACTGAAACAGAATTAATTGTCAAGACTATGGATTACATGAAGACTCAGTTCTTACAATCCTTAGTCCCAGATGATGTTTCTATGAAAATAGCCAGTGATGAAGAATCTGAACAAGACGATAATCAATTTAATGTCCTAGCAGGAGAAAGTCAAGAACCCGAGCCCACAATGGGAGACTTTTGGGATTCTCTCACCTCAATAATTTCTAAAAAATTGGAACAGGACAAGAAAGGAAAAGGAAAAGCAGTATGACAGTGACCCTCCACTACAAAAGATAATCCAATAATCAAAAAACGACAAGAACAGTAATTCCACTTTCTAAAAAGAAAGCCAGCTGCTCTCTCCATTATCAGAAAACGACGCCCCCTGTCTTCAATAATACTCCACCCAACCGACATCATCTCATGCATCCCACTATCTACGGCTGAGATTTAAAGAAGGAAAGATAATGATCAATGATCGACTCCATTGACAAGGACACACATGATCCCTTCTTATCCTTTCACTTGTATAAATAGGGATACCTCACCCTTTGTTGAGGCAGAATTTCTTTTCAGAATTTTCCTTTACTTCCTCTCTCTCTCTGTAAAATACTTGATATATATAAGTTTGAAGTTTAAAGAATTGCAGAGCTCTACTGTAAGTTTTAATTATTGCTTCTGTCAATTATTATGTTTCATTACTTGAACTTTTAGATTATCATATAGATAACAGTAACCGTTATAAAACAGCATATCAAACTGCTACAAACAATTATAATCATTCTTATTTTTTAGAACAATTTAATAAATCTGAACAGTTTATTATTTCTACTAAAGAAGCCATCCAGGAAGAAACCTGTAGGCTTATAGTTTTGGGTAAACCCCCAAATCAACAGTAACTTTATGAGACCATATATGCAGTAATTTATTTATTAATATATAGTTAATATGCCTTTAAATTATCCATGCCATTTTATTAAATGAGAAAAGTTTAAGCTTGATACTTGAATAAGTGGAACGTCACCCAAGTCGCGTTTAGGACTTTGCCTTTAGCCATGTTATGGCATTGTGGCTTTTATCCTCAGTAAATCGTTGACAGACGTGCTTGTTATAAGTATCTATCTTGATCCTGCCTCCTTTGGTAGATCAGGACCAATCGAGTGATCCTTTGTTTCAGATTTCATCTAATTTGTTTTTAAACAAAATTTTTTTACAAAATCTAAGAAATTTTGAAGATTTTGACCAATTTTTCGGTGAAAAAATTTTCCTCCTTCTTTATAAATTTTTTTTTTGGGGTTAAAAGGGTTATTTCCTGGATAAAAATTTTGGGGTGGAAATGTATGGGGATGGTGACTCATCTGAAAAGATGATCAACAGCACCTTCCGGCATCCACAGGAGATGGACCAGTCAACGACGAAGACGCTAGAGGCATCTTCAGTCACCGACAGGTGATGGCCCTAGCCATCATCTTAGCTTTTGCTTTCCGTAAAGCAAAAGTCTTTTGCCTGAGTAAATGTAAAAGTAAAAGTAAAAGTAAAAGAATATAACTTTTACTTTTACTTAAGTTAAATGTTTCTTACATTTTCCAATGTAAAAGTAAATGTAAAATGTTTATTACGTTTTACTTTTACTTTAGTAAATTACTTTTACTTCAGTTATTGTAATAGTGATTCCTGCGTGAATCAAATAGTAATTTACTTTTTAGTTTTCTATTTAAGTAACTCGAAGTGTTTAGAGTTACTTAGGCTTAATTCAGTATAGCCTCAGAGCTTCTCTCTCTAGAAAGCTCTTTCGAGGTCCTCTCTCCCCCTTCTCTCTAGAGTTAGCCAGAGACGAAGCTTTCAGCTTCGATCTTCTTAGTTAGATGAAGAAGAAGAAGTCCTTCAATACTTCCTTCTTCCCTCTCAAACATTTAGATCTAGGTTAAAGATGCAATCCCTTTCCTAAATGTTTATAATACAAAGAAAGAGATTTATAGTAACCGATTCACCGGTCATCTTCTTTAAGTTTCTTCTTTCTATTTAAGTTTTTCGATAAAAACTTATCCGCTGTTATATGGTATCAGAGCCACACGGTTGGTTCTTGATGCTGTCGGTGGTTTCGATTAAAAATGGTTAGATCTTGTTTTTAAATGTTTATTCAAACTTTTAATTTCTTTTGCTCCTAGTTAAACTCACTTCACTTGTTGTAAACCACCTAAGATCGCCATAAGACCCGTTATGCCATTGTAAGTCTCTAGTAAGAGAGCAATTTAGGCTAAGGGTAATATTAGATCTATAGGTATGAGTTTACTCATGCAAGCATGGTTCGAGTTAAATAGGAATGATGAAAGAAAGAATTTTTGTTTAAACAGTTAACAAAGAAGTCTTCTGTTTACATCGATTTAGCCGATAGATCAGGCCCAATCGAGTGATCCTTTGTTTCAGATTTCATCTGATTTGTTTTTAAACAAAAACTTTTTACAAAATTAAAGAAAATTTTGAAGATTTTGACCAAATTTTTTGGTGAAATTTTTTTCTTCTCCTTCTTTATAAACCAAATTTTTGGGGTTGAAAGGGTTATTTCGTGGATAAAAATTTTGAGGTGGAAATGTATCGGGATGTTGACTCATCTGAGAAGATGATTAACAGCACCTTTCGGCATCCACAGGAGACGGACCAGTCAACGGAGAAGACGCCAGAGGCATCTTCAGTCACCGACAGGTGATGGCCCCAGCCATCATCTCAGCTTTTGCTTTTATTTAAAGCAAAAGTCTTTTACTTTTAGTAAAATGTAAAAGTGAAAGTAAAAGAATAACTTTTGCTTTTACTTAAATAAAATGTTTTTACTTTTACCAATGTAAAAAGTAAATGTAAAATGTTTCTTATGTTTTACTTTTGCTTTAAGTAAATTACTGTTTACAGACAGTTGCATACATCAAGATATGATGGATGGTTTTCGGAGACGAAGCTTTCAGCTTCGATCTTCTAGTTAGATGAAGAAGAAGTTCTTCATACTTCCTTCTTCCATTAACAGTTTAGTCTAGGATATATGTAATCCCTTCCTCAACTGTTTATAAATAAAAGAAAGAGATTACTTTACCGATTAACCGGTCATCTTCTTAATCTTTTCTTTTTGTGTCTAAGTTTTTCTGGATTAAAACTATATATATATATATATATATATATATATATATATATATATATATATATATATATATATATATATATATATATATATAAGCAATAAAACCACGGACCGACGGCCTGAGCATACACACACACGTGACTCTCAACGTGATTAATAGTGTATGCAAGAAGTGTGAAAAAGGCTTCAAGTAATGTAAGAAGGCTTGCAGTGGACTGCCAAAGATGACTGCAATAGCTTTAAATGGATGAACACTCGGTTCCCACAGGTAAAAAGTAGCCAAATATAAGCTCACAAGTGTTTGAAATGAGAAAGTACTTAATTTATAGTGTGTACATGGCAAATTGGACATAGCTTCCTCGCCATTTTTTTTTCAAAATGGCCACCCAAGCCCTCTATTTACAGAGGGGGGAGTCGCAAGTGTACCTGCGGCAGCCACATATGTACTTGCGACTTCCTGGGGTGCCTCGGGCTCCGCAGGCCCCGTCGTCTCAAAGTACGTGCACTCATGCAACGTGTTGTCCGCTCGAACCTTCAAAACTTCAATCTAGGCATCCGATTGAGGTGTATAAGACCTTTTACATAATGTTGTTGTCGGGAAATACATAAGGACATGTAATAAGAGGTTATACGAAGTCAGGAAGATGGGTCCATGCCCAGGTCTTTAGGCTTCAAATTCTATTCAGTGTTCTGTCTTGTGTATTAGTCACTCGAGATTAGAGCTGTGGTTCTTGTGGGACACTTCTGTGTAGCATGTAGGTTGAAATGTAAGACGGTGTGAATGTGAGATCGAGGTGGCAAAATGACAATTTTGCCCCTCACCGGGGTTATCTCCAGCTCTGGGTTGATTTAGCTATCGTTACTTAGGGTTATCTCTGAGATTGGGCTGCTGTAAGTGCTAAATGTCCTCAAGGTTGTCTCTGAGTTATGCCTGTCCTCTCGGGGTAATCTTCGGGTTTGGAACTGAGTGCCTCGGGGCTATCACCGAGTGTTGAAGCTAATTGCAAGGTTTGAAACAAGCATTTTTGGGGTTATCTCCAGAACTGCAACTGCATGCCTCAGGGTTATCTCCAAGGTTTGAACTGTATCTCTCGGGATTGTCTCCGAGATTGGACTTGAAGATCTCGGGGTTGTCTCCGAGATGGAACTGAGGATTCTGGGGTTATCTCGGGAACTGGAACTGTATTCCTCAGGGTTGTCTCCGAGGTTTGAACTAAAATTACTGGGATTATATTCGAGACTGTGCTGATTTGACTTCTAGGGTTATCTCTGGAAGACGATTTTGCCCTCCTGCAAGATTAGTAACAGGATTGCAAAATTTTCAAGTGTCTACACTAGACTTGTGAGGACTCGATGCCGGTTGACACATTTGATGATGAGGATTTCATTCGGTAGACCTTTTGTTATTGGGCTTCTGCTTTTGAGTTAATGACTTTCTTGAGAATTTTTCCCTTCTTTTGTAGGGGCAAGCTTATGTCGCTATGATTTCTTTCAGGAGTTCTCCCCTTTCTTTTGATGAGAGGCTTGATCCCGCCTTAAACTCCTTCCCTTTCCTGGAATCAAAAAATGACCCAGTCCTTTCGCATGTTGTTGCCAGGGATTCATACGAGAAATTCTCGATGTTGACCAAGTCGCGAGTGAGTAATATCCTCACATGTGGATTATTCATTCTGAGAACAATATGATTGGAAAAGACCAAATGATCATCCCGAATCGCCAGTGAGATGATGTGAGGGAAGCTCCGATGATGATGTACCATGCTAATTGGTGCATTTTCCTCTTTAGGATTGTTGATAAATGCCCTAGTATTGAGTTGTCGCTGTTTTTGAGATGGCCCAATCTTGTTGTAAGGGACCCATTATCGGTTTCTCACCAATTTTGAAATTGGCCCAGCCTTGCTTATTGTTTGGGGTTGTTGCTTTGACAGATAGGCCCATAAGATGGCGAGATCATAGGAGGCTTTTACCTTTATACTAGATGGTGAACATGTAGTGGATTTTGGGCTTTGATGCGTTCAATCATTATTCCTGACTTGTTCGCGCAATCGACCTTGATGGTTTTCTTTTAATTTTATGAAGACTTGTGATTAAGGGTGTGGGCTCTTTGAAGATCCTCACTGTTGATCATGCTTGATATATCACTGTGTTGTTGTTACAACTTAGATGATTAATGTCGAGAGTCCTTCAAACTCCACTAAATTGACCCCGAAGATCTTAGCTTGGTTGGATATGACTTCACCCAAGTTTGATTTGATCTGCAAGGTTTGATTTGTTGTCTTGATCTGAGGGAACATGCCATTAAGTATGAGATAGAATTTACCACGACGGTTACCCATGTGTTAATGGAGGTCAAAAGAGATCAAGTCTTCTCGCACTTCAGGAGCGATGAGTTGCTGACGAGTTGCCTCTTATGATGATGGTCATTTCATCCTTGTTACTGGTTGTCTTGGGATTAATGTTTGGGTTTGGATATTTCTTTTGAGGGTCCGACCGCACCACTAATGGCTGCCTACATACTCATGTATGTGCGGGAGGTCAGGTCTGCGTAGTTCCTACTTGATAAGATAAATAGTTTGAGAAGTGTTTGTTTGGGTTTTTTGGGTTTTTGTTTAGTTTGACCGCACCATAAATGGTTACCTACGTACTCCCATTGATGAGGGGAGATCAGGTCTTTCGTAGTTCAAGCCATAATGGCTGAGACCTGAATGACTTGATTTTGATTTTGACTTTTTAACTTTTATGTTTTGTTATTTTGTTATTTTTTTTTGTTTTGTTTTTTTACATGCACGAAAAATAAAAGGCATATTGCAAAGAAAGTGATACCGTCCCAACATCTCTTGAAACTCCCCACTTTACCCACTGGATCTACATATCCTTGGCTAGCTGCGGCCTGATATTCCAGTTGTCAGTGGTTATGTTTCCTTCAAGGCTCGCGACAGTGGTTATCTCTTGGTTCTGGAAATCTTCCTTCATGGCCATAACTTGATCGCTTCTTGATTCAGTACATTCCTCAAGGACGCTTGAACTGAACCCCTCGTAAAAAGGTATAAACTCCTGATTCTTTGATGGGTTGGTTTCTCCGACAACCTCACCACCTTTTTCTTCATCTGTTGCTTCACCTTTTTCCTGGGCATGAGAGGATTCGACCATAAAATCTCCCTCAAACTGTTGTAACATTTCTTACAAGGAACTTTCTATTTTGGCTTCTTCTTCCTTGGAAATGATCAGTATTTCCTCCTCATCATCCAGGATGATAAAATCAAGAATGTGGTTGCTATCTTTGGGCCACAGGATGTTTGATGTTGGCGGAGGAATCTCCTTTGGGGATTCTCTTATCTCCTCTGTCATTCCTTGCATTAGGATTAGTCCACCTTGTGTTCTATTAGAATTAGTGCTCATAGCCTTCAACTTCTTTGAACTGCCTATCTCGAGTGGACAACTTAAGCTTTTTATTTCCTTCTCTTTTCCTAGTCATGGGGGATTCTGTCTTCAGCTCTCCATTTTCAATGAGATCCTAGATTTTATGTCGTAAAGACTAACATTCCTCAGTCGCATGTTCAGGTGAGTTAGAATGGTAGAGACATATCTGGGTGGAATCATAACTCTTTATCTTGAGATTTATAGGAGGCAGCAACTCAATAATCCTTTCTTCGCTTATTAGAAAGTGTAGCATTTCTTCATTTGATTTGCTCAGAGGGGTGAATTTTCGGGCTCTTTTAGAGGTTGTTTTCTTCTTTGAGAATTCGCATTCCCCTGAGCAATTTTTCCGCTGGTGAGATCTTCTAGCAATTTTATCACCCCCCTTTTCTTGTACTTTCAGCCTACTTTGATCTCCTTCATTTAGCTGGCTCAACATGGAGAGATATGGGCTTGTATTATGGTTAACCTCCTTTTTCTCTTGGCTTTCTGATAGTTGAGTGAAAAACTGCCTCGTATCCTGATGTTGGTGCACTATCAGCTTAGCTAGCAAATTTACCTGATTCTGAATCGTCTCTAATTTTTGCATTACTGTCATACCCTCCTCCGAGTTTTCCCACTCTAGGACATTTGTTTTGTGCCTTTGGGGGTATTCTTCCATCCTTCGTATATATTTACGATTTGGATACATTTTAGCGCTTCCTGACCCGATCATGTTTACTTCCTCCGTATCATGCTACAACGGAAGGTTGGTGTTGACATTTTGTTAGTCAGGTTGTTGGACCACAATACTGCCACTTTCGATTAGATTTTGAATCTTATGCTTTAAGGACCAACAATCTTGTGTGTCGTGTCCCGGAGACCCTGAGTAGTAAGCACATCTCTGGCTTGGATTGTATCTTTTGCTCCCTAGTTCCAGAGGTGGAGCCAGTTCGGTAATTTTCTTGTGATCCATTAATATCACAAATACATTTTCAAGGGAATCGTCTAGTGGAGTGAACACCCGATTTTCCATTCTTTCAAATTTTCTTTTCTTGTCTTGGCATTGGTTGAATGCAGCCTGTTGTTGAAATGGGTGATTATCTTTCTTTTTCCAAATGGGGGGACTGTAGGTTGGTCTCCTAGCTTGCTCCAGTGAAACAAGGGATATATCTTCATTGCCTTTATCGAGTACCCTCTTTGGATCGTTCGCATACTTGCCAGTCTGTATATGCTCGGCGACTGCTTCCAAGGCAGTGAAGTCTTTAATCTTGCCTGCCTTCAGGCACATCTCTGCCATTTCGTTGTGTTTGATCATTTCTGAGAATGGCTTTCCAATGCCTGCTAGGATTCTCTTATAGTAAGGTGCCTCTTGAATGTCAAAGAAAGTCATCACCATTTCAGTTTCTGTCATTGATGGAATGACTTGCGCTGCCAAACGTCTCCACCTTTGGGCATATTCTCGGAAAGACTCAGTACTTTGCTTTTTGACTTTAGTCACTTGGTATCGATCTGGTGCCATTTGTGACTGAAAACTGTATTGATTGAGAAAGGCGTGGGCCAATTCTTACCAGTTGTGGATTTTGGCCTTGTCAAGTCGGGCATACCAGGCTTTAGCCTCTCTAGTGAGACTCTTTTGAAAAAGTTGCATTTTTGAAAAAGTTACCAATGTACACTTTTAGGTGCGTATAGGGATTGCCTGCCCCATTGTACTTTTCAAACTCTGGGATTTTGAATTTGTTAAGATATCGTGCCCCTAAGAATATGCAGAGATCTGAATATGTGACACTTCCATAGTTTCTAGTCCCTTTGATTAATCGGATGGTTTCTTCCATTTGTTGGACTTTCTTTCTTATATCCCCAGTTTCTCGATTATCCCTGAGTTTTGTGATTTCAGGTGTTTTGTTTATTCTTTTATTGGAATGACGTTTAGGTATCTGGGTTTCCAATTCTGCTATATGATTTCTTAATCCTTCGAACTCCTCGCGGGAAACAAGAGTAGGATCAGGCTGGGCACTTGTAGCCATGTCTGACGGTGGGCTTAGTGCCTTTTTGGATTTGAACGGGCAACGGGATCAATGGCTTCCCTACAAAAAGACTTTTGTAGTTTAGTCTTAGGGAATGTAGAAATGTTACATGCTATGTAATGTGTCCATTTAGGAGTTTTATCCTACAAAAACGGATGTCAGTTGTTTTAATGACAATATAGCATGACAGGTTTTGGTATGAAAGGGAATGCATTTACACATATTCATTTATATTTTCTATTACATTGAGATTGACATGGAAATGAAATTACGAGTAATTGAATTTACAAGTAATTGAAATAGGAAGGTATGAAGAGACTTTCCTCCACGTTTGGTTTATCAGAGGATGACCTATCTTAGGCTACTCTCGTAGTTTTTTGGCATGAAGGTTCCCAAATTATAGCAATTTACCGACAGAAAGTTAATCCGGTTTTTCAACTGGAGCGAATTTGGGTGGTGCCTTCCCTGAGCCTCGTCGGAATTAGTGTCCCTACGAGTCCAGTAATCAAACATCGACAGGATAGCCTCCTAGTGGAGGGACCCCTCAACATACATTCACATACATCACGTCTCACCGTATGGAAATGACAACATGTGCGGAGCACTAATATCACATGCAGATATAGTACTAAGTACTAAGTGCAGTAAGTAAATGCATTAGTACACATTCATTCAAATGTAAATGCAACATCTACACACAAGCAGATAAATGTTTTGAAAAGCTTTGATAGCGACTTAAGCCCTCTTACTATAAGTCCCCATCAGAGTCGCCACCTGTCGATGTCAGAATTTTTATTTGTCCATTTTCTGTTCTTGTCTTTCGGTGTTCTCATGTTAGGTGAAATTTGTTTGAAAAAACAAGTTGTGAAAAAGGTACGACATGTATTTGTCGACGATTGGACTGTAAGAGTCACCAGTTGGTATTTTTAAATGGTTGCACCAACTCAACCGAGAAAAGGTTTGCAAATTGACCTAGTGATGTGACACTTTTAAACTGGTCTGTGATACCGAGATTCATTAGGGTCCGAGAGCTTGATTATGCGGAGGGAAGGTGTTAGGCACCCCCCGACATCGGTGGTAACACGGTGACTGCCACTTTTCATTTGAAACGCTTATCTGAATGTGTGTGTGTGTAGGTCAATGTGCAATTATCTGGAAGTAGTGCTATGCCTCGTTTGCGCCTATATACAAAGGGTTTGAATTTTGTATAAAAGTTCAATTTTAACAATATATAACAGTGATATTTTGTAAAATAGGTTTTTCAAACCCTTATGCTCAATAGTAATTGAGGCCTTTGTTACTTCCATTTTAATATGTGTTCGGTTTGATAGCTTTTATTTTCGAGATGCGAAACATCTTTGAGAAAATAAAAATACATAGCAACACCGAACTCCTTGTGAGCATGAGAGCCGTCTATGGAAATTAAGACACTGTAAATAATTTACAAGCTGGCTGCAGCTGAAAATGTCCATCACGGGAACCGAATCTAGATTCAGGAACTGAATCTGTGATCACATGATTCCTAGGCTCACATGATGATGCAACATCTATGAAAGCTGTAAACAGTTATATATATAAAAGCTGTAAATATATATATATATATATATATATATATATATATATATATACATATATTATATATATATATATATATATTATATATATATATATATATATATAAAAGCAGTAAACACATGTTGGGTAAAATCTAGTTACGCACAACACGCAAGTATACGTGGTCAACAATTAATAAAGTAATAAGTCAAGTATCGTTCCCACAGAGATTAGCAAGAAATTAACCCTCACAATTACCAGCTTCTTATTAATCCAAATTTTATTAAACTATCCAAATTAATAATTATAACTAAAAATATTAATATTTCCAAACAATCAACAAACCCTAAAAACTGATTTTTTAAACAAATATTGGAGAATTAGGCTTACAACTTCACTTTAAGCATCACTCTGATTATTATACCTTATTCTAGTTTAATTCACTATCCCAGTTTATTAATCAAGAACACTCAAGTAGAAGTAGCCACCTCTCGATGTACTAATACCGTATTAACTCAAATCCACAAACTAGATAGAAATAAGTTAAACACCTTAATTAACTTACTATATCTCTATGTGAATTATAATCAAAGAAGTTTTAAGTTTAAGTTCTCTATCCGATTACATGTGACGCTAGGCATATCTCTACCCTAACATTCATCAAGATTCCATTTGTTCACAGAATTCAAGAACACATGCTATATTGACTAAGTCTAAACTCGTATTTCCTCTCTTGAATCCATACAAGTCCACATAAAATTGGTGATCAAGCAATTTATAAATTCAAACACAAATCAATATAGATAAACTAAAAGATAACTTATTAAATTGAAAATCAAAGATTACATAATCATCGATTAACCCAAAGATCCGTTATAAGCCTAATAAAGAATTTAGTTCATCGTCAATGAAATAAAAACTGAATTAATTAAAATAAACATCATCCCAATTACAAATATTAAACTAAAGAAGAAGAATAAATCCAGAACCACCCTTCTCTCTAGCCTCAATCTGTAATTGTTGTGAAATATCCTTCAAAGTCTTCCTCCAATGCTCTTGCTCAGAAAAATATGTTCTTAATTAATTAATTGCTTGTCTGATTCTTCAATCTTGTTGTTTTCTTGTTAATCGTACACCAGGACACGTTTTCAGACTCTAATTCCATACATAGTTGACTCCTAAGCCAATCCAATCACTAATCTCCACTTTGTTGCAGCATTCAAAAGGTAGCGTGACACTAATTTCCCGTACCCTCGCCCCAGCGGGGGTTTTGCTTTGTAATGAGCTCGCCCCGGCGGGCATGTAATCTGTTAACTGAATTGAACCCCCCCGCCCCAACGGGGGGTTTTGTAAATGGAAAGCTTGCCCCGGTAGGCTACCCTTATGTAAGGTGTTCACTTTAGCTCCTTATCTTGCCAATATTTCGCCAAAATTCCATCCTTTTAATCCAATTGACACTCCACCACACCTAAACACAAAACAACACTAAATAAGTAAAAACACATAAAAACAAAGAATTAACACCGTTTAAGCTCAAATTAGAAACTGATTTGTAGGTATAAAACCCACTTATCAAAATCCCCCAAACTTAAATCGTGGTAGTCCTCGAGCATGAAACAAAACAAAGATACTATACAATGCAATGCAATGAGATGTAATGCATCTAATCTATATGCCTATGAATCCAGCAGTAATTGTGACGCCCCTAAAACAGGTATACATCACCCATCTTGAGTCGCCAAATACGTGGTACAAAATTTAAATATAACTTAATTATACAACAGTCGTGTAAAATACGACAAAACATAATCTAAGAGTTTTAATAAGAATGTTGTCATCTAGACAATATCCACACTCAATGGAGTCCTTATTACATTTATTGTCACACTATTTTATAGAATAGTGAAGACTACTAAAACAACCATCTGGACCGTCAATCCATTCCCCGACTCATCCCAGCTATATTCTCATTTCCTGAAGAGAAAAGTGAAAGAAAGGGTGAGCTCAACAAGCCTAGCAAGAAATATTATGACTAAGATAATGCAGAATAAATTATCCTTAGCCTTCAACAGTATAACAACTGATAGAATATAATGGACAACAAGTTTTAGATCAACAACTGCGGTGGAATAAGCAATCCATTAGAAGAGTCAAGTAGAGCATAAAATCTACTATCTTATATGATTTAAAAAGTTTTTCATCAACTTTATCGCTGAGACTCAACTTAATAAATAAAATTGAACCATCCCTGCACCACGACCAAGGATATTCATGTAATCATCAATGATCATGATTATACCAAATAATCCCTCGTCATAATCATACCAATAACTGTCCATCAATGAACTACAGGCCAATAAGGACTTTTACCACATCATTCGTCACATTACGATCATGATTATACCGAATAATCCCTGGTCAAAATCATACCAAGTCCATCTAATCACGTATGTCAAAGATGACTTTCATCACAATATAAGCATGAAGATGATGCCAATGACATAATAATTCAATAAAACAAGTTCAAGGATAAATTTTAAAGATTTATAATTTAATTTATCCAGAAATCAATAATGTCCAAATTGTTAACATGATACTGCTTTGTAGAGTAAAATTTAAGAATAATATTCATGTACTAAAAATAATTTGGACAAAAAAGAATATATTTTTCGGGTGAATAGTATCTCGTGAATAGTACTTCAGGAATAGTATCTTATGAATAGTACCCAGACACGAAAAGTGTCCTGAATACCCGAGTGAATAATACTAGAGTGAATAGTAATCGGGTGAATAGTAACTCGTAAATAAAATACCAAAAAAAATGATATTTCATGAAGAGTACAAAAGAAATGATATCTCATACGAGTATAATAGAATGTACGAAACTGCAAATCGATTTTCATCCGCCATGCGGTAATTCACGTAGACAGATCATTTCTACAATTTAATAAAGAATGAATATGAAAGGTCATGCAACATGCATGCGGTAATCCACATAGACAGGTTATTCTAACAGAATAATAAAGAATTGAATAACAGAAGAATTCACCAGGCATGCGATAGACCGCACAGACAGGTTATTCTAACACAATAATAAATAATGGAACCAGAACATGCGTAATACGCACATACATGATATTCCAACAGAATAATAAAGAATTGAACCAGCTCATGCGTAATCCACACAGACATGATATTCCAACAGAATAATAAAGAATGGAATAATAGAAGAATTTCACCATGTATGCGGTACTTCGCATAGATAGGTTATTTCAACATAATAATAAAGAATGGAATAATAGAAGAATTTCACCATGTATGCGATACTTCGCATAGACAGGTTATTCCAACATAATAATAAAGAATGGAATAATAGCAGCTCTCTTCATGAATACGAAAGAATAAACCCCTTACTATAATAATAATATCCCTTACCTCAGAAGAAAATTGGATACTGGAATAGTGAGGTAGCAGACTTCTCTTCTTCTTTCTCTCTATAATTTCTCTCTATAATAATTGCTCTATAGCTTTAGTGAATTGGTGAGAAATGAAGGAAGAATGAGTTTATATTTATAGGAAAATATAGTTTCGATAATTACACGTTTAGTGTAAGACCCCAACTTTTATAAATAAAGATAAATTTTCTATAAATATCATTTTTGAATATTATGGAGTTAATTTGATATAATGTTATTGTTGTCGGTAATATTTATAAATTTTGCAAAGTACGCAAGTTGTTATATAATATTCGATTACTCGGGGAATATTCATTTTAACAGGGAATATTCGTACAACGGCACAATCATTGGTGGACCCCACAACGGAATTATTGTCGGATTGAGAAAACGACAAAAATATTTTATTAAAAATAACGCGGAAGTTTTACCATTGATACTGTTGAACTACTCGGTAGTAAAAGTACAGTAATACATGTGGTTGCATAGTAGCACACGATATTGATTATTAATACTTATGTGAGAAGTCACTCAGTTTGATTCAATTATTGTCAGTTAATAATATGAATTAATTAGCAATAATGAAGTTTTGTTTTATTCGTATTATTAACGTAATAAAATAGAAGCATCTTTTTATATAAAACAGAATACTTTATTAAAGTTATTCTATAAATAGAATATATTATATTTTATTTAAAAGATTTTTCTTTAAATATGGACCGTCAGATTAAAGTAATCAATCTGGACCGTTCATGGATTAGTTACTATGCATTCCATTTTTCTATAAATAGCAGCTCATTCCTTCATTATTTCTTACGAATTCACTGAACTCTAGAAAGAGAAACTATATAGAGAGAAAAGAAAAGTATTCTGCTACTTAACTACTTCCTTATTTCAGTTCTTCTTTAAAACGGTAAGGGGTGTTATTCTTTCTTATTCATGAAGAGAACTGTTGTTATTCCATTTCTTATTATTCTATTGGAATAACCTGTATACGCTGTCTACCCTATACTTGGTGACATTCTTCTATTATTCTGTTGGAACATCCTGTCTGTGTGTTTTACACCGGACCTGGTTCCGTCTTTATTATTATTCTGTTGAAATATCCTGTCTGTGCGTTTTACGCCGGACCTGGTTCTATTATTTATTATTCTGTTAGAATAACCTGTCTGTGCGGTCTATCGCATGCATGGTGATTTCTTTTGTTATTCCATTCTTTATTATACTCAGTTGGTTAAGTTTTGACTTCTATACTCTATGAAATTTGTGGAATATCCTTGATAATTGCGTTTCATCCAGTATCTTTTTATGAAAATATTCTTCTAAGCATTCTTGAATTTTACTCCACAAAGTAGTATCATGTTGACAATTTGGACGTTGTTAATTCTTGGATAAATTAATTCTTGAACTTGTTTTATTGAATTCTTATATCATTGTCATCATCCTCATGTTTATAAAATGTTAAAAGTCATCTGTGGCCTGTAGTGCATAGATGGACTTGGTATGATTATGACCAGGGATTATTCAGTATAATCATGACCGTAATGTTACAAATGATGTGGTAAAAGTCCTCATTTGCCCGTAGTGCGTTGATGGACAGTTGTTGGCATGATCATGACCATTAATGAATACATGAATATCCTTGGCCGTAGTGCAGGGGTGATTCGATGATGTGGATTATTTTACTAAGCTGAGTTCCAGCGATAACAGTGTTGAAAAACCTTTTAAATCATAGAAGATAGTAGATTTTATTTTCTACTTGACTTTTTTAATGGATTGCTTGTTCCGCTGCAATTAAACTTGATGTTCGTTATATTTTATCAGTTTAACACTGTTGAAGGCTAATGATAATTTATTCTGCATTATCTTAGTCATAATATTTCTTACTGGGCTAGTTGAGCTCACCCTTTCTTTCACTGTTCTCTTCAGGAAATAAGAATATAGCTGGGACGAGTCGGGGAACGGAGTGATGGACCAGATGATAGTATAGTAGTCATTACTATTCTGTTAAATAGTGTGACAATAATTGTAATGAGGACTCGTTTTGAGTTTGTATAGTCTCTAGTAGACAATAATTGTATTCAAACTCACAGTTATATTTTGCCGTATTGTACACGACAGTTGTATTAGTATGTTGTATTTGTATTTTGTACCATGTATCTGACGACCCAAGATGGGCGATGTATACCTAACTTTGGGGGCGTCACAGTTGGTATCAGAGCTTAGGGATATGATCCTTGGCTAAGATGTGAGAATAGAACTAGGAGGGGAGAGACGGGGAATTCCTTCGCTAGTATGACCTACCTAAGTTTATTTGCATGGTATTTAATTGGTCGGTCAGAATATAAGGATAATATATGACATATCAATTAACTTTTGTTTTATGGCAGTATCTGAAAATGGCATCCGAGAATGTTGAGAATAGCAATGGAGCACAAGCGACTGTTGATTCACCACATATCAATAATCGGGATAATGTGCATCAGGAAGGCGACAATCCTCATGCAAACAACAACACTGACCAGATGATGAATGATGAAATGTTCAGAAGCTTTATGCAGTTCATGCAACAGCAGGCGAGAGCGGCTCCTGTCCAAAATGTAGGTGAAAACACTGAAAACTCTCGGTCGGTCACCGCTAAGCAGTTCAAGGAGCTGGGACCATCGGAGTTTAAGGGAGAGCCAAAACCACTTATAGCGAAAACACGGATAAAGCAGATCACCAAGATATTTGATGTCTTAGGATGCTCCGAGGAGCAAAAGGTTCCCTTTGCCACCTTTATGTTGCGAGGAGAGGCAGATTACTGGTGGGAATCGATTAAGCGTACTCAACGTGCCGCACTGAAGATGACTTGGGAGTTAGAATCTAAAATAAAATCAAGGTGTCCTTACCTCTTCGACATACCAGGTACGTATCCTAATTTTTAGGGCAAAAATTTATAAGAAGGGGAGGTTGTAAGACCCCAACTTTTATAAATAAAGATGAATTTTCTATAAATATCATTTTTGAATATTATAGAGTTAATTTGATATAATGTTATAGTTGTGGGTAATATTTATAAATTTTGCAAAGTACGCAAGTTGTTATATAATATTCGATTGGTCGGGGAATATTCGTTTTAACAGGGAATATTCGTACAACGGCACAATCATTGGTGGACCCCACAACGGAATTATTGCCGGATTGAGAAAGCGACAAAAATATTTTATTAAAAATAACGACGAAAGTTTTACCGTTGATACTGTTGAACTACTCAGTAGTAAAAGTACAGTAATACGTGTGGTTGCATAGTAGCACACAGTATTGATTATTAATGCTTATGTGAGAAGTCACTCAGTTTGATTCAATTATTGTCAGTTAATAATATGAATTATTTAGCGATAATGAAATTTTGTTTTATTCGTATTATTAAGATAATAAAACAGAAACATCTTTTTATATAAAACATAATACTTTATTAAAGTTATTCTATAAATAGAATATATTATATTTTATTTAAAAGATTTTTCTTTAAATATGGACCGTCAGATTAAAGTAATCAATCTGGACCGTTCATGGATTAGTTACTGTGCATTCTATTTTTCTATAAATAACAGCTCATTCCTTCATTATTTCTTACGAATTCATTGAACTCTAGAGAGAGAAACTATAGAGAGAGAGAAGAAAATTATTCTGCTACTTAACTACTTCCTTATTTCAGTTCTTCTTTAAAACGGTAAGGGGTGTTATTCTTTCTTATTCATGAAGAGAACTGTTGTTATTCCATTTCTTATTATTCTGTTGGAATAACCTGTATACGTGTCTACCCTATACTTGGTGACATTCTTCTATTATTCTGTTGGAACATCCTGTCTGTGTGTTTTACACCGGACCTGGTTCCGTCTTTATTATTATTTTGTTAGAACATCCTATCTGTGTGTTTTATACCGGACCTAGTTCCGTCTTTATTATTATTCTATTGGAATATCCTGTCTGTGCGTTTTACGCCGGACCTGGTTCCATTATTTATTATTCTGTTGGAATAACCTGTCTGTGCGGTCTATCGCATGCATGGTGATTTCTTTTTTTATTCCATTCTTTATTATACTCAGTTGGTTAAGTTTTGACTTCTATACTCTATGAAATTTGTGGAATATCCTTGATAATTGCGTTTCATCCAGTATCTTTTCATGAAAATATTCTTCTAAGCATTCTTGAATTTTACTCCACAAAGTAGTATCATGTTGACAATTTGGGCGTTGTTAATTCTTGGATAAATTAATTCTTGAACTTGTTTTATTGAATTCTTATATAATTGTCATCATCCTTATGTTTATAAAATGTTGAAAGTCATCTGTGGCCTGTAGTGCATAGATGGACTTGGTATGATTATGACCAGGGATTATTCGGTATAATCATGACCGTAATGTTACAAATGATGTGGTAAAAGTCCTCATTGGCCCGTAGTGCATTGATGGACAGTTGTTAGCATGATCATGACCATTAATGAATACACGAATATCCTTGGCCGTAGTGCAGGGGTGATTCGATGATGTGAATTATTTTATTAAGCTGAGTCCCAGCGATAACAGTGTTGAAAAACCTTTTAAATCATAGAAGATAGAAGATTTTATTTTCTACTTGACTCTTTTAATGGATTGCTTGTTTCGCTGCAGTTAAACTTGATGTTCGTTATATTTTATCAGTTTAACACTGTTGAAGACTAATGATAATTTATTCTGCATTATCTAAGTCATAATATTTCTTACTGGGCTAGTTGAGCTCACCCTTTTGCTTTCATTGTTCTCTTCAGAAAATGAAAACGTAGCCGGGACTAATCGGGGAATGGAGTGACGGTCCGAGATGGTTGTTTTAGTAGTCCTCACTATTTAGTGTGATAATAAATGTAATGAGGATTGAATTTGAGTTTGGATTTTGTCTATGGATTTTCTCTTCAAGAAATGAGAATATAGCTGGGACGAGTCAGGGAACGGAGTGATGGACCAGATGATAGTATAGTAGTCCTCACTATTCTGTTAAATAGTGTGACAATAATCGTAATGAGGACTCCTTTTGAGTTTGTATAGTCTCTAGTAGACAATAATTGTATTCAAACTCATAGTTATATTTTGTCGTATTGTACACGACAGTTGTATTAGTAAGTTGTATTTGTATTCTGTACCATGTATCTGACGACCCAAGATGGGTGATGTATACCTAATTTTGGGGGTGTCACATTTAGGGGCTCGAAATATTACAATATAATACCTTCCTCTTTTTCTTCATTTTTAATTTAGTCCTGCAAGTATTATCAAACTTGCACCACCTCTCCTAATAGTAAATCATGTGAATCAATAGTAAATCATGTGACTCAATAGTTCTAAACATGTGAAAAAATTAATTACAGTATAGTACCTTCATCTATACCTCCATTTTTAATTTAGTCATGAAAGTATTACCAATCTTGCACCAACTCCCCTAATAGTAAATCATGTGAATCAATAGTACACACATGTGAACACATAGTTATAAGCATGTGAATTAATAGCAATTAATTGCTCATTTATCCGATTAATTACCCGATTAGTCACTATAACCTCCAGACATCAATTATTATCAGAATAGATGTCGATTTTCACTAACACTAATAATACCAACACAATAGAAATATCAATTTCATCTTTAATCAATACGAACTAATTCATCATTAATATTATAACTCACAATATTTAACAACCAGGTCGTTCCCAAAAAAGAGGGGGCTTTTCAATAAGGATTTCTCCTTATTGGCGCACAATTAAATTATCTAACCTCTCCTTGACAGAACTTCTAGACATTGTCAATATTACAAATAATAATATGAATAACTTTGTCGTTTCAATTATTGATTTAATAATATAACATATTATGCAGATGATACTGTGATAATAATTGAATCAATAATATGAGAGATATGATGCATCAATTACTGTAGCAATACTTGAGTATTATTGAGTGACTTCTTACGTAAGCATCAATAATCAATACCGTGTGCTACTATGCAACCACGCGTATTAATGTATTTTTACTACCGGGTAGTTCAACAGTTTTAACGGTAACACTTTCGCCGTTATTTTTATAAAAAGATAATTCTGTCGTTTTCTAACTACGACAATACTTCCGTTGTGGGATCCACCAATGATTGTGCCGTCGTATGAATATTCCCAGACAAAAAGAATATTCCCCGAATATTTTATAACAACTTACTTACTTTGAATTTTTTTTTTTCAAATATCACCCTTAACTCTTACCTTTTATCAATTTAACCATTTACTAAATAGAATAATTATAAGAAAATTGAATACTTTTATTTCATAAAATTTGGGGTCTCACAATCTCCCCTCCTTATGAAATTTTGCCTTCAAAATTTACGTTCCTGGTAGTTTGAAGAGATGAGAATACCTTACTTTCTTTTTGGATTGTACCTTCCCGATTATTTCCTCACTATCATGATTTTCCCATTTCTCACCTCCTGTATTTCAGATATCATTCTAGAATATAGTTTTAAAATAAGGGTTAATTGACATGCCACATATTATCCCTATACTCTGACCGACCAAATAAATACCAAATAACTTAGGTAGGTCATACTAGCGAAGGAATTACCCGTCTCTCCCCTCCTAGTTCTAGTCTCACATCTCAGCAAGGGATCATATCCCCAAGCTTTGATACCAACTGTGACGCCTCCAAAACAGGTATACATCACCCATCTTGAGTCACAAAATACATGGTACAAAATTCAAATACAACTTAATTATACAACAGTCGTGTAAAATACGACTAAACATAATCTAAGAGTTTTAATAAGAATATTGTCATCTAGACAATATCCACACTCAATGGAGTCCTCATTGCATTTATTGTCACACTATTTTATAGAATAGTGAGGACTACTAAAACAACCATCTGGACCATCAATCCGTTCCCCGACTCGTCCCAACTATATTCTCATTTTCTAAAGAGAACAGTGAAAAAAAGAGTGAGCTCAACTAGCCAAGTAAAAAATATTATGACTAAGATAATGAAGAATAAATTATCCTTAGCCTTCAACAATATAACAACTGATAAAATATAATAGACAACAAATTTTAGATCAACAACTGCAGCAGAATAAGCAATCCATTAGAAGAGTCGAGTAGAGCATAAAATCTACTATCTTCTATGATTTAAAAAGTTTTTCATCAACTTTATCGCTGAGACTCAACTTAATAAATAAAATCGAATCATCCCTGCACCATGGCCAAGGATATTCATGTAATCATCAATGATCATGATTATACCGAATAATCCCTGGTCATAATCATACTAATAACTGTCCATCAATGAATTACAGGCCAATGAGGACTTTTACCACATCATTCGTCACATTACGATCATGATTATACCGAATAATCCCTGGTCATAATCATACCAAGTCCATCTATTCATGTAAGCCAAAGATGACTTTCATCACAATATAAGCATGAAGATGATGACAATGACATAATAATTCAATAAAACAATTTCAAGGATGAATTTTAAAGATTTATAATTTAATTTATCCATAAATTAATAACGTCCAAATTGTCAACATGATATTGCTTTGTAGAGTAAAATTCAAGAATAATATTCATGTATCAAAAATAATTTGGACAGAAAAGAATATATTTTTCGGGTGAATAGTATCTCGTGAATAGTACTTCGGGAATAGTACCCCGTGAATAGCACCCCGACACAAAAAGTGTCCTGAATACCCGAGTGAATAATACTAGAGTGAATAGTAATCGGGTAAATAGTAACCCGTTAATAGTAACTCATAAATAAAATACCAAAAAAATGATATTTCATGAAGAGTACAAAAGAAATGATATCTCATACGAGTATAATAGAATGTACGAAACTGCAAATAGATTTTCATCCGCCATGCGGTAATCCACGTAGACTGATCATTTTCACAATTTAATAAAGAATGAATACGAAAGGTCATTCATCATGCATGCGGTAATCCACATAGACAGGTTATTCTAACAGAATAATAAAGAATGGAATAATAGAAGAATTCACCATGCATGCGATAGACCGCACAGATAGGTTATTCCAACAGAATAATAAATAATAGTGCCAGGTCATGCATAATATGCACAGACATGATATTCCAACAGAATAATAAAGAATGAAACTAGGTCATGCGTAATTCGCACAGACAGGATATTCCAATAGAATAATAAAGAATGAAATAACAGAAGAATTTCACCAGGTATGCGGTACTTCGCATAGACAGGTTATTCCAACATAATAATAAAGAATGGAATAACAGAAGCTCTCTTCATGAATACGAAAGAATAATACCCCTTACTATAATAATAATATCCCTTACCATAGAAGAAAACTGGATACTGAAATAGTGAGGTAGCAGACTTCTCTTCTTCATTCTTTCTATAATTTTTCTCTATAATAATTGCTCTATAGCTTTAGTAAATTAGTGATAAATGAAGGAAGGATAAACTTCTATTTATAGGAAAATATAGTTTCGATAATTGCACGTTTTGGGGCTCAAAATATTACAGGATAATACCTTTCACTTTTTTTTTCATTTTTAATTTAGTCCTGCAAGTATTATCAAACTTGCACCACCTCCCCTAACAGTAAATCATGTGAGTCAATAGTAAATCGTGTGACTCAATAGTTCTAAACATGTGAAAAAATTAATTACAGTATAGTACCTTCATCTATACCTCCATTTTTAATTTAGTCATGCAAGTATTACCAATCTTGCACCGTCTCCCCCTAATAGTAAATCATGTGAATCAATAGTATACACATGTGAACACATAGTTATTAGCATGTGAATTAATAGCAATTAATTGCTCATTTATCCGATTAATTACCCGATTGGTTAATATAACCTCCAGACATCAATTATTATCAGAATAGATGTCGATTTTCACTAACACTAATAATACCAACACAATAGAAATATCAATTTCATTTTTAATCAATACGAACTAATTCATCATTAATATTATGACTCACATTATTTAACAACCAGGTCGTTCCCAGAAAAGAGGGGGCTTTTCAATAAGGATTTTTCTTATTGGCGCGCAATTAAATTATCTAACCTCTCCTTGACAGAACTTATAGACATTGTCAATATTACAAATAATAATATGAATAACTTTGTCGTCTCAATTATTGATTTAATAATATAACATATTATGCAGATGGTACTGTGACAATAATTGAATCAATAGTATGAGAGATATGATGCAGCAATTACTGTAGCAATACTTGAGTATTATTGAGTGACTTCTTACGTAAGTATCAATAATCAATACCGTGTGCTACTATACAATCACGCGTATTACTGTACTATTACTACCGGGTAGTTCAACAGTTTTAACGGTAACACTTTCGGCGTTATTTTTATAAAAAGATAATTCTGTCGTTTTCTAACTACGACAATACTTCCGTTATGGGGTCCACCAATGATTGTGCCGTCGTACGAATATTCCCCGACAAAAAGAATATTCTCCGAATATTTTATAATAACTTGCTTACTTTGAAAAAATAATTCAAATATCACCCTTAACTTTAACCTTTTATCAATTTAACTATTTACTAAATAGAATAATTATAAGAAAATTGAATACTTTCATTTCATAAAATTTGGGGTCTCACAGTAATCATAAAATAAAATTTATTCCTTCGGCCCCAAAAAAATCAAGCAAAAACGACAACACTTCATATCAAAATCAATCAATAATTTCTTATCAATCCTCGAATCTTAAACTGTTATTACAGGTATAGTGTATGTGTGCGGTCAACATTCATGCTAACTGATGCAAATTCAAATTTAATACATAACAAGTCTCTTAGAAGGCATCGTACAATGTAAATTTGAGATCTTCAAAAATAGACAAGATTCAAATAAAATCAAACATTCACCAAACTTAGGGGTCCAAATAGGGTACTTATGCTTTCGTTTCCAATCACGGGGGACTTTTTGCTCTTGTTTCTCATTTTATTCTTTATATATATATATATATATATATATATATATATATATATATATATATATATATATATATAGTGAGTGCATTTTACACTCCATCTCACACATGTGTTTATGGGGAGTGCGTTTCACGCTCCTTCTCGACCCACCACAAGATTCAATTATTCAACTCAGGAAGGTTCCCAATTTTCTTTTAAAAGCTTGTATACCCCACTTTTTCCCCAAAACTTAAGTTCTTGCCTAATTCTTCTCCTTCACTGCCTATCCTTGTCATCCTTTCATTTAAACTAGCACTATCCTTTAGAGATTCCTTATGTATCAATTTGAACTAATCAATCCACATAAGTGTTATTAACGTGCTAACCTTTTTATACCAGTTTCAAACATGCAAAAGATCCAATTCATAACAAAAAAATACATCAAAGTTCTAATAATTGGTACCGTACTTGTCTATTTAATCCCAATCTCATCATTGGCCAAAATAACATGAACTATATCAAACCACTGGACATATGCAATATAACACATTATTTAATAATTTTTGTTTGGTAAACAGAACATGATTGCAAAATAAATAACTATTTACAATCCTATACTACTATGTAACTAAATCACTACATGAATGCAAACATTTAATAATCCTAAGCTAAACATAAAAGCAACATATGCAAAGCTAACTAATAAAATTAAACATGCAAACATAAAAATTAACTAACTCCCCCAAACTTGAAAACTATAATGTCCTCATTGTAAAGAATATAGTAGTAAATGTATGAGGACTTCCCTGTAATCGCCTAATCTGGAGGTGGTGGTGGCTGTAGTTCTTCATCTGAATCACTATGTGGAAACCTTTGCATCGGGGCTGGCTGCTGGTATGGGAATTATGCATTGGGATTGAAACTCTAGAGCATTGAATTCAATGAGGCAAAGGACATATTCATTGCCTCAAACATATGGTCCTGCCTCGCTGCGAGTCTCCACATCTGTCTTTGGGTATCCTTGTTGTACCCATCCATTTGTATCTGAAGGTTCTAGAATTGAGGGCCAGATGTAGCATCGGGTTGTGGTATCGCTTCCATTCCTTGCTCTCCCATCGTCTCATCCCTCGGATACTCGTCGTCGTCCGAGGTGTCTTCAGCTTCAGCCTCATCCTTTGAGGCTGGTGGAAATATGAACCCAAGTCCTCTAGGGTGCGACTCGCCCCCAGACCACACCGAATACCTCACAATCATCCTCGTGTCTAACGTCTAAAGCGGCATCTGGGTGGTCTAATCATCAGACCATCTAACTCTCGCTTGCCTACACAACCCATAAATTAGCGATGGGTGTGGCAAGTCGCTAAAGAATGGTCCTCGCAGGCATTTTCGAATAGAAAAATTAATTATAGCACCCACATCAATGATAAAAACTTGGACAATGGCATATAAAAGCAATGCCTTCTCCTTGGGCACATCTGACGTGTATGTGGATGGTAATAGCTTAGCACACACGAAAGCATACCATATCTTTTCGTACCGGTTGAGATCCTTACTGTGGAAGACAGTGCCCCCCTTTCGTCCTTTGATCCATGTGGTACCCGGCTTTGTAATTTTCGTCAAACTAGCCTCGTAATCAGGATCATGGTTACGTAAGTAAGCATACTGGTAATGTCTAGGAGCTCGTAATTGGTAGTACATTTTGATGGCATCAGCACTAAAAGGAACTAACATGCCCCGAATAAATGCTGTGAATGGGGCCTTATCCTCTGCGTTGGAGTAAAATTCTTTTACCACATTCACAACTGCGGCCTCTGGCTCTTCCGTGAACTTATTCTAACCTTTCTGATAGATTTGTTGCATCATTTCACCATTGACATGTTCAAGTGCCACACCCCGCTCTGGTGTGAGTGCCTTTGTTACAAGATAGTCGTAACGGTCGGCGGAGGTGGCACTTGTGAATTTGCGCCTGTCAAAGGTCCTTGTTAGTGGTGTGTAGCCTGAACTCTCTCCACATTGTCGTTTTGAAGCCGGTTTAGGTGTCATTGAATTTGGAATTGGTGAGCTTCAACTAGCTTTTCCCCCAAAACTCCACTCAAGCAAACCATCGAATACTTGGCGTGCTAGGCTTACAATTCTCGCAAACTTAGTGATCTTACTTCTAATATGGTGATAGACATTGAGAAATTGTATGAAAAACTACTCACTCTCAGTATATCTCCAAATTTATTGATTATCCTTTCCCTTTATGCTGTAACAATCCACTCAAGAAGAACCCAGCCCTTGAACTTCTAAATTGGTGTGAATTGAGATGGTTAGAGTGTGTGGTGAAGGTATGGTTTTATAGAGAAGAGGTGATGTAGAGAGTTATGGGTTAAAGTAGTGGGCAAGTGTTCTAATGTAGTGGGGAGATGGGGATTAAGTTGCTTAGATAGTGGATTGAGAGTGTATAGGAGTAGTGGGTTGTAGTTTCACGTGAAGGGAAGTGGAGGAGGTGGTAACTGTTTGCCCTTTAACTGCCAAAACCGTCTCTTTAGTTTCTGTACCCCCGCCCCGACAGGGGGTAATAGGCCTTGAAAGCCCACCCCGGCGGGCATGCTTACTATTGTGAGAGTTGAGACACCCGCCACGGTGGGCATGCTTACTGTTGTGAGAGTTGAGACCCCCGCCCCGGTGGGGGGTAATTAGCTTTGATGGCATGCCCCGGCTGGTATGGTCACTGTTTTGAGGACAAGACCTCCGCCCCGGCAGGGGGTTCCTTCACAAAATTGCCCGCCCTGGAGGGCATGCCTTCTGCAAGTTCACTTGATTTTTACCCATTCTTAGCATCCAACACCAATCAATGGTCTATTTGAGTACTTGAAATATCATTAAACATAAATATGAGTCAATATTGAATAGTTTAAGCATGTAAGGTTAGATTATGAAGAAAATATAACTTAACTAATTATTTAATGAATTAAAATGAATTTATTCTATACTAATTATTATTCTAAACTACAATCTAACTAGCATAAATAAAATTACTGAGAACAAAAGTAATATTGGGCTATCTCTCAACTAGCGCTTGATTTTAAGTCTTTCAGCCTGACTACTCCCTATTTCTGGTGCGTTGGCAAGTGTAATTGCAATGACATCCGTGTTGGATTCGCCACCCCAATAATGTTTCAAACGCTATCTGTTGACCTTGAACGTTTCCAATGGGTTCCTACTGTATAGTTCAATGACGCCACGTGGGAAAACCCTTTTGATAGTGAAAGGACCTGACCATCTCGATTTTAGCTTTCCTTGGAACAACCACAATCTTGAGTTGAACAATAGTACTGATTGCCCCGGTTCGAACGTTCTCTGCATGATTTTCTGGTCATGCCATTTCTAGACCTTTTCTTTATACAACTTCGAGTTCTCGTAGCCTAGTAGTCTGAATTCATCGAGTTCGTTCAATTGAAGTAGCCTCTTTTCACCTGCTACTTTTTGATCGAAGTTGAGCTTCTAAATTTCCCAATAGGCTTTATGTTGTAACTCGACAGGGTAGGTGACATGCTTTCCCTTAAACCAACTAATATGGTGATATCCCAATTGGAGTCTTGTAAGCAGTCCTATAAGCTCATAGTGCATCATCCAATCTGAGAGACCGGTCTTTTCTATTCGGGTTTACTACCTTCTATATGATTTTCTTTACCTCCCTATTCGAAACTTTAGCTAGCCCACTTGTTTGGGGATGATATGTTGTCGCCACCTTATAGTTGACCCCATATTTTGCCAAAAGTGCTGTAAACGATCTGTTGCAAATGTGACTACCCTCATCACTTATAATAGCTCTTGGCATGACAAATCTTGTAAAAATATTTTTTTGCAAGAACTTAAGAACCACTTTGGCATCGTTTGTGGGGAGTACTACGGCTTCAACCCATTTTGATACATAGTCAATCACAAGTAAGATGTACTGATTGTTGAACAATGAAGGAAATGGCCCCATAAAATCTATGCCCCAAACGTCAAAAATTTCAACTTCTAAGATAGTTTGTAGTGGCATCTCATTCCTTTTTGATATGTTACACACCCTTTGACATCTATCACAGCTTTTTACGAACTGGTGGGAATCTTTAAATATTATAGGCCAATAGAACCCTGCTTGAAGAACTTTCGTCGTTGTTCTCTCACTTCCATAATGTCCCCCATATGTAGATGCATGACACTCGTGCAATATATTCTTCACCTCACTGTAGGGTACACACCTTTGAATCATCTTGTCGGCACACTGTTTGAATAGGCATGGTTCATCCCACATGTACCATTTGACGTCATGCAGGAACTTCTTCTTTTGTTGACGTGTAAGATCAGGGGGAAGAATATTGCTCACTAGATAATTAGTAAAATTCGCATACCAAGGAAATTCTGTATTGACTCCAAATAGTTGTTCGTCTGGAAATGACTCATTGATTACACACTTGTCCTCTTCATCTTTACCCAGATTTTCCTGCCTCGATAAATGATCTGCAACTTGAATTTCTGTTCCCTTTCTATCTCTAATTTCCAAATTAAATTCTTATAGAAGGAGGATCCATCTGATAAGTCGAGGCTTAGCATCCTTCTTCAAAATTAAGTATCGGATTGTCGAGTGATCTGTATAAACCATAACCTTTGTCCCAATTAAATATGTCCAAAATTTATCAAAGGCATATACTACTATAAGTAACTCCTTTTCTGTAGTTGTGTAGTTTAATTGGGCATCCGTTAGGGTTTTACTTGCATAGTATATGGCATGGAATGTCTTCTCTCGGCGTTGACCCAAAATAGCCCCTACCGCATAGTCGCTTGCATCGTACATTAACTCAAAAGGCATATTCCAATCCGATGTGACAATAACTGGAGTTGTAGTCAATTTCTTCTTCAATAGCTAAAATGCTAACTTACATTCCTCATCAAATTTGAAAACTGAATCTTTCTCTAAGAGACTACACAATGGTTTCGTAGTCTTAGAGAAATCCTTAATAAATGTCCTATAAAACCCGGCATGTCTGAGAAAGCTTCGGAATCCTTTTACTGAAGTTGGTGGTGGTAGATTTTCAATGGTTTCCAACTTCACTCGATCAACCTCTAATCCCTTTGCCAAGACCTTGTGCCCCAAAATTATCCCTTCTTTAACCATGAAATGGCACTTCTCCCAGTTGAGCATCAAATTCATCTCTACGCATCGCTTTAAAACCATGATCAAGTTTTCTAAACAGACATCAAAACTATCCCCAAAGACAGAAAAGTCGTCCATGAAGACTTCCACATTTTTCTCCACCATGTCTGAGAAGATGGCCATCATACACCATTGGAAGGTAGCGGGTGCATTACACAAGACAAAAGACATTCTCCTGAATGCAAAGGTGCAGTATGGGCTCGTGAAAGTGGTTTTCTCTTGATCTTCAGGAGCAATGACTATTTGATTATATCCCGAGTACCCATCCAGTAAGAAGTAAAATTCGTGCCCCGCCAATCTATCCAACATCTGATAGATAAAATGTAAAGGAAAGTGGTCTTTGTGGGTTGCCTTATTTAGCTTCCTGTAGTCCATGCAAACCCTCCAACCGATCACTGTCCTCGTCAAAATTAATTCGTTGTCATCATTCTTTACTATGGTCATTCTGCCCTTTTTTGGCACACATTGAACGGGACTGACCCAAGCACTGTCTGAAATTGGGTAGATGATTCTCGTATCCAACCACTTCAAAATTTTTTTCTTTACCACTTCTTTTATGATCGGGTGTAGCCGTCTCTGTTGTTCTACCGTTGGCTTTGAATCCTCTTCCATGAGGATTTTGTGCATAAAAAAGGATGGACTGATTCCCTTGATATCTACGATTGTCCATCCAATAGCCGATTTGTATTCTCTTAGCACTCTCAGCAACTTATTTTCCTGCATTTCGTTAAGTGCAGAAGCAATAAAAATAGGTAAAGTATTAGAATTGCCTAAGTATGCATACCTGAGGTGTTTAGGAAGTGGTTTAAGCTCAAGTATAGCTGGCTCCTCCAATGAAGGTTTCATCCTTTCCGTGACTTTCTCTTCCATGTGTAATGGCTCAAATGGTCCCTTGAATCTACTAACTCGTGACAAGGAATCCAGCATATGCAAATAATCTATGAACTCTGGATCATATAAATCTTCATCCCCCAGTAGTGTGGTTTCCAATGGATCATTAGCCAAACTTTTAACCATGTCTTTGTTGATTATCTGATCAATAACATCCATCCTGAAAATACTCCTCTTTATCCGTAGGGAACTTCATGGCTTTGAATACGTTGAACTTTACTTCTTGATCTTGGACCCTCATAATTAGTTCACCTTTTTGCACATCGATGAGAGTCCTACCCGTAGCCAAGAACGGTCTCCCTAGGATGATTAGGATGTTCTTATCTTCCTCAAAATCAAGAATTATGAAGTCCGCGGGGAATATAAATTTGTCTACCTTAACCAAAATATCCTCCACAATGCCTCTTGGGTACGTAACTGATCTATTTGCCAACTGTAGAGATATATTGGTCGATTTCAGAGTTGGTAAACCTAATTTGGTGTATACTGATAACGACATGAGGTTCACACTTGCCCCCAAATCACATAAACATTTGTTGAATGCCATGTTCCCAATTGTGCATGGAATAGTAAAACTCCCCGGATCATTCAACTTTGGCATTAACTTTCGCTGTAAAACTGCACTACACTCCTCTGTTAATGCCACAGTTTTAAAATCTTCCAACTTCTTTAGTATAACTTGGCATCTGCTCTAGGGCTTCTGCGAAAGTGATGTTAAAATGAAGTTTCTTAAAAACTCCTAAAAATTTAGCAAATTGCTTATCTAATTTCTGTTTTTGGACTTTCTGCTGAAACGGCGGTGGAGGATACATAATTGGCTTATCATTTAACTTTGTCTATTCAATTTGCTTTTCCTCTCTCTGTTTCTCTTCAACCACTTTATTTTCATCAACTTTATCATCCATTCTAACTAAATTTTTTGCAAATGTCCCAACTAAGTTTTTTTCGCTTCTCAAGGTGATTGCCTGACACTGCTCGTGATTTCCCTTCAGAATTTTTTCTGTGTCACTTGGTAGAGTTCCTTGCGGTCTATTATTTAATACAAGAGCAAGATGTCCCATCTGATTTTCTAGATTCTTTGATGGCTACTGCTTGTGACTTCATAGCTGCCTCGTTGCTCGTTATATACTTCGACAACAACTCTTCTAAATTTGTTTTTCTTTCTTGATGCTGAGTTGTTTGTTGATGTTGATTCTGGAACCCCGGGGGATAAGATTGTCGTGGAGCCTGCTGATTTTGATTGTTGCTCCATGACAAATTGGGATGGTTTCTATTCCCCTTGTTGTAGGCATTTTCATTCATATTCTGTGGCGGAATCCTATTGTAGACGCCCACAAAATGAATCGATGATGGGTTAATGGCACCCTGCTCTGTAGGATGTTGTCCTGCACATAGCTCGCAAACATATGCCACCTATTGTGGTTGTGCACCCGTTAGAGTATTCATTTTCTTTGATAAGGCCGCAATCTGTGCTGCCAACGCGGTTACCCCGTCTACCTCTAAAACCCCAACCACCTTAGGTTGTGTCATCCTTGAAGTAGGCCACTGATAGTTGTTTGCCGCCATTATCTCAACTAACCCACACGCTTCCTCATATCTCTTAGCCATAAATGCTCCACCAGAAGCTACATCGATACTCGTCCTGAGATTCCCATTTAACCCGTTGTAGAATGTGTTCATCTGTAGCTATTTTGGTAATTCGTGATGTGGGCATTTCCTAAGAAACTCCTTGTATCTCTCCCATGCCTCATATAATAATTCCCCGTGCTGCTATTCAAACATAGTAATCTCATTCCTCATTTTTGCAGTCTTTGCTGGTGGGAAGAATTTGGCTAGAAATTTTTGAGTGAGGTCTTCCCATGTAGTTATTGATCCAGACGGTAGTAAGTGTAACCAACTCTTCGCCTTGTCCCATAAAGTGAATGGAAACAAGCGAAGCCTGACTGCTTCATTCGACACCCCATTATACCTGAAAGTGTCACATATCTCCAAAAAGCTGATCAAGTGTTCATTCGGATCATCATTTGCAAGTCCCCCAAACTGAACTGAGTTTTGGATCATCTGAATCGTCCCAGGCTTGATTTTAAACGTATTTGAAGCAATCGTTGGCCTGGTGATACTCGTCTGAAGCTCAGTCACCTTAGGTGTAGCAAAATCTCTCAACGTTTTCTGGTCTTTGGAAGCCATTACTTCTTCTTTTTAAAAATTCTCAAAGTCTTCCCTAGTGTCCTTGATCCACTTACTTAACCTTTGAAACCATTTTTCGATGTCGTCCTCCAAAGGAAGCAAATTTGGGTTTTTGGAAGGAGTTTACATAAACCGAATTCAAGAACCTAAAATAGAAAGAACAAAACAAAAAAAGAAAAATTGTTTAAGTAAAACTGGACTAATTAAACTGATATTGCAAAATAATTAAAATCTATACTATTCCCCGACAGCGGCGCCAAAAACTTGTTGGATAAAATCTAGTTACGCACAATACGCAAGTATACGTGGTCAACAAGTAATAAAGTGACAAGTCAAGTATCGTTGCCACATAGATTAGCAAGAAATTAACCCTCACAATTATCAGCTTCTTGTTAATCCAAATTTTATTAAACTATCCAAATTAAGAATTATAACTAAAAATATTAAGATTACCAAACAATCAACAAACCCTAAAAACTGAATTTTCAAACAAATATTGGAGAATTAGGCTTACAACTTCACTCTAAGCATCACTCTGATTATTATACCTTATTCCAGTTTAATTCACTATCACAGTTTATTAATCAAGAACACTCAAGTAGAAGTAGCCACCTCTCAAGGTACTAATACCGTATTAACTCAAATCCACAAATTAGATAGAATTAAGTTAAACACCTTAATTAACTAACTCATTATATCTCTATGTGAATTATAATCAAAGAAGGTTTAAGTTCAAGTTCTCTATCCGTTTACATGCGACGCTAGGCATATCTCTACTCTAACATTCATCAAGATTCCATTCATTCAAAGAATTCAAGAACACATGCTATATTGACTAAGTCTAGACTCGTATTTCCTCTCTCGAATCCATACAAGTCCAGATAAAATTGGTGATCAAGCAATTTATAAATTTAAACAAAAATAAGTATAGATAAAGTGAAAGATAGCTTATTAAACTGAAAAAATCAAAGATTACATAATCATCGTTCAAACCAAAGATCCATTATAAGCCTAATAAAGAATTTAGTTCATCGTCAATGAAATAAAAACTTAATTAAATAAAATAAACATCATCCCAATTATAAATATTAAACTAAAGAAGAAGAATAAATCCAGAACCACCCTTCTCTCTAGCCTCAATCTGTAATTGTTATGAAATATCCTTCAAAGTCTTCCTCCAATGCTCTTGCTCAGAAAAATATGTTCTTAATCAATTAATTGCTTGTCTGATTCTTAAATCTTGTCGTTTTCTTGTTAATCATACACCAGGACACGTATTCAGACTCTAATTCCATAAATAGTTGAGTCCCAAGCCAATCCAATCACTAATCTCCACTTTGTTACAGCATTCAAAAGGCAACAGGACACTAATTTTTCGTACCCCCGCCCTGGTGGGCATATAGTCTGTTAATTAAATTACACCCCCCGCCCTGGCGAGGGGTTTTTACATGGAAAGCCTGCCCCCGCTGGCTACCCTTCTGTTAGTTGTTCACTTTAGCTCCTTATCTTGCCAATTTTTAGCCAAAATTCCATCCTTTTAATCCAATTGACACTCCACCACACCTAAACACAAAACAACACTAAACAAGTAAAAACAAAACATAAAAACAAAGAATTAACATCGTTTAAGCTCCAATTAGAAACTAATTCGTAGGTATAAAACACACTTAGCAACACACCGGATATAAATCCAGGCTCAATCAAACAGAGTTTAATATATATATATATATATATATATATATATATATATATATATATATATATATAAGCAATAAAAGCCACGGATCGACGGTCCGGGCATACGCACACAACACAACTCTTAATGTGAATAAATGTGTGTGAATAAAAGTGGAGAAAAGCTTTAAGTAATGTGAGATGTCTTACAGTGGGCTGCCAAGAAGACTTCAAATAGCTTTGAATGAATGAATACTCAGTTTCCATCGGTAAAATACAGTAAAGCACAAGCTCAGAAGTGTTGTGTTTAAAAAGAGAAAGCACTCAGTTTAAAGTGTGTATAGAACAAAATGGACAGGGCTTCATCGCCTTTTCCCTCCTCAAAATGGCCACCCCAAGCCCTATATTTATAAAGGGGGGAACCGCAGGTGTACATGCGGCAGCCGCGGGTCTACCTGCAGTTGCCCGGGGTGCCCCGGGCCATGTGGGTCCCGCCGTCTTGAAGTACGTGCACTCGGACAACACATTATTTGCTCTAACTTTCATAACTTTCGGGAGTCCGATGGAAGCGTACCATACCATTCCAGAAAGCTCTTTTTGAGAGCTACGCAATGACATAGGATTTTCCCTTTTTTGAATCTGAGAAGACAGATCCATGATCAAAATATCATTTTTGGGTCTCCGTTAGGTAGTCCGTTGAGCTGTTTTGCGTAGTTTGCGCTCGAAAGTTAAGATATGGTTCTTGTGGGACTTCTTTTGAATCAATTTGAGTTAAAATGAGTGTATTTGATTTGAGTTGAGTTTGAGTTGCCAAAATGACCATTTTTCCCCTCCCATGGTTATTTTTAACTTTCGCATAGTTGTAGTGGTCTTTTCCTAGGGTTATCTCTGAGATTGTCATGTTATTGACGCTGAATGTCCTCAACGTTATCTCTGAGGTTGGCTTGACCTCCCAGTGTTGACTTTGGGCATTAAACTTGATCTCCTGGGGTTATTTCTGGGGTTAAAACTGACTTTCCGGGGTTATCTCCAGGGTTGGAAACTGATTTCCCAAGGTTATATTCGGGGTTAGAAATTGGATCTCACGGGGTTATCTTTAGGGTTGGAATTGATGTTGTGGTCCTCCAGGGTTATTTCTGGAGTGTAAAAAATACGTTTTTGTCCTCCTGTGAAGTTAGTAACAGGAAAACAAAATTTTGAGTGTCTCCACCCCCCCGCTGGGGCAGGGGTACGGGAACCTTATAAGTTTTTAAACGGACTCTGCACTTGATTGTCCTACTTCTCCACTCCTCATTCCTTCTAACCGACTCATATAAACCCATCATCCCACGAATGCACTTAAGAACTCACATATTACCCCATCATTCTCCACCAAATCTGTACACCACCTCCACCATATATATACAAACCTTAGCTACATCAAATCCACACCATTACATACCCATTATCTATCAAGTTCAATCATCACAAAGCTAGGGCTTTATTCAAGTTCGTATTTGCAGTAGGGAAAGAGGGGAAAACTATACACTTCCACAATATCATCATCCAAAAAGGGGCAACTAGTTGTGGGTAAGCAAATTCTCTTTAGTTTGGCACCATAGTTGATTACATTGTTCATATTTGAGTGGTTTGAAGATGTGCACACTAAGTGCTTATAATATTGCTAAAGTGAAGTTTAGGGGAATTTTGTGAATGAGGTTAATTCAATGGCTCTTAAGACACCATCCAAGTGCCAACGGGGTGAAGGTTCAGGGTTTACATCACTTACACAGGCCTTTGACATATGTAAATTCACGAGTGCTAGTGTCGCCGAAAAATACGACTACTTAGTGCCTAAAGAATTAACTCCTGAGTAGGCCTTGGCACCAGACAATGTTGATGGACAGATGAGGAGGCAAATATACGAGCAAGACTGGGATATGCTGACAGATGAGCCAAACCTAGTAATAGTTAATGTGGTGAAGGAGTTCTATGTGAACGCTTATGTGAACGCTGAGGATAGGGCACCGTTCAATGCATTTGTGAGGGGTAAACAGGTTCCCTTTAGTGTAGAGGCCATTAACAACCACTACGGTCTTCGGGCCCCTGCCACATGACAATATACTCAGCTGCGTGACAGTGGTCCCGACTTTGACCAAATATTGACTAAGATAACTAAGCCAGGTACTACTTGGGTTAAAGGAAGCAAGGGCGACATAATCTTCCTCAGTAAGAACTTGAGCCGCTATGGCAAGATATGGTATGTGTTTCTCTATGCAAAATTATTTCCATCCATGCATACCACTGAGGTGACGAGGGAGAAAATGCTTATATTGTATGCAATTGTGAAAGACTTCAACATCAACATCGGCGCCATTATCAGTTTCTCTATACAACAATGCCTGCGAGGGCCATTCTCCAGCGGTCTGCCACACCCATCCCTCATCTGTGGATTGTGCAAGCAGGCTGGCGTTAGATGGTTATGAGATGAGCCTTCACAGTAGCCTCTCCAGCTATTCGACTCCCGCATGATTGCACGCTATACGGTCTGGTCTGGGGGAGAGGCACACCCAAAAGGCATCAGTTTTATATTTCCACCAGCCTCTGAGGAGGAGGAAAATGCTAAGGACAAATCAGAGGATGATGAATTTTAAGACAATAAGATGACTGGAGAGCAAGAGACTGCATAAAGTAGCAGGTCGGGTAAATTCATGTTCAGTAACCAATTTCACAGTCTCTAGTGCCATGTTGATAAAAGGGATAAGGAAGCCAACCAACAGATGAAGCGACTAGTGGCCAGATAGGACCATATGTTCAACGTCATAAACACGTCCTTTGCCTTTTTAAATGCGGCTTTACAGAGTCTAAATCCAGTCGCGGCCGCGCAGCTTCCCTATCAGACACAAGGCCCAATGCCACAATATCCACTATACGATTCTGACACTGACGAGCGCCGAGTCTATACGTCACGACCGCCATCACCACCATCACCTCAACCTTAGCTGATTTTATGGAAGTCCTCTATTCTTTTATTTCAATATGTATATAATGAGGACATTATACTTGTTAAGTTTGGGGGAGTTTTATTATTGTTTCATGTTTTAGCATTTAGTTCATGTAATATGTATGTTAGTTTAGTAGGTTGTATGTTTAATTTATATCATATATGTTGGTATTCATGTCATGTAGTTTGCATTTGCACAGTAGTTATTATAATTGTTTTAATGTATTTAGTTTCTTGTTCTTTTATTTGTTAGTTGAAAAAAAATTGAAAAATTGCAAAAATAGTAGTTAGTTTATTGTGTTTATATTGCATATAGTCCATCTTGCATGAGTCCAACTGGTTGCTAATTACAGTCTATTTTGGACAATGATGAGATTGGAATTAAGGTGATGAGTATAGTACTGATTATTAGAGCTTTGATATGATTTTCTTGTTATGAATTGAATCTTTTTCTGTTTGAAGCTGATGTAATAAGGATAGCACGTTAAAAACAACTAGGTTGACTGATTGAGTTTAAATTGACACATAATGGACCTCTAAAGGATAATGCTAGTTTGAATTAAAGAATGACAAGAATAGGCAGTGATGGTTAAAGTTAGGCAAGAACCTAAGTTTGGGCAAAAATTTGGGGTATATAAGCTTTTAAAAAAAAGTTTAAAAAAAAGAAAAAAAATATGATTAAACACCGTGGCTAGTCTATTTTCGTAGCCTTTGTTACTTGAGTAAGTAAGTCTGAGGGAGTGTCTTTACACCTAGCGCCCTAAGGCCTTAATTGGTTTGGGATTTGTTGGTCGAAAGCTTATTAAGGCAGCATTGAAAAGCCTAAGGGAATTAGACATTGCACAGCCATGAGAATGAAAAAAAGAGAGAATAAAATGGGAAAAGAGCAAAAAGGCCCCCATAAGTTAAAAATTAAGCATAAGTACCCTATTTGGACCCTCAATATTGGTAATTGTTTGATTTTAGTTGGATCTTGATAGTTTTTGGAATTCTTGAGTTTACACTGTATGATGCCTTCAAAGAGACATATTATGTGTTCAATTTGATTTTATATCAGTTAGCATGGTTGTTGAGTACACATGCACTATATCAGTGATAATAGTCTAAGATTTGATGATTGATTGAAAATTACTGATTTGTTTTGATATGATGTATTATCATGTTTATTTTATTTCTCTGAGGCCAGTTGAATAACGTTGTCTCTATCATCATAGCTGGATTCGTAGGCATGTAAATTAGTTACATTCCATATCATTGCATTTTATTTTTTTTCGTGCTCGAGGACTAGCACGGGTTTAATTTTGGGGGAGTTTGATTAGTGAGATTTATACCTACAAATCGGCCATTAATTTGGACTTAAATTGTGTTGATCCTACTTATTTCTGTTCATTTTTACTTGTTTTATATTTGTTTTGTGTTTAGGATTGCATTACGTGGCATAGTGGTACATTCGTGGCTTTGTGGTAAGTCTTGGTATCAAAATGGGCAAAAAGCACAACTACAGGAACACCCCCCGTTGGGGCGGGCACAAATACAAAGGAAACCCCCGCCAGGGCGGGGGTACATGGACCAACTTTAGAAGACCCCCCCCGCCGGGGCGGGCTTCATAAGAGCAAAAACCCCCGCTGAGGCGGGGGTACAGGGAAAGAACAAGAGTTGTGTTTCAATTAGAACTCTATAGCTTTGGACGGGGAGCTATTTGGCATGGACTGAAACTCTGATAGGCGGTTTTTTGGGGACTAAATATATGGCTTATGATCAGATAACAACAACACAACAGAGAGACATCACTACAATCAATCAAATTAGCAAATTTTGAGCCCTAATTTTAGAAGATCATTGGAGGAGCATATTTGGAGGTCAAAATCACAAAGATTACACATTAGAGCGAGGACATGGTGGTTTTGTAACTATTCTTTGTCTTTCAATTCAATTATTGTAATTGGGATGATGAATTTCTTTATCTTTTCTATTTTTATTTCATTTATGATGAACTAAAGAACTTGTTAGGCTTGCAATGGATCTTTATCGTTGAACAATGATTATAAAGCCTTAATTTTAATTTAATAATTATCCATTCAGTTTATCTACTGTGATTTGCACTTTAATTTGTGAATTGCTTGATCACCAATTTTATGTGAATTTATATGGACTCGAGATATGATGTATGAATTTAGACTTAGTCACTTTAGCATGTGTTCTTGAATTATGTGTTTAATGGAATTATAATGAATGTTAGGATAGAGATATACTTAACATCGCATGTAATCGGGTAAAGAACTTATAATTTAAACCTTCTTTGATTTTAATTCACATAGAGATATAGTGAATTAGTTAATTAGGGTGTTTGACTTAATTCTATCTATTTTGTAGATTTAAGTTAATACAGTATTAGTGCATAGAGAGATGGCTAATTCTACCTAACTGTTCTTGATTAATAAATTGGGATAGTGAATTGAACTGGAATAAGGTGTGATAATCGGAGTGAGATGTAAAGTGAAGTTGTAAGCCTAAATCTCCATCAATTGCTTGAAATTACGGTTATTAAGTTGTGTTGATTGGTTGGGATTTTTAGTTCTTAGTTTTTCTTAATTATAATCCTTAATTTGAGTAGTTTAATAAAATTGAATGAATATAAAACTGGTAATTGTTAGGATTAATTTCATACTAATCTCTGTAGGAATGATACTTTTTCTTAATACTATATTACTTGTTGACCACGTGCACTTGCGTGTGAGCGTATATAGAATTTGACCAACACTCATAGGCTCACATGATTGAGTAATATTTACAAAAACTAGAAAGAAAACTAGATTTAAATAAATCTAAGCCATTCTAGGTTCAACAGTTCCAGTTTAGTAACTTTTGAATCAGTTAAAGTAGTAGAAAGGTTAAAAATCTAAAAAATTTACAGTGGGCTGCCAAGAAAACTTCAGATCGCTTTTGGAACTTGAAAACTCAGTTTCCACATGTTAAATTTTGATATGTCGCAGAATACGAACTTACAAGTGTTTCAAAATAAGAATCACAAAGTTTATAGCACTCTGGAAGAGGTTAAGGACTGAAATGGACATTGTTTTCTCTCTTTTCTTCTTTTTTTCTTCTTTTAAATGGCTGATGGGGGGTCTATTTATAGACCAAATTGGGCATAGTTCAATCCATGGCAGCCGCGGGTCTACCTGTGGCTGCCCGGGTTGCCCCTGGCTTGGCGGGTCCCGTTATCTCGAAGTACATGCACTTAGACAACGCGTTGTTCGCTCGAACCTTCATAACTTTTAATCCGGGCATCCGATGGAGGCATGTCATAAATTTCTAAAAAGTCATTAACGAGAGCTACATAATGACATGGGATTAGATATTTTTCAAATCCGGGATGATGGGTTCATGACCAGATCTCCAAGTCTTCACAGTCTATGCATTGAGTTGTCTTGTGCAGTTTTCACTCAAGATTTAAGCTATAGTTCTTGTGGGACTTCTTTTGAAGTGTTGTGAGATGATTTGAGTTAAAATGATGTTGAGTTGAGGTTGAGTTGGCAAAATAACCATTTTGCCCCTCCCGGGGTTGTCTCTGGCTTTGATGTAGTTGCAGCAGTCTTTTCTCAAGGTTATCTCTGAGATTGGCCTGCCATTGACACTGACAATCCTCAGGGTTGTCTCTATGGTTGGTTTAACCTTGTGGGGTTAATTCTGGGCTTTGAACTTGATCCCCCCAGGGTTATTTATGGGGTTAGACTTGATATCCCAGGGTTATCTCTTGGGTTATCTCTGAGGTTGGACTTGATATCCCGGAGTTATCTCTAGGGTTGGAAATTGGATCTGTCGGGTTATCTCCGGGGTTGAACTAGATCTCCCGAGGTTATCTCTGGGATTGAACTTGATCTGTCGGGGTTATCTCTAGGGTTGAACTTGATCTGACTTCTAGGGTTGTCTCTGGAAAAAGAAAGACGATTCTGCATTCCTGTATGGTTAGTAATAGGAATGAAAAATTTTGAGTGTCTGCAAAAAGTAACTATGAAACATAGGTTTAAGCAACTAATTCATGTAATAGATACCAGATAAGTACATATAAAATTGACTTATCAAATACCCCCAAACTTGAACCATTGCTTATTCCCGAGCAATGCAACATAATGCAAATGCAATACACTAAACACAATTCAATCTAATCTAACATGCTAACGAATTCAAATACCAGTCAGATTGAAATACAAGAGAGTTACCACAGAGAATTCATAATAACATCAAACAGAGTATTTAACCAAAAAAAGGCGATAATGCGTATCACTTTACAAATTAAAACTTGACATCACTAATGTAGTGTGTGTGTGCTTAGCAACCATTAAACTTTCTACAATACAAATACTTCACATAATATGCTTCTTAGAGGGAAAAATACAGTTTTAACTCAAGAAAGGCAACAAACAAACAAAATTTCAACCAAGACTACACATCAACTAAGCTAATAGTCAACAACGGGGTTATTATGCTTTTATTTACTTGTGAGGGCAATATTCGCATTTTCCTTTGTATACACCTGACTGTGCAATGTCTAGTCCTCTTAGGCTTTTCAGTGATACCCATGTAGCGAGCTTTCGACTAACGACTCCCATACCAGATGGCTTTAAGGCAGTGTGTGTAGAGATATCCCCTAAGGCATACCTACTCAAGTATCAAAGGCCACAGAACTAAACTAGCCAAAGTGTTTATTCTTTATTTTTCTCTTTTTTTTTTGAATTATATATATATATATATATATATATATATATATATATATATATATATATATATATATATATATATATATATATCATGCATATCCCTTTCTTTCCCCCAAACTTAAGCTTTTGCATCATCTAGCTATTACTAACTAATTACTAAATCTCTATTATTAAAACACAAATTTCCCACTAGAAGACAATTAAGTGACCATTTATACCGAGCAAACATAATGATTACTCTAAAGTGCTATCCAATTACATTACTTTCAAACAGATAAATATTTGCATCATGCTATGACAATATAACCAAGTCTAAGTCATCAAAACTGTTCACAAATCATGTATTTCCAAACTCATCATAGGCCAAATGAAAATCAAACCAACTAAAAACTTGGATTCATGCAATATGACCTATTTACACTAAGTGAAACAAATCAAGCAAATATTTTTATGATTTTTTAATTGACAAAATAAACTAATAAGTTAAACTAAATGAAACATAAAACTAAACTAGAATGCAATTATACTAAAATGCAACTATATAAACTAAACTAGATGCAGACTATATTAACAATGATATGAACCTAATAATACACCAAAACTTAAAAATGACAATGACCTAATTGTAAGAGAAATGAAAAAAAATAGTACCCTAAGTGGCATCGTCATCTCCATCTGCTTCCTCGTGATCTGATGTTGTATTAGGCAGTGGGTAGTTCAGGGCGGATCCAAAATGTTAGGAACTGAACATGGACACCTAACTATCCAAATGCTTGGGTTGAAGACTCTAAAAATTGAGTAGTGTTTTCTTTATGTTACTTAGTGAGGGCGCAGCTGCGCAATTTGGTAGTTCAACATGGGCGCAACTGTGCAGTAGTATTTTTGTGACTGAGATAAGGCACATTTGCACATCTTTTCCTTATAACTTGGGCGTAGCTGCACTACCCTGAACTGTGGCAACTGCAGCTTTTGACTTCTTTTTAAATCATGCATCGTCATTGCAACTGAATTGAGCCTGAGAGGATAACAAAAAAATATTAAGACTACTAAATCCATCAAAAATTCTACTTAATATTAAAAGTATGAAGAATTAACTTAGAGGGAGAAATGATTGGATAATGTAAATAAGAATTAAATAAGGAGGGAGAAAGATTGGATGGGGTGCCTCCCATTGAATACTTGGTTTAAAGTCGTTCAACTCGACTACTTCTTGTCAATGCTATCCAATTCCTCTTCTATAATTGAGAAACCTCCATCCATCACGAGTAATGTATGATTTGGGAGGTTCTCATTAGTAATAGCCATTAAAACGTCACCTAGCTTGCTCATTTTAGGTAGATTCTACATTAATACTTTCAAGTAGCTAGGCGTTGTCCCCATTGTGTCAGTAAATAAATTATAGCATTAAAGCTTGCTAAACACAACTGGTTCTTTTTCTATCTTTTTGTTCTCATCCCACCATGGCTCCAATGTTGTACTAGCTCTCATGTCATAAAGAGCTTTGTCGATGACATAACTACCAATCGGGCACAGTTTTGCAAAACTTACTAGATTCTTGAGCTTTAGTGGGGAAGGTACTTGGGACACTAATGCAATCGGCTCATCTTCGTTAGCACTTAAAGATAGATCTTCGTTAGCCTCTTTTTCCTTATCCCCACTTGTCTCCTATCTTTCGATATCATGTGGCTCATCCATTTGCAGCTGTGATTCAGGCACTCCATCAGTTTCAAAATCCATGTCATAAATCTATGTGTTTTGAGGACAGTTGTTTAAGGCTTTGGATAATTTCTCTATCTGGTTGTCAAGATTTCGAATTGACATTTCTTGATCAATCATCTTCTCATCAGTTGACACTACGAACTTTGACCATAATTCCTCCAATCATGAATTTTCTATGCCAGTCTCGAAATTTATGTAATGAGGACCATTGGTTGAGGTATTGATTAGTTGTTCCATCTGATTATTAAGGTATTGGCTCTATATTTTTTGTCGCATCATCATCTCCTCTTGGTCTGCTATGAACTTAGATAGAAATTTCTCCAAATTTGAACTTTCTTTCGGTGGCAGTGGAGGTGAACAAGAGTGTGATTCCCCCAAATCTATACACCCGCGGTATCCGATATGGTGCTCATGACTAACCAATTAATAATACGCCCCCAAATCTATACGTCGCAGTATCCGATTCGGTGCTCATATCTAACAGAGTAACTATAAATATTCGACAAGATATAATTCCTATCTATCTAAAATTCACAATATCCCATAACATATAATAGTTCTCGTCATAACTATTGATGTGTTTGGATACCCTCACTTGGATGTATAGACTCTATCTTATGAATATCTTTTTCATATCAATAGTACCTATCTATTCAAAATCTAGAGTATCAGTAATAACATGATCAGTCCATATTGCCAATATCCTCACTCAGATGTATAGTTCCTAAGGATACTGTACTAGATAAATAATATTGCTAAATCATCTAAGAACCTAACTATAACACAGTTGCAAAAATAAAGATGATAATACATTTCATATCATAAGTTCGATTATAGGATTCTCAATATAGAGTTCTTTATTACAAAAGTCTTACAAGACTCACATTACACTAAACAGTAATTTAGAACTAATTTAAACATGACATCTTTCCATTGTTGGTTCCAAATGTGCCGGGATTACCATCTATTACTGCTTACGAAATGATTTGCAAGAATGAGCTATGACATGCTCAGCAAGTTTATATTTATAAACACAATGTTTGATTTGTAGAAACGATAGTTCAACAATTTCACTCAGCTGAGGGTTGATGACCATTACTGGAATTTTTATGTCAACCATTTTTGTTAGTCACAAAGACTTAGAAATATGTTTAGTTCGGATAAAAGATATGGGATCAACCTATTCAGTATCCTAGGAGTGTGCATATATCATCCTACTAGTGCCAATTTTTAGACACAATTTAAGTCCCATTAAGGGTAATTTCAACTTTGTATAAGATATCTTACCAAAATAATTTGGTTTGACACCACAGTTTATGCTTGATAAACAATAGTTCAATATCATATGAATAAGTAATTCATTTCTTAAGTTATGCTGAAACAATAGCAATAACTTCATAATAATTGGTAACAAATTGGTTCGGTATAAGATATCGAAAAGAACTTAAGATAAAATCTTGTTCAAAGTAAAGTAGGGTTCAAGAACTTGTGTAAAGTAATAGGTTAGGGATAGAACACTTGTCTGTGCGAAGAACATTTATATATTGCTATTCAAAGTGTCTATGACAGTAAAATAAGTTAAAACATATTTATATAGATCGTTAGTACCGATAACAATACTTAACAACTCAAACTATTTAAGTTTGGTCTCTATTTGATATGGTTTCACTGTTCTAATACCTTATCGGATATTTATTAAGTTGATATATCGGTTAAACTTTAATTAAAATCTTTATTATTATTTTAGATAATTTATTTATCATTTATAATAATTTCTAGAAGCTTATAATAATTTTTAAATGTTTAATTATTCATTAGAATGATTTTTAAATCATTAATAATATTTTTAGAAAATTAATATTCACTTAGAATAATTTTTAAAACCTTAGTATTATTTTTAAATAATTAATAACCATTTAATATAATTTTTAAAACATTAATATCATTTTTAAATAATTAATTATTATTTATAAATGATTTATTTAATTAAATTATTAAATAATTTAATTTAAATAAATAAAATATTTATGAAATTTATGTCAAAATATTAAAACTTAATTTATAATTATTTATTAATTATTTCTATTTATTTAATTTATTTTTATTTCTGTCTGTCGCTATAGGTCATTAGTGACAGAATGTGCAGCTATAGGTGTTCTTTAGGTTTGAAGAACAACCTTGGTCAAGGCCTAGTGGGTGGTTTGACTAAGCTTAATCTCTTAACTGGTTATGTTTCTGGAACTCTAAGTGTTTCAATGGTGTAGTGTTTATGCAAGGCTATAACAACATGCTAAGTTTGGACTCTAACAATAACATAACAAAAGAAATTATAGAGGTTCAAAATGACTGTCAGACATGTTCTTGGGTTTCTGAGTAGCCCAAATACTTGGTTAACGTTAGTCAACGAATTTGGTGCTTTAATATCTTTCAATTTGTGTAATAGATGTGTATTTTAATTGTTGTAGTTTGTAATCTATAAACCAAAGTACAAAAGGGTAGCACTGGCTTGGTCTGAGTAACATCATAAGGGGATAATCTAAGCCAGTTAAAGTTTTGATAGAAGCCTGTTAATTTTTTTGGGTTTTCTAGAAAATGGATTTGTGAACTGTCAACGATATTTGACCATTAATCCAAGTCAACCTATGTATTAATCAAGAATTAGAGTGTCACAGTTATGTAGTATACATATCAGGGTATATTAATATAACACTTTTATAGCCTAACAACAATATAGTTTGAAGATCTGAGCCAGTTAAATGGTTGTCAAGTTCTTCTTGAGAATTTTCTAGAATTTCCAGAAAACAGAAACTTGTGATCGGTCAACGACCTTTGACCAGTTATAACTTTTAGTGTATTAATCCAATGAACATGATTTGAATTCTAGGTTACTAAGCTCATGTCATACTACAACTATGATACAACTAACAAACCCAAACATTAACACATGAAGATCTAGAGGCTCTACCATTAGGCTGTGAGGTTTGTTTTTCAGAATTTCCAGATTGCTTAAAACATCAATTTGATGCATCTAGATGTTATGAAAACATGTTCTATCAACCCAAAACATTAACTAACATGTTATTACGTATAATTAAACAACAAAACAACAAATCTAACAAAGCATCAAAGATTTAGGGTAAAATTAGGGTTTTTACCTTTCTTGAGCAAAAGTTGCTTTCAACCCTTTGATTCTGATCTTGCTACTGCGAAGGCTTCTTATGGTATGTAGTATGAATATATTGGTTGCAGAAATTCGTGGGTTTATCCAGATATAAGGCTGCTATTTATAAGGCTTTGCAACTTAGGGTTTTTATATCATTTGTCCAACTTTTGCCTCAACAAATATCTAGCTAAGGGACTGTCGACGTCTGGATTTTTATTTGTCCCTTTCTGTTCATGTCTTTTGGTGTTTTCATGTTAGGTGAGATTTGTTTAAAAAAGCAAGTTTGAAAAGGTCTGACATGTATATGTTAATGATTTGACTGTAAGAGTCGCCAGTTGGTATTTTTAAATTGTTGCACCAACTCAACCGAGAAAAGGTTTGCACATAGACCTAGTGATGTGACACTATTTAACAGGCATGCAAAACCGAGATTTATTAGGGTCCGGGGCCTTGATTTAGCGGAGGGAAGGTGTTAGGCACCCCCTGACTTATGCGATAAAACGGTTACCGCCACTTTTATCTGAATGTGTGTGTGTGTAGGTCTATGTGCAGTTGTCTGAAAATAATGTTATGCCTCGTTCGCACACACACACACACACACACACACACACACACACACACACACACACACACATATATATATATATATATATATATATATATACAAAGGGTTTGACTTTTGTATAAAATTTCAATTTTAACAAAATATAGCAGTGATGTTTTGTAAAACAGGTTTTTCAAACCCTTGTGCTCAATAGTAATTGAGACATTTGATACTTCTATTTTATTATGTGTTCGGCTTGGTTGCTTTTATTTTTGAGATGCGAAGCATCTTCGAGAAAATAGGATACATGGCAGTGCCGAACTCCTTGTGGGCATGAGAGCCAGCTAAGGAAATTCAGATACCGTGAATAATTTACAAGCTGGCTGCAACTGAAAATGTCCATCATGGGAACCGAATCTAGATTTAGAGACTGAATATGTGATCACGTGATTCCTAGGCTCACATGTTAAGGAAATATGCATGAAAGCTAGAAAACGGATTATATTTAAATAAATCTAAGCATTTCAGCTTTAACAATTCTAGTTTAGTCACCATGAACCGATCAAAATGAGAAATAGCCAGATTTAGGCAAATCTAACTCGCAGGCAAATAAAAGCTAGAGAAAGAACTAGATTTGAATAAATCTAAACCATTCCAGCTTCAACGGTTCCAGTTTAGTCACCATGTACCGGTTAAAATAAGAAATAGCCAGCTTTAAGAAAATCTAGCCCACAGGCTGATAAAACAGTTATATATATATATATATATATATATATATATATATATATATAGCGATCAACTGTCACGAAGTAATGTGAGGGCCCCGAATCCGAGGTCCCGAATCACCGCGGATCCGGTTCGATCATTCTATCACTATTACTATTATTTGTGGAAAATATAAATATAAATTTTTTATATATTAAACTTACACACTATTCCCCAAGCTCGAGTAACCTTAACTTATACACAATTCATAACTATCTAACACATAACATCATTATCAAACTATACTATTACCAAACTAATCGCGCACATTAACTTAAAGCTGAAACTATCTTTAACCTTTCCTTGTATCCGACGCATTCGCCTTGATCTGCAATGTTTTATCATGATATAGCAAGGGGGAGCATGAAAGTTGCCCAGCAAGTTTAAATTCAATAATATAACGATATATCATGATTGAAATGATTTGAATAATTAGCTGGCTATAATTCAACAATATAATTGTGAACTAGCAGGAACAAACTTTTGACTGAACAAGTATTATACATGAACAAATATATATGAACCAACAGGTAATGAAGGTGATCAGCCTTTCATACCTGACTTATACATGCAATATGTACAGAGTACAATTATACATGGCAATCAACAATGATTAACCACAAGCTTATCCGAATGAAACAACTCTTATTAGAATTAAGTAAAAACAAACTTGCTTGAACCGTTGATTACCGCTACGCAATTTATATCGCTTTATCTGAAGACCTACTATTAGTAATATAGATCTCCAATATTAGAATAATATCATCACAATATAATACTATATATATATATATATATATATATATATATATATATATATATATATATATATATATATATACATAGAATAATCTAAACACATAACACTTATCCCTGTCAGTCTATAATACACATAAGACTCGGTATCAAGTCAAACTATTGCAGTCTGAGTTGAACCCGACACAATTCTAACATCCTGACGGTCTAGTCGGACTTTTATCGAGTCTAAGTTCAATTAAACTCTGCCTTAATACCTAACAATTATCTCAGATAATTTTAATATCAGTCAAAATATTTTTCTAAGTCTTATAATAATTTTTAGATAATTATTATCATTTATCATGATTTTTCAATCATTAATACTCGTATTTAAATGAATTAAATACCACATAATTCATTTATCATTAATATTTATTTATTATTAAATATTAATGAAAATCATCACTTAATATTATAATATATTTATAATATATCAAAGTATATTTTTTTTAATACCTTAAAATCATATTTATATGATTTTTAAACACTTAAATTCATTATCCTATAATTGCTTTTAATATTAAAATATTAATATTTTCATGACAAAATATCAAAAGTTATATTTTATAACTTTAAATATTTTTCTAACACTTAAATCATTTTTATATGATTTTTAAATCATTAATTCTATTTTTCCATAATTTATTTAATATATTTATTAAATAAACTAATTATCATTAATATTGATTAATTAATGAATTTCATTCCCAAATATTAAAAGTCACTGAAAATATCTTTAAATATTTTCTTATACCATAATATTATTTTTCATTATTTTTCATGAATTAAAACCATTTTTAAATAATTTATTTAATATAATAATTAAATAAATTAAATATCATTTATATTCCAAAAATATTAAATATTTATGAAATATACTCAAAATAATTAAAAAATATTTTTTAGACTTTAAAATAATTTTTTAGAATTTATTTTGTATTTTTTAATAATTAAAAACTAATTTTATCTATTTTTAATTAATTTCCGAAAAACCAGAAATTAAAATAAATATAAACCATCGCTAAAGGGCCCTATAGCGACAGACTCGTCGCTATAGTTGTTCTTGAGTGTTCTTGAGCCTTGCCCAGAAACTCATAGGCAGTGTGTAGGGTGGTAGGTTTGACCATCATTTAAGTAGGGTTCTTGCTGATTTCTAGGTTGATTATAGTGTTAGGGTAGTAGTACGAATGTAAGACTACAACCTACAACTAATTGCACGGTCATTACACAATATCACAGCAAGATCTAAGCCTCCAAATATCTTGTCAGAGCTGTTCTTCATTTCTGGGTTTTCCAGAAATGAAGAACAATTGCTAGGCTCTACTTTGAACCTCCAGATCTAGGCCTTCCCAGGTAAAAATAAGGTACTATTAAGGTTCTATTTTGTAGTACTCATGTCCCTCTACAACTACATATCCTCAGATCATCTTAACAACATCAGATATAAGCTATCAAGGCCGGTCAAACTACTGGTCAAGAAACGGGTCTTGAAGATCTGGGTTACCCAGAAAATCTTCATGAGACAGTTTGGGTCAACTTACTTTGACTGTGATTATTTTCGATTCTGTTGTTAATATAGGTGATATAATAACATATATATGTAGTCCATATACCAGTTTATAACAACTAACTAACAACATGACCAAACTAACAAAACATCGCCAGATCTAGCACCTGCAAAAACTTGTCAGTGAACTCCTGGGTTTCTGGGTTGCCCAGAAACCCCATTTCGTGCTTGGTCAACGACGTTTGACAGCAAATAACAAGAGATCTAGACATGATATGACCTTATTTCCAGTTTCAGATCACAGTTCTCATGTCATAGAACAGATCCAAAACATAAAACACACCTAATCATAAACACAAAGATCTATGAGGCCTAACATGTGGCTGTCATACCATATTTTAGGGTTCATAGTCAGTTTTGAAAAATCTTGATTTTGTGTATCTTGATGTTATGAATCCATGATCCAACAACCCAGATTACTTAAAGACACCCTATTACACATATCTAACCCACAAATTACAACTTTTAACATCAAATCAAAAGATTTCGAATTTTGAAGGTTTATACCTCTTTGAAGCTTTGATCTTTGATTCTGACTTTGATCCTGTTATGGGATAGTTATGAACTGATATGGGCTCATCTTTTCTCTCTCTATCACTCTATATCCCGAAATTCTAGAGAGAGGATGGGTTTGGAGAAAATAAAATGTTAAGTGACCTTTCTCTCTCTCTTAATCTATATAATTGATTGGATTCAATGAATTTGCTAGCAACTTGTGGCTGATCTTTGAACACATATCTAGGTCTAGAGTAAGTCACCAACCCAAGATCTTCGCAAGATTTGCAAGCTACCAATTAAAGAATGTGACATAAGGGTAAAATAGTCATTTCCATGCAATTTTTTATTCTAGAATTGTCATTTGACGAAACCCTTAGGGTTTAGGGTTTGGAATATTTAGGGTTTAAGGTTTAAACCCTTAGGTTTTAAAAATAATTTTTAAAATTTTCAAAATAGGTTTTCAAAATAGAAAATTAATATTTCTAAATTATAATTATAATTTTCTATTTATATTAAAATTTCTTACTCACAAATTAAATCTTGCTAAGTAGGATTAACATTTTCTAATTAAAATCGTTAATTTAGCAATTATGATCGTAATTGGTCATTAGGGTTTATAAACCACTAATTAGGGTTTCTAATAGAAAAATAATTTTCCTAAATTAGAAATTTGATTTCGTAATTAGATTAATGTTTTCTAATTACTAATAACTTGAAAATTAGGATTAATATTTCCTAATTAACATTAAAACTATTTAACTAACAATTAGGTTTTTCCCTAATTATTAATTAGAATTCCTAGAACCGAAATTAAGGTTTCTAGAACCGATTTTAGAGTTTCTTGTAATTCGCTAGAGTTTTCTAACCGAACGTTGATGTTCTTAATATATACCTAGGGTTTGTTACAGATATCAATTATCTGGTCAACCGTTGACCCTCAACAACATACTGTACACATATAATAATATTTACACAGAACATAGCCACGTATACTTTAATCCTGAATAATTCACCTAAATCCTTCATAGAATTTTGAAATCCTCAAAATTCTTTCTTGAAAATATCAAACGCATACACTAATTCTGTCTAGGTTCTAATATTGAACCTAAAATTAATTAGTTACAATTTTAAAAATTGTCTAAATTCTCGGGTTGTTACATTCACCCCTTCTTCTAAAAATTTCGTCCCCGAAATTTACCTTATACCATACACCATACACCATACACCATACACCATACATACACATTATCACATGCTACCCAACACACCACTCACAAGTGTAAAAATTTTTAAATTTTGCTGAGGAGTCATATAGACAATTTGTCTGTCGTTTACGCAAAGGTTATTTGGAAATTCATCCGCAAACCATCGTAACTTACAGACACAAAGGGTGATTAGCCCGATATGCCCTGTACTGGCCAAGTACTAATTTTATCTGTTCCTCGTCACTGCCATAGGCACAAAAATTCTACCTCAGTCTTATTGGATTCCGCACCAAAACAATTTGGTCCGGGAAATTTCTTTCAATGAACACTTAGAGTTTTCATAAACTTTAGTCTAGCTGAATCGAATAGCGTAGACTCATATTAATAATTCAATTCAATCGAATTATTTAGGTGTAGCCAAACCCCGTTGGCAAATTAAACTTTTTGAAAACATTTTCGAGAATGACGTCATGATGTCGTACTGTATTAACAATCCATTTGAGGATGCCGTCATTGTATGACTTTGTCATAACACATCATACAATAGTGGAACAGTGACTTTAAATCAAATTCATACTAAGTATTCTTGTATTTATAACTCCATCAAATTTTTATCATCTCTGCACCAGGTTACATGGTACCTGAGTGATAATTAAAATAAATTTTGATATTTCAAATCATTTGTGACTAGCTGAAATAAGTAGCATAGACTATACTTTAAACCGTTTCAAAAATGATTACGAGTCTACATATATTTTTTTTAAAAGCACATAGTGCGTATTTAGCTTGATGTCAATCATTTCAAAGTCTAGCATAGCTAGGAGTTTTGGAAAACTTATGCCTCCACTAATAATCATTGACTTAACAATCTATCTGTTCCTATTATCCTCAATTCTCCATTCACACACAACTATACCCAATTCGTAAAACCACACTTATGAGTTCATTTACTTGCCACAATCATATGAGTTTAATAACTTGTCCTAGTCAGACCTTTTGCGTTCATTCGCTGAGGGGTTCATAAACATTTCATATAACTATGAATCAAGAATGTCACATAAGTATGAATTTTAAGAACTCATACTTAACCTGATATTCTCTACCTATGACCTATCTATCTGTTATACACATGAGAAAGGAATCACCCTCTTCACATGCATATAACAAATAACGTGACACAAACATTTCAATGATTATCATTGCCAGAAACTAAGTAGTTTTTACACCAAGTACAATTCCCCGCCCATACAAGGAATCATACAACTCAGCTGCTGACATGAATCCTCAATTGAATCCCCTCCTAACACTAACACCCTTCTCAATACGAATTTCATTCAACTCGTATTCATAATCTTTTACTGAATCTGTACCAATTCATAGTACAACTGTCACCCAGCAAACTTGCTATAACTTTTCAATCATTCGCTTGATCCTTCTCCATACTAAAACCTTATCTGATCACGGAGTGATCTCATCGTATACATTACGATTCATTTCTATATCTAGATCGTTTTGTTTTATGATCTCCTATCACTGCACTTTCAGTCTTTTAGACTTTATCAATTTCTCACAACTGTTCAACTTTATTATCAGAGTTAGGGAACTCTGTATCTTATAACTCGTCGAGATTCATCTTTGAATCTTACTGACCCAACTAACTCTATGTGAGTTAGTACGTATCCTAATCACTGCGGTTATTAGTCTCAGGTATTCCTACCTAAAGTTCATAACCTACAACTCTGATACCAACTGTGAGGGCCCCGAATCTGAGGTCCCGAATCACCGCGGATCCGGTTCGATCATTCTATCACTATTACTATTATTTGCGAAAGATATAAACATAAATTATTTATACATTAAACTTACACACTATTCCCCAAGCTCGAGTAACCTTAACTTTTACATAATTCATAACTATCTAACACATAACATCATTATCAAACTATACTATTACCAAACTAATCGCGCACATTAACTTCAAGCTGGAACTGTCTTTAACCTTTCCTTGTATCCGACGCATTCGCCTTGATCTGTAATATTTTATCATGATATAGCAAGGGTGAGCATGAAAGTTGCCCAACAAGTTTAAATTCAATAATATAACGATATATCATGATTGAAATGATTTGAATAATTAGCTGGCTATAATTCAACAATATAATTGTGAACTAGCAGGAACAAACTTTTGACTGAACAAGTATTATACATGAACAAATATATCTGAACCAACTGGTAATGAAGGTGATCAGCCTTTCATACCTGACTTATACGTGCAATATGTACAGAGTACAATTATACATGGCAATCAGCAATGATTAACCATAAGCTTATCCGAATGAAACAACTCTTATTAGAGTTAAGTAAAAACAAACTTGCTTGAACCGTTGATTACCGCTACGCAATTTATATCGCTTTATCCGAAGACCTGATATTAGTAATATAGATCTTCAATATTAGAATTATATCATCACAATATAATACTATAATATATATTTACACAGAATAACCTAAACACATAACACATAACACTTATCCCTGTCAGTCTATAATACACATAAGACTCGGTATCAAGTCAAACTATTACAGTTTGAGTTGAACCCGACACAATTCTAACATCCCGACGGTCTAGTCGGACTTTTATCGAGTCTAAGTTCAATTAAACTTTGCCTTAACACCTAACAATTATCTTAGATAATTTTAATATCAGTCAAAATATTTTTCTAAGTCTTATAATAATTTTCAGATAATTATTATCATTTATCATGATTTTTCAATCATTAATACTCGTATTTAAGTGAATTAAATACCACATAATTCTTTATCATTAATATTTATTTATTATTAAATATTAATGAAAATCATCACTTAATATTATAATATATTTATAATATAACAAAGTATATTTTTTTAATACCTTAAAATCATATTTATATGATTTTTAAAAACTTAAATTCATTATCCTATAATTTCTTTTAATATTAAAATATTAATATTTTCATGACAAAATATCAAAAGTTATATTTTATAACTTTAAATATTTTTCTAACACTTAAATCATTTTATATGATTTTTAAATCATTAATTCTATTTTTCCATAACTTATTTAATATATTCATTAAATAAACTAATTATCATTAATATTGATTAATTAATGAATTTCATCACCAAATATTAAAAGTCACTGAAAATATCTTTAAATATTTTCTTATACCATAATATTATTTTTCATGATTTTTCATGAATTAAAACTATTTTTAAATAATTTATTTAATATAATAATTAAATATCATTTATATTCCAAAAATATTAAATATTTATGAAATATACTCAAAATAATTAAAAACTATTTTTCAGACTTTAAAATAATTTTTTAGAATTTATTTTGTGTTTTTTAATAATTAAAAATTATTTTTATCTATTTTTAATTATTTTTTGGAAAATCAGAAATTAAAATAAATATAAACCGTCGCTAAAGGGCCCTATAGCGACAGACCTGTGCGCTATAGGTGTTCTTGAGTCTTATCCAGAAATTCATAGGCAGTGTGTAGGGTGGTAGGTTTGACCATCATTTAAGCAGGGTTCTTGCTGATTTCTAGGTCGATTATAATGTTAGGGTAGTAGTACGAATGTAAGACTACAACCTACAACTAATTGTATGGTCATTACACGATATCACAGCAAGATCTAAGCCTCCAAATATCTTGTCAGTGCTGTTCTTCATTTCTGGGTTTTCCAGAAATGAAGAACAGTTGCTAGGCTCTACTTTGAGCCTCCAGATCTAGGCCTTCCAGGTAAAAAAATAAGGTACTATTAAGGTTCTATTTTGTAGTACTCATGCCCCTCTACAACTACATAACCTTAGATCATCTTAACAGCATTAGATATAAGCTATCAAGGCCGGTCAAACTACTGGTCAAGAAACGGGTCTTGAAGATCTGGGTTACCCAGAAAATCTTCATGAGGCAGTTTGGTCAACTTACTTTGACTGTGATTATTTTCGATTCTGTTGTTAATATAGGTGATATAATAACATATATGTGTAGTCCATATACCAGTTTATAACAACTAACTAACAACATGACCAAACTAACAAAACATCGCCAGATCTAGCACCTGCAAAAACTTGTCAGTGAACTCCTGGGTTTCTGGGTTGCCCAGAAACCCCATTTCGTGCTTGGTCAACGACGTTTGACTGCAAATAACAAGAGATCTAGACATGATATGACCTTATTTCTAGTTTCAGATCACAATTCTCATGTCATAGAACAGATCCAAAACATAAAACACACCTAATCATAAACACAAAGATCTATGAGCCCTAACATGTGGCAGTCAGACCATAGTTTAGGGTTCATAGTCAGTTTTGAAAAATCTTGATTTCGTGTATCGTGATGTTATGGATCCATGATCCAACAACCTAGATCACTTAAAGACACCCTATTACACATATCTAACCCACAAATTACAACTTTTAACATCAAATCAAAAGATTTCGAATTTTGAAGGTTTACACCTCTTTGAAGCTTTGATCTTTGATTCTGACTTTGATCCTGTTATGGGATAGTTATGAATTGATATGGGCTCATCTTTTCTCTCTCTATCACTCTATATCCCAAAATTCTAGAGAGAGAATGGGTTTGGAGAAAATAAAATGTCAAGTGACCTTTCTCTCTCTCTTAATCTATATAATTGATTGGATTCAATGAATTTGCTAGCAACTTGTGGCTGATCTTTGGACACATATCTAGGTCTAGAGTTAGGGTTAGTCACCAACCCAAGATCTTGGCAAGATTTGCAAGCTACCAATTAAAGAATGTGACATAAGGGTAAAATAGTCATTTCCATGCAATTTTTTATTCTAGAATTGTCATTTGATGAGACCCTTAGGGTTTAGGGTTTGGAATATTTAGGGTTTAGGATTTGAACCCTTAGGTTTTAAAAATAATTTCTAAAATTTCCAAATTAGGTTTTTAAAATAGAAAATTAATATTTCTAAATTATAATTATAATTTTCTATTTATATTAAATTTTCTTACTCACAAATTAAATCTTGCTAATTAGGATTAACATTTTCTAATTAAAATCGTTAATTTAGCAATTAGGATCGTAATTGGTCATTAGGGTTTATAAACCACTAATTAGGGTTTCTAATAGAAAAATAATTTTCCTAAATTAAAAATTAGATTTCGTAATTAGATTAATGTTTTCTAATTACTAATAACTTGAAAATTAGGATTAATATTTCCTAATTAACATTAAAACTATTTAACTAACAATTAGATTTTTCCCTAATTATAAATTGGGATTCCCAGAACTGAAATTAGGGTTTCAGAACCGATTTTAGGGTTTCTTGTAATTCGCTAGAGTTTTCTAACCGAACGTTGACGTTCTTAATATATACCTAGGGTTTGTTACAGATATCAATTATCTGGTCAACCCTTGACCCTCAACAACATACTGTACACGTATAATAACATTTACACAGAACATAGTCACGTATACCTTAATCATGAATAATTCACCAAAATCCTTCACAGAATTTTGAAATACTCAAAATTCTTTCTTAAAAATATCAAACACATACACTAATTTTCTGTCTAGGTTCTGTAACATTCCATATTTTTTTAAATGTAAGTTATAAATATTTATTGATTTATATAAATATTTATTATATTATTGTTGAATAAATAATTGTTCAATTTGAGTGATGTGGTTTATTTAATTATTTGTTGAATAAATAATTAAATATTAAATATTAAATATTTATTGGCAATATTAAATATTTATTGAATTATATGACAATTTGAGTTGATGTGATTTAATTAATTATTTGTTGAGTAAATAATTAAGGAGCTAAATAAATTAATTATTATGAGATTTTATAATAATGGAGTTTAATTTAATAAGCTAGAGAGCTTATAATGATTTTAAATAAATAATAATATTTAAATGAGAAATTGTAGTTTGAAATGTTAGTTGATTAAATGAAATTATAATTGTAAAAAGAATTATAATTGTTTATGTGTTAAAGTAATTTAGTAGATTAACGTTTAATTGATTTATTAATTTAATAAAGGTGTGACTAATAACCTTGCTATATAGGAGTTACCAAAATAAATTAAAAGAGTTTAATGTGGTTTTACCAAACATGTCTTATGGCATAATAACTCTTTATCTAATTGAGTTTTACCAAACAAGGCATAAAGATTAATGAGTTATTTTATTTAGACTAACCAAACAAGCCTTATGGCTTTTGATTTTCAAAACCTTTAACTGATGTCAGTTATATATCTTATATTTATAATATACAATTATTATAATTATAATTATATACGTTATATTTTAGTACGTATGTTAGAGAGAGAAAAGAGTTCAGAAGAAGGAAAATAGAGAAGAAGAAGAACACAGAGAAAGGTTTGAGAGGATTTTGAGAGAATTGAGAGTTATTTTTCAGGTTTTGGAGAAAAGGCTTGATAATCAAAGAGTAGAGTATCATCTTCTTCATAATCCAAGGTAGACCATCTTTTCTTTTGTAAGCTCTAAAAATTTTTTTTTCTTCCCAAAAAGTCTCTGTGAAAATTTTATAAAAGATAAATTGTTGTTATGTATATGGTTTGGCATGATTATTGATTATATGGTTGTTCTATGAACTTATATATGATTATAGAGAAATTAGTTCATGCATATATGTGTTTTGTGGAAGAAAATATATTACAGAGTGTTCATATGACAATATGTATGAATATGGCTATTTTAAAATAGAAATTAAGGTTTTAATTGTTGTTAAATGGATAAATTGATTGTTAGAATTGTTAGAGGATGTAAAAACATAATTATGATGCTTTGAAATTTCTGTTTTGGTTGAATAACAAAATCACAGTGTTGATTTTTATGAAAAATATCAAAAATGGAGTTTTTGGGTTTTAAAATATGTTATTCTAGTATTTAATTTTCTAAAATTATGGTTTAAGTTGTGTTAATTTAGTATTTGTATGTGATTCTATAAATTGTATGCTAACTGAGGAATTGAACTATACATGTTAATTTGTTATGTTGGTATAGTTGTATTTCAAAGGAATCAAAATTTGTTGATAACAGTGGAAATTTTCGTTCACTGTAATTTATATTTCATCAATGGATTTTTACTTTAAAACACAGTGTTTCAAAGAATTAGTTTTTGGTATTGATAATTAATGATTGGTGATGGATATATGGATGATTGATAGCAATTATGTGTAAGTTATATTATTTATACATGTTGTTGGGGTGAATTGTTGTTAAGAAATTGAGACAGTAGTTTTGGCTCTGTTCTTCGTGGTTGGTTTCTGAGTTTCGGCGCCCCAGCGTCAAAATTCACGCCCCAGCGCCAATTTTCGCGCCCCAGCGCCACTGTTCCGAGCTCCGGCGCCGGAAAAGTGGCCTAGTTGGGCAGTTTTGACCTCCTGTAGTAAAATGGCCATAACTTTTTCATACGAACTCCGATTTAGGTAATTCAAGATGATTCGAAAAGAGGACGAGTAGACCTACAACTTTCATTCTTTAAGTTTTTTAATTTGAGGTCTTTAACAGTAGTAAAAATGGCCATCTTTAGGACTGTTGTGTATTTGGAGCCAATCGGAGGGCGTCGGGATGCACGAATGCAAGATAACTTAATGATAACATGTTGGACATGTATTAGGATGTTGTATCAAGTTGTGAATGTACATGTGGTGCAATGGCATGATCATTTAGGTAGTTGTAATAAAGCTAAAAAAAAATATAATGTTCATGAAAGATTTGCTGTTGTTTAAACTTAAACTTAGTTAGTAGCTATACTAAGAGTAATAAAGGAACTCATAAAGGTAATGTTAGTGTAGCTAATGTGTATTATCAATGCATATGGTATGTGTAGGACTTGGGGTGAACGTGAATAGTAATTGTTTAACCTACACGCGAGGCAAGTTCCCTAACCTTTTCTACTTTATTATTCAGCAAGGTTACTTTTCACTGTTATGTTATACTTATGCAAGTTCTCTAACTCAAAACTTCATTGTGCAAGTTTGAATTCGTTAAACACATTATCGCTTTAATTCCATTTCAATTGTACAAATTGCTAACTTTACACTTTCGTAGAGTTAGATTATTTATTGTTGATTAAGCTCGTGTATCTATTGGTTTATGAGGATGCATGTTATGATTATTCCATGATTATGCTATTAAATTATTCCTAAAGCATGATGTTAGTTTATAAATATCAATTCAACTATGATTATTCCATAGTATACAGTTATGTTGTTTGTAATCAACTAACCCTTAGTTGATTACCGTTGAATTCTAAATTACCCCATGATGTATCCAAACCAAACTCACTTTGGTACGGACTTGTATTCTAAATACTGAGAAGAACAACTCTTTTATAAGAGGTTACGCTTAGCGTTGAAATGATTGTGCACAATACATTGTACGAAGGGTTGATCCCCCTAAGTACGTGAAGTCCTTATAGTCTTATGACTGTTAAAGTTTAAGTTGAAAAATTACTTATAACTGTGGACATGATTCGTGGTCATTAGACCCTCAGTAATTGATTAAAGTTTTTAAAAAGTAATAGAATTTATTGTTCAGTTCTATTAAACCTAATGTTGGTACATGATGTAAAGTTAACTGATTTACTTATTGTTATTTCAAGTGGGCCTTGTTTGCTCACTCTTGCCTGTAAAATTTCTTACAGCTAAGGTTGAAACTGGTGATGTACCTAGCACCAGTAAAGGGAAGGGAAAGATGAAACAATGCTGAAGACCTGTAATAGATTAAATAGTTTATTTTCAGACTTGTAATGAATGTTATTAATTTATTTTCCGCATGAATGAATGTTTGTAAAGGTTAGATAACCTGGGAGATTTTTATTTAAGTTTAATCCTGTATGGGCAGGTTTTATTTATTTAAGTTTATTAATTGGGTAGTTAGTAATGAATGTTTTGGTTACGTGAACACCAAATCTTGAGGAAATGAAGTACCGGGATTTGGGGGTGTCACAGGTTGGTATCAAAGCTTTAGGTTATGAACCTTAGGTGGGGGAAAAAGCCTTAGGAAGTAACCTTTTGAAAAGATAGTGGAGTTAACTCTTATCGAGTTTTAAGAAAGAAGTAATAAAACACTTATGTGCTTATGTGTTTATAACTTATGTGCTCGCGAGTGTCAAGTAGAATGATTAATAACTAAAACTTTAAAATTTTGTTGTCAGGATGACTAATGTCGGAGAATCTAGTCAGACTAGGGAGGAGGGACCTCAAATGCCTATAGAGGAGGAGCCTCGCGACATTCAGGTAGTTTGGGAACAACTACTGCCACGGGAGTCAGCCCCGTTGGTCACAGTAGTTGAGGATGAGGATGATGATGTGGAGACAGACGAGGAGGATCCCATTGAGTTACCGCAGGAGAATGAGGATGGCGAGGATGAGGAGGAAAGGATTCCGCTTAACTCGATAGCTGGCCGTGTATATGATGAAGTGCACGACCTTAACGTGGAACTACAAGATACAGTGGAGGAGTTGCAGGAGATAGTAGCTGAACAACAGACTACAATTACACAAAAAGACGGCGAGATCCAGGATCGTGATGAACGACTGACAAACGCCGAGGAGAAACTAACACAGACTGAAGGAGAGAAGGAACAATTGATCGAGATGGTTGCTGAACTGAAGGGCAGGCTGAGAGAAGAAGCGGCTAAGAGGATAAGAGCTGAAGATGCATACGAGGAAGCTTATCAACGAACTGGAAGAGCAGTAAGGGACGCACAAGCAAAGAGGATGAAGATGGAAGAGATGGATAAAGTATTCAATACCGTGATCAATCGAGCTCAAGATCGGGTCATGGGTTATCCAATTCAGTTCGAGACTCTACCATCATACGTGTTAGATCGCCGAACCATGTTCCGTGTTATGGAAGAAGAGCGTCAAAAGGCGACTGATTATCTTAATAGATCATCGTAGGAAATTTGTCTGTTTTGCAAGTAATAAGTGTTAAATAATGTGTAAATCCCGAGTGTTAAGTAACCATGGGATATGAGAATGATGATGTTGCCCTGAAACTTTTGTAGTTCAGGAAAGTAATGTAGATAGCAGAGATGCTATTGTGTTATGTTTTCAAAAAGTTTATGAATAAATAAAAGTTATTATTTTATTCAAAGTGTTATGTGCTATGTGGTTATTTCTTTTGTAGAGGAAAATTAATTAGAAATACTTAAAGAAGTTGAGTAATGGTCTAATAGATGTTTTCTTTAACAGAAATGCCTCCCAGACGTCAACCAACACGACAGAGAACCACCGAAGAAGCTAATGACAATGTTGATGCGAATCCCGTTCAACAACTAGTGGCACTATTGACAGGAGCGTTGCAGAATCAACCTCAAAACCAAGGCACAACGTTTAAGGAGTTTAAGGCGGTCGGACCACCTGAATTTCGTGGGTCAATGAATCCGGTCGAGGCACAAACCTGGATTATGGAAATAGAGAAGGTGTTCGATGTCGCTAGGGTAGGGGATGAGCAGAAGACTGCTTTCGCAACTTTCATGTTGAAAGCAGAAGCTAGTTACTGGTGGCAAGCCAATAAAACTCGGGAAGGGCCAGGAGTGATGACCTGGGATAGGTTCAAGGAACTGTTCTTCGAGACCTATTTCCCGGAGAGTTCAAAGAGTCAGCTGGAAGTACAGTTTCTGGAGCTGAAGCAAGGGACGATGACGGTATCCGAGTATGCCGCAAAATTCAACGAGTTGGCGAGGTTTGCGCCATATCAGGTTAGCACAGACGAACGCAAAGCGAAGAGGTTTGAACAGGGACTGAAGCCCTGGCTGTACAGTAGGGTTTCCCTGTTCCAGTTGAAGACATTTGCAGCAGTAATGGAGAAAGCAATACTCGCTGAAGGTGGAGGAGAGGCGGTGACCAAATTCAACCAGGAACAAAAGAAGAAGAAGAATGAGAATGAAATGAAGAATGGAGGTGGCAGCAGTGGAAATAACAACAACAACAAACAACAACAGCTTGAAGAGGAAGTGGAATGGGAACGGGGGAGCTGGAAACCAGCAGGGTAACCAGCAAAACAAAAAGTTTGAAGCATGTGCGACATGCGGGAAATTTCACAAGGGTGCGTGCTTGATGGGGAAACGAGTTTGCTACAATTGTGGCCAGGAGGGTCACATCGCCCCAAATTGCACTCAACCAAAGAAGAAGGCGTGCTTCACGTGCGGATCCAAGGATCATTTTGCTCGTGAATGCCCTAAGAAGAAGGAGGGAGGGACAACCAGAAACAATGGAGGAGGTAACAATGGAGGTACGTGGGCTATTACAGGACCTGCAGCATCAAACAAACCCACAGCCAGAACCTTCAACATGACTGTGCAAGATGCTGTGCAATCAAAAGATGTGGTGTCAGGTATTATCCCAATCAATGATATTAATGCATATGTATTATTTGATTCGGGTGCTACTTGCTCGTTTATATCTGATGAATTTGCCAAGAGGTTAGAATTGCCTAGAGAAGAACTGAATTTTCCTTTGAACATAGAAATTGCGAATAAGGAAATAATCCCTGTTAGGTTCGTTTACAAGAACTGTAGGGTAAACATTAAGGGGAATATCTTGTTAGTAGATTTGATTCCGATTAGACTCGGGGAATTTGATGTAATTTTGGGAATGGATTGGTTGTTCAATTATGGAGCAGTAATTGACTGCCAAAAGAAGTGTGTAAACCTTATGACTCCGTCAAAGGTAGTATTTTATGGTAGCAAGTCGCCAAGACAAATGAAATGTCTGACGACTATGCAGGCCAAGAAGTTGTTGAGTCAAGGTTGTGTGGGCTATTTAGCTTACATAGTCGATACTCAGAAGAAAGGTGTGAAATTAGAAGAAATACCGGTAGTGAGAGAATTCGAAGACGTGTTTCCAGAAGATTTGCCAGGACTTCCGCCGGACAGAGAAATTGAATTCGTGATCGACTTAGTGCCGGGAACAACACCGATATCAAAGGCTCCGTACAGAATGGCTCCGGTAGAAATGAAGGAACTGATGGTACAGTTGCAAGAACTGCTAGACAAGAAGTATATTCAACCAAGTGTATCGCCGTGGGGAGCGCCAGTTTTATTCGTGAAGAAGAAGGACGGGTCAATGCGTCTTTGCATTGATTACAGGGAGTTAAACAAAGTCACTATTAAAACCAAATACCCGTTGCCAAGAATAGATGACTTGTTTGACCAGTTGAAGGGTGCTAAATACTTTTCGAAAATTGATTTGAGAAGTGGGTATCACCAGTTGAAAGTGAGGAAGGAGGATATACCACGAACGACATTCAGAACTCGGTATGGACATTACGAGTTTCTGGTGATGTCTTTTGGTTTAACAAATGCCCCTGCCGCGTTCATGGATTTGATGAACAGGGTATTTAAACCATTTTTAGACAAGTTCGTAGTGGTGTTTATCGATGACATTCTGGTGTATTCCAAAACTCAAGAAGAACACGTGGAACATTTACGTCTGACATTGGAGACACTAAGAAAGGAAAAGTTGTACGCGAAATTCACTAAGTGTGAATTTTGGCTCGACCGTGTACAATTTTTGGGTCATGTGATTGACAAAGATGGGATTTCAGTAGATCCATCGAAAGTGGAAGCTGTAATCAATTGGGAACAACCAAGAACACCTTCGGAGGTGAGGAGTTTCTTGGGGCTGGCCGGTTATTATAGAAGATTTATACAAGATTTTTCTAAGATAGCCACTCCGTTAAAAAATTTGACACGAAAAGCTGTGAAATTCGTGTGGACGGAGAAATGTGAAGAGAGCTTCCAAGATTTGAAGAAGAAGCTAAGTATGGCACCTGTGTTAACCCTGCCAGATAATACAGGAAATTTTGTGGTGTATAGTGATGCCTCACACAAAGGGTTAGGTTGTGTTCTTATGCAGAACGGCAAAGTTATTGCCTATGCATCAAGACAACTGAAGGATTACGAGAAAGGTTACCCGACTCATGATTTAGAATTGGCTGCAGTGGTATTTGCTCTCAAGATATGGAGACATTATTTGTATGGAGAGAAATATGAGATCTACACAGACCACAAAAGTCTGAAGTATATTTTCAATCAGAAGGACCTGAACATGCGTCAGAGGAGATGGATGGAATTGATAAAGGATTACGATTGTGAGATCTTTTATCATCCGGGCAAAGCGAATGTGGTTGCAGATGCTTTAAGCAGGAAAGGTCGGGAAAAATTAATGCTGATAACAACTCAGGAGGAGCTCATTTCAGCAATGACAAAGTTAGAACTGGAAATCAAATTTCCACAGGAAACCGATGAACGACTATTTCATCTAGAAGCAGGTCCAACTTTACTGGACAAGGTGAAAAACGCTCAGTTACAAGATGAAGAATGTGGAAAGATAAAAGAGAATATGGTTGATGGTAACAATACGAAATACAAGGTCGATACCGAAGGATTACTACGGTACGAGGGAAGAATCTGGGTTCCAGCAGCACCAGAACTGAAAGAAGAAATTTTGATCGAAGCTCATAGCTCAAAATATTCAATTCATCCAGGGAGCACGAAAATGTATCAAGATTTGCGCCGACATTTTTGGTGGCCAAATATGAAAAGGGACGTCGCAGAATGTGTAGCGAAGTGCTTAACATGTCAGAGAGTAAAAGCCGAACATCAAAGACCCAGCGGATTGCTTCAACCGTTGGAAATACCGGAATGGAAGTGGGAGCATATCACGATGGATTTTGTGGTGGGTCTTCCAACTACTCAGAAAGGATACGATGCGATTTGGGTAATAGTAGACAGACTGACAAAATCTGCACACTTTTTGCCAATAAAGATTAGATTCAATCTTGATCAGCTGGCAAAACTATAAATTAAAGAGATCGTTGCAAGACATGGAGTTCCAGTGTCAATTGTGTCAGACAGAGATCCGAGGTTCACATCAAACTTCTGGAAGAGACTACAAGAATGTATGGGAACACAGTTGCGAATGAGTACGGCATATCATCCGCAAACAGATGGCCAAAGCGAACGAACGATCCAGACATTAGAAGATATGTTGAGAGCATGCGTCATGGATTTCAAAGGAAGCTGGGATGAGCAATTACCGTTGGTGGAATTTGCCTACAATAATAGTTATCACGCGAGTATCGGCATGCCGCCTTACGAAGCGTTATACGGCAGAAAGTGCAGAACTCCACTGTACTGGGATGAAGTTGGTGAACGTCAACTGTTAGGACCAGAATTGGTGCAACAAACTGCTGAGGTTATCAAACTCATCAGGATAAGATTGGTAGCAGCTCAAGACCGACAGAAGAAGTATGCTGACCAACACAGGCAAGATCGTGCATTTGACGTAGGAAGCTATGTATTCCTAAAAGTTTCTCCTTGGAAGGGGAAAATTCGTTTCGGTAAAAAGGGAAAGCTAAGCCCGAGGTTTATTGGACCCTTTGAAGTGCTGCGAAGAGTGGGAGAAGTGGCTTACGAGGTAGCTCTACCTCCAGGGTTGGAAAATATTCATAATGTTTTTCACATTTCGGTGTTACGACCATATAAACCCGATTACAAGCACGTAATCGAGTACGAACCGTTGCAGTTCGAGAAAGATTTATCTTATGAAGAGGTTCCTATACAGATAGTCGACAGGAAAGAACAAGTGCTCAGGAATAAAGTGATACCTTCTGTGAAGGTGATTTGGAGGAACCACAACGCTGAAGAAGCAACGTGGGAACTCGAAGAGAAAATGTTGAAAGAATACCCTGAGTTATTTGTTTAATCTGTGTCTTCGATTCTGAGGACAGAATCTTTGTAAGTAGGGAAGAATGTAGCGAATGTGTTGTTTGAGTTGTGATTCTGAGGACAGAATCCTTTTAAGAGGGGAATGATGTAACATTCAATATTTTTTTAAATGTAAGTTATAAATATTTATTGATTTATATAAATATTTATTGGATATGTTATTGTTGAATAAATAATTGTTCAATTTGAGTGATGTGGTTTATTTAATTATTTGTTGAATAAATAATTAAATATTAAATATTAAATATTTATTGGCAATATTAAATATTTATTGAATTATATGACAATTTGAGTTGATGTGATTTAATTAATTATTTGTTGAGTAAATAATTAAGGAGCTAAATAAATTAATTATTATGAGATTTTATAATAATGGAGTTTAATTTAATAAGCTAGAGAGCTTATAATGATTTTAAATAAATAATAATATTTAAATGAGAAATTGTAGTTTGAAATGTTAGTTGATTAAATGAAATTATAATTGTAAAAAGAATTATAATTGTTTATGTGTTAAAGTAATTTAGTAGATTAACGTTTAATTGATTTATTAATTTAATAAAGGTGTGACTAATAACCTTGCTATATAGGAGTTACCAAAATAAATTAAAAGAGTTTAATGTGGTTTTACCAAACATGTCTTATGGCATAATAACTCTTTATCTAATTGAGTTTTACCAAACAAGGCATAAAGATTAATGAGTTATTTTATTTAGACTAACCAAACAAGCCTTATGGCTTTTGATTTTCAAAACCTTTAACTGATGTCAGTTATATATCTTATATTTATAATATACAATTATTATAATTATAATTATATACGTTATATTTTAGTACGTATGTTAGAGAGAGAAAAGAGTTCAGAAGAAGGAAAATAGAGAAGAAGAAGAACACAGAGAAAGGTTTGAGAGGATTTTGAGAGAATTGAGAGTTGTTTTTCAGGTTTTGGAGAAAAGGCTTGATAATCAAAGAGTAGAGTATCATCTTCTTCATAATCCAAGGTAGGCCATCTTTTCTTTTGTAAGCTCTAAAAGTTTTTTTTTCTTCCCAAAAAGTCTCTGTGAAAATTTTATAAAAGATAAATTGTTGTTATGTATATGGTTTGGCATGATTATTGATTATATGGTTGTTCTATGAACTTATATATGATTATAGAGAAATTAGTTCATGCATATATGTGTTTTGTGGAAGAAAATATATTACAGAGTGTTCATATGACAATATGTATGAATATGGCTATTTTAAAATAGAAATTAAGGTTTTAATTGTTGTTAAATGGATAAATTGATTGTTAGAATTGTTAGAGGATGTAAAAACATAATTATGATGCTTTGAAATTTCTGTTTTGGTTGAATAACAAAATCACAGTGTTGATTTTTATGAAAAATATCAAAAATGGAGTTTTTGGGTTTTAAAATATGTTATTCTAGTATTTAATTTTCTAAAATTATGGTTTAAGTTGTGTTAATTTAGTATTTGTATGTGATTCTATAAATTGTATGCTAACTGAGGAATTGAACTATACATGTTAATTTGTTATGTTGGTATAGTTGTATTTCAAAGGAATCAAAATTTGTTGATAACAGTGGAAATTTTCGTTCACTGTAATTTATATTTCATCAATGGATTTTTACTTTAAAACACAGTGTTTCAAAGAATTAGTTTTTGGTATTGATAATTAATGATTGGTGATGGATATATGGATGATTGATAGCAATTATGTGTAAGTTATATTATTTATACATGTTGTTGGGGTGAATTGTTGTTAAGAAATTGAGACAGTAGTTTTGGCTCTGTTCTTCGTGGTTGGTTTCTGAGTTTCGGCGCCCCAGCGTCAAAATTCACGCCCCAGCGCCAATTTTCGCGCCCCAGCGCCACTGCTCCGCGCCCCGGCGCCGGAAAAGTGGCCTAGTTGGGCAGTTTTGACCTCCTGTAGTAAAATGGCCATAACTTTTTCATACGAACTCCAATTTAGGTAATTCAAGATGATTCGAAAAGAGGACGAGTAGACCTACAACTTTCATTCTTTAAGTTTTTTAATTTGAGGTCTTTAACAGTAGTAACCAATGGCCATCTTTAGGACTGTTGTGTATTTAGAGCCAATCGGAGGGCGTCGGGATGCACGAATGCAAGATAACTTAATGATAACATGTTGGACATGTATTAGGATGTTGTATCAAGTTGTGAATGTACATGTGGTGCAATGGCATGATCATTTAGGTAGTTGTAATAAAGCTAAAAAAAATATAATGTTCATGAAAGATGTGCTGTTGTTTAAACTTAAACTTAGTTAGTAGCTATACTAAGAGTAATAAAGGAACTCATAAAGGTAATGTTAGTGTAGCTAATGTGTATTATCAATGCATATGGTATGTGTAGGACTTGGGGTGAACGTGAATAGTAATTGTTTAACCTACACGCGAGGCAAGTTCCCTAACCTTTTCTACTTTATTATTCAGCAAGGTTACTTTTCACTGTTATGTTATACTTATGCAAGTTCTCTAACTCAAAACTTCATTGTGCAAGTTTGAATTCGTTAAACACATTATCGCTTTAATTCCATTTCAATTGTACAAATTGCTAACTTTACACTTTCGTAGAGTTAGATTATTTATTGTTGATTAAGCTCGTGTATCTATTGGTTTATGAGGATGCATGTTATGATTATTCCATGATTATGCTATTAAATTATTCCTAAAGCATGATGTTAGTTTATAAATATCAATTCAACTATGATTATTCCATAGTATACAGTTATGTTGTTTGTAATCAACTAACCCTTAGTTGATTACCGTTGAATTCTAAATTACCCCATGATGTATCCAAACCAAACTCACTTTGGTACGGACTTGTATTCTAAATACTGAGAAGAACAACTCTTTTATAAGAGGTTACGCTTAGCGTTGAAATGATTGTGCACAATACATTGTACGAAGGGTTGATCCCCCTAAGTACGTGAAGTCCTTATAGTCTTATGACTGTTAAAGTTTAAGTTGAAAAATTACTTATAACTGTGGACATGATTCGTGGTCATTAGACCCTCAGTAATTGATTAAAGTTTTTAAAAAGTAATAGAATTTATTGTTCAGTTCTATTAAAACTAATGTTGGTACATGATGTAAAGTTAACTGATTTACTTATTTTTATTTCAAGTGGGCCTTGTTTGCTCACTCTTGCCTGTAAAATTTCTTACAGCTAAGGTTGAAACTGGTGATGTACCTAGCACCAGTAAAGGGAAGGGAAAGATGAAACAATGCTGAAGACCTGTAATAGATTAAATAGTTTATTTTCAGACTTGTAATGAATGTTATTAATTTATTTTCCGCATGAATGAATGTTTGTAAAGGTTAGATAACCTGGGAGATTTTTATTTAAGTTTAATCCTGTATGGGCAGGTTTTATTTATTTAAGTTTATTAATTGGGTAGTTAGTAATGAATGTTTTGGTTACGTGAACACCAAATCTTGAGGAAATGAAGTACCGGGATTTGGGGGTGTCACAGGTTCTAATATTGAACCTAAAATTAATTAATTACAATTTTAAAAATTGTCTAAATTCTCGGGTTGTCACATTCACAACTTCTTCTAAAAATTTCGTCCCCGAAATTTACCTTATACCATACACCATACACTATACACCATACACCATATATACACATTATCACATGTTACCCAACACACCACTCACAAGAGTAAAAATTTCCAATTTTGCTGAGGAGTCATATAGACTATTTGTCTGTCATTTTCGCAAAGGTTATTTGGAAATTCATCCTTAAACCGTCATAACTTACAGACACAAAGGGTGATTAGCCCGATATGCCCTGTACTGGCCAAGTACTAATTTTATCTGTTCCTCGTCCCTGCCATAGACACAAAAATTCTACCTCAGTCTTATTGGATTCCGCACCAAAACAATTTGGTTAGGAAAATTTCTTTCAATGAACACTTAGAGTTTTCATAAACTTTAGTCTAGCTGAATCGAATAGCGTAGACTCATATCAATAATTCAATTCAATCGAATTATTTAGGTGTAGCCAAACCCCCTTGGCAAATTAAAATTTTGAAAACATTTTCGAGAATGACGTTATGATGCCGTACTGTATTAACAGTCCGTTTGAGGATGCCGTCATTGTATGACTTTGTCATAACACATCATACAATAGTGGAACAGCGACTTTAGATCAAATTCACACTAAGTATTCCTGTATTTACAACTTCATCAAATTTTTATCATCTCTGCACCAGGTTACATGGTACCTGAGTGATAATTAAAAAAAAATTTGATATTTCAAATCATTTGCGTCTAGCTGAAATAAGTTGCATAGACTATACTTTAAACCGTTTCAAAAATAATTACGAGTCTACATATATTTTTTTTAAAAGCACATAGTGCGTATTTAGCTTAATGTCAATCATTTCGAAGTCAAGCATAGCTAGGAGTTTTGGAAAACTTATGCCTCCACTAACAATCATTGGCTTAACAATCTATCTGTTCCTATTATCCTTAATTCTCCATTCACACAGAACTATACCCAGTTCGTAAAACCACACTTATGAGTTTATTTACTTGCCACAATCGTATGAGTTTAAGAACTTGTCCTAGTCAGACCTTTTGCGTCCATTCGTTGAGGGGTTCATAAACATTTCATATAACTATGAATCAAGAATGTCACATAAGTATGAATTTTAAGAACTCATACTTAACCTGATATTCTCTACCTATGACCTATCTATCTGTTATACACATGAGAAAGGAATCACCCTCTTCACATGCATATAGCAAATAGCACGACACAAACATTTCAATGGTTATCATTGTCAGAAACTATGTAGTTTTTACACCAAGTACAATTACCCGCCCATACAAGGAATCATACAACTCAGCTGCCGACATGAATCCTCAATTGAATCCCAACCTAACACTAACACCCTTCTCAATACGAATTTCATTCAACTCGTATTCACAATCCTTTCCCAAATCTGTACCAATTCATAGTACAACTGTCACCCAACAAACTTGCTGTAACTTTTCAATCATTCGCTTGATCCTTCTTCATACTAAAACCTTATCTGATCACGGAGTGATCTCATCGTATATATTACGATTCATTTCTATATCTAGATCATTTTGTTTTACGATCTTCTATCACTGCACTTTCAGTCTTTTAGACTTTATCTATTTCTCACTATTGTTCAACTTTATTATCAGAGTTAGGGAACTCTGTATCTTATAACTCGTCGAGATTCATCTTTGAATCTTACAGACCCAACTAACTCTATGTGAGTTAGTACTTATCCTAATCACTCCGGTTATTAGTCTCAGGTATTCCTATCTAAGGTTCATAACCTACAGCTCTGATACCAACTGTGAGGGCCCCGAATCTAAGGTCCCGAATCACCGCGGATCCGGTTCGATCATTCTATCACTATTACTATTATTTGCGGAAGATATAAACATAACTTGTTTATACATTAAACTTACACACTATTCTCCAAGGTCTAGTAACCTTAACTTATACACAATTCATAACTATCTAACACAAAACATCATTATCAAACTATACTATTACCAAACTAATCGCACAAATTAACTTCAAGCTAGAATTGTCTTTAACCTTTCCTTATATCCGACGCATTCGCCTTGATCTGTAATATTTTATCATGATATAGCAAGGGTGAGAATGAAAGTTGCCCAACAAGTTTAAATTCAATAATATAACGATATATCATGATTAAAATGATTTGAATAATTAGCTGGCTATAATTCAACAATATAATTGTGAACTAGCAGGAAAAAACTTTTGACTGAACAAGTATTATACATGAACAAATATATCTGAACTAACTAGTAATGAAGGTGATCAGCCTTTCATACCTGACTTATACATGCAATATGTACAGAGTACAATTATACATGGCAATCAGCAATGATTAACCATAAGCTTATCCGAATGAAACAACTCTTATTAGAGTTAAGTAAAAACAAACTTGCCTGAACCGTTGATTACCGCTACATAATTTATATCGCTTTATCCGAAGACCTAATATTAGTAATATAGATCTTCAATATTAGAATAATATCATCACAATATAATATTACAATATATATATATATATATATATATATATATATATATATATATATATATATATATATATATAGAATAACCTAAACACATAACACATAACACTTATCCCAGTCAGTCTATAATACACATAAGACTCGGTATCAAGTTAAACTATTGCAGTCTGAGTTGAACCCGACATAATTCTAACATCCCGACGGTTTAGTCGGACTTTTATCAAGTCTAAGTTCAATTAAACTCTGCCTTAACACCTAACAATTATCTCAGATAATTTTAATATCAGTCAAAATATTTTTCTACATCTTATAATAATTTTCAGATAATTATTATCATTTATCATGATTTTTCAAACATTAATTCTCGTATTTAAATGAATTAAATACCACATAATTCCTTTATCATTAATATTTGTTTATTATTAAATATTAATGAAAATCATCACTTAATATTATAATATATTTATAATATATCAAAGTATTTAAATGAATTAAATACCACATAATTCCTTTATCATTAATATTTATTTATTATTAAATATTAATGAAAATCATCACTTAATATTATTAAATATTTTTTTAATACCTTAAAATCATATTTATATGATTTTTAAACACTTAAATTCATTATCCTGTACTTTCTTTTAATATTAAAATATTAATATTTTCATGACAAAATATCAAAAGTTATATTTTATAACTTAAAATATTTTTCTAACACTTAAATCATTTTATATGATTTTTAAATCATTAATTCTATTTTTCTATAATTTATTTAATATATTTATTAAATAAACTAATTATCATTAATATTGATTAATTAATGAATTTCATCACCAAATATTAAAAGTCACTGAAAACATCTTTAAATATTTTCTTATACCATAATATTATTTTTCATGATTTTTCATGAATTAAAACCATTTTTAAATAATTTATTGAATATAATAATTAAATAAATTAAATATCATTTATATTCTAAAAATATTAAATATTTATGAAATATACTCAAAATAATTAAAACTATTTTTCAGACTTTAAAATAATTTTTTAAAATTTATTTTGTGTTTTTTAATAATTAAAAACTAATTTTATCTATTTTTAATTAATTTCCGAAAAATCAGAAATTAAAATAAATATAAACCGTCGCTAAAGGGCCCTATAGCGACAGTCCCGTCGCTATAGGTGTTCTTGAGCCTTGCCCAGAAACTCATAGGCAGTGTGTAGGGTGGTAAGTTTGACCATCATTTAAGTAGGGTTCTTGCTAATTTCTGGGTCGATTATAGTGTTAGGGTAGTAGTACGAATGTAAGACTACAACCTACAACTAATTGCATGGTCATTACACAATATCACATCAAGATCTAAGCCTCCAAATATCTTGTCAGAGCTGTTCTTCATTTCTGGGTTTTTCATAAATGAAGAACAGTTGCTAGGCTCTACTTTGAGCCTCCAGATCTAGGCCTTCCAGGTAAAAATAAAGTACTATTAAGGTTCTATTTTGTAGTACTCATGTCCCTCTACAACTACATAACCTCAAATCATCTTAACAACATCAGATATAAGCTATCAAGGCCGGTCAAACTATTGGTCAAGAAACGGGTCTTGAAGATCTGGGTTACCCAGAAAATCTTCATGAGGCAGTTTGGTCAACTTACTTTGACTGTGATTATTTTCGATTCTGTTGTTAATATAGGTGATATAATAACATATATATGTAGTCCATATACCAGTTTATAACAACTAACTAACAACATAACCAAACTAACAAAACATCGCCAGATCTAGCACATGCAAAAACTTGTTAGTGAACTCTTGGGTTTCTGGGTTGCCCAGAAACCCCATTTCGTGCTTGGTCAACGACGTTTGACTGCAAATAACAAGAGATCTAGACATGATATGACCTTGTTTCCAGTTTCAGATCACAGTTCTCATGTCATAGAACAGATCCAAAACATAAAACACACCTAATCATAAACATAGAGAGATCTATGAGCCCTGACATGTGGCTGTCAGACCATATTTTAGGGTTCATAGTCAGTTTTGAAAAATCTTGATTTCGTGTATCGTGATGTTATGGATCCATGATCCAACAACCCAGATCACTTAAAGACACCCTATTACACATATCTAACCCACAAATACAACTTTTAACATCAAATCAAAAGATTTCGAATTTTGAAGGTTTATACCTCTTTGAAGCTTTGATCTTTAATTCTGACTTTGATCATGTTATGGGATAGTTATGAACTGATATGGGATCATCTTTTCTCTCTCTATCACTCTATATCCCGAAATTCTAGAGAGAGGATGGGTTTGGAGAAAATAAAATGTCAAGTGACCTTTCTCTCTCTATTAATCTATATAATTGATTGGATTTAATGAATTTGCTAGCAACTTGTGGCTGATCTTTGGACACATATCTAGGTCTAGAGTTAGGGTTAGTCACCAACCCAAGATCTTGGCAAGATTTGCAAGCTACCAATTAAAGAATGTGACATAAGGGTAAAATAGTCATTTCCATGTAATTTTTTATTCTAGAATTGTCATTTGATGAAACCCTTAAGGTTTAGGGTTTGGAATATTTAGGGTTTAGGGTTTGAACCCTTAGGTTTTAAAAATAATATCTAAAATTTCCAAATTAGGTTTTGAAAATAGAAAATTAATATTTCTAAATTATAATTAGAATTTTCTATTTATATTAAAATTTCTTAATCACAAATTAAATCTTGCTAATTAGGATTAACATTTCTTAATTAAAATCGTCAATTTAGCAATTAGGATCGTAATTGGTCATTAGGGTTTATAAACCACTAATTAGGGTTTCTAATAGAAAAATAATTTTCCTAAATTAGAAATTAAATTTCGTAATTAGATTAATATTTTCAAATTACTAATAACTTGAAAATTAGGATTAATATTTCCTAATTAACATTAAAACTATTTAACTAACAATTTGGTTTTTCCCTAATTACAAATTAGGATTCCCGGAACTGAAATTAGGGTTTCCAGAACCGATTTTAGGGTTTCTTGTAATTCGCTAGAGTTTTCTAACCGAACGTTGACGTTCTTAATATATACCTATGGTTTGTTACAAATATTAATTATCTGGTCAACCCTTGACCCTCAACAACATACTGTACACGTATAATAACATTTACACAGAACTTAGCCACGTATACCTTAATCCTGAATAATTCACCTAAATCCTTCACAGAATTTTGAAATCCTCAAAATTCTTTCTTAAAAATATTAAACGCATACACTAATTTTCTGTCTAGGTTCTAATATTGAACCTAAAATCAATTAATTACAATTTTAAAAATTGTCTAACTTCTCAGGTTGTCACAAGTAAACTCCAGGCAAGACTTGATATATATATATATATATATATATATATATATATATATATATATATATATATGTGTGTGTGTGTGTGTGTGTGTGTGTGTGTGTGTGTGTGTGTGTGTGTGTGTGTGTGTGTGTAACGCCCCAGAAAAAAATCGGATTTTATGAGAATTAAATTTTTATTTGATTATGTGGATTAAATGAATTTAATTGATTATTTGTGGGAGGAAACTATTTGAAGGTCGTTCTATGACCTAGACATATCGGAACGTCGTAGTATTTTGGCTACGTGGTAGAATTAAAGTGTTTGAATTTTCGAGACGAAAATAAAAGCTTTCCGGGAAAGTTTTCGAAAAATAATATTCATGCATTTATGCTCGGGAATTATTTTTGAACTTCTGAGAAATACGTAACGATAGAATATCGAGGTGAGATGGAATATCCAATAATATTTCAATTATGGCAAACGCAGCTTTTCGCCTACGGACTTAAAATCTAACGGTTAGGGAAACTGATTTTCGAGAAGGAATTTAAATGCGTATAATGAATTAAGCGATGAGCGTATAATACGTAGGTATTGTACGAGATAATGAATACGAGTACAATACGATGTATTATACAAGTATGTATGGATGATGGTATGTCGTATATGTTGGATAAGTATATGAGTTAGAATACGAGATTAATACGTATATAATACGTTATAAGGCTTTAAGCCAAATGGATTTGATTTGTAGGATTGTGTAGGAAATTGTAAAGTTCAATGGGAATTGATAAGGCCCAAATGTAGGAATGGATAAATCCAATTGGAATTAAAGGTTAAGGTTTAATAAGAATTAATGATCAAGCCCAAAGTATGAGATAAGTTAATTAAGCTAATTAAATGTAAAGCCCAAAGTAAGTGTCCAATGGGTAAGACCATGGGGCAACCCATGGGTGATCTAAAGTGATGAGCAAGTAAAGGAAACTTAATGGCTAAGTGTTGTGGTGAGCAAGTAAAAGTTGTGATGAGCAAGTAATGGATAAGCTAGGTGATTAGCAAGCAAACTTAATGACCAAGTATATGTGGTTAGCAAGTTAACTTAATGTTTAAGTAATGAATAATAAGGAGGTGGAGTTGGATTAATGACCCTTTTACCCTAACTTTGAGATTTCTATAAATAGGAAGCTTGATAGCTCATTTGTTAGTTGTTAGATTTTCCACCAATAACTTATAGCTTATTGGCTAGAGAGAAAAAGCTAGAAAAGATAAATTTCATATTTCAAGAATCAAGAAGGAGATTAAGGCTTAATCAAGTGAACTTCAAGGGTAAGCAATCTTAAACCATGAATCTCTTTCTCTTTATTTGTTAGAGAAGTGAGTAGTGGTAGGATTTGTATGCTAAGAAGGAGTAGGAATGAATAAATCAATGGACATAAGCCGTATAAGTCATGAACAAGTAATTCAAAACTAAATAAGTTATGAACTCATGAGGAACCTATATGAACTTCTCATATGTTTACCTTAATAAGATGGTATGATAAGGAGATGTGAGAATGATGGTTAAAAGATTAAAGCAATGATAAATCATGAGAAATGGAATCATAAGTAGTTTATACTTTTACAAGTCCTAAACTTATGAAGAACAAGTAATAACTTATCATGTAAATAAGTTAATGTAATATGTATGTTAAGATGTTAGTATGAGGGATTGAATCAATTTGAAACGAAGAACAAATCATAAGAAACGAAGTTAAGGCGGAATTCACAAGTTTGGACTATAATCGTTGAATTCGTGAAATTTTTGGAATGAAAGTCGAATTTTGATATTGAGAATGGAAACATTAGTTTTCAATGGAGTCACATTTTATTTGGCATTATAGAGTTGTGGACTCGAGAATGACTGAATTTCGACTTAGAACGAAGAAACGAGAGTTGAACGTTCACGAACGTTTATCGTTTTCGTTAAAATGAACTAAAAAGTGAATTTTGAGTTAACGGATTCGAAATTGTAAAATTCTTGCATGAACACGTATAGTATTTGATTTGTGAGCTAACGGCTTTTAAACGAGCCAATTCGGACTTATAATGAAGAAGTTATGAGCCCGGTAATCTCACCTAAAAGAAAATCTATCAAATTTTTCTGAGGCATAGAGTCCGCGCCGCAGCACGACTCAAGGCATAAAGGCCCGCGCCACAGCGCGAGGCCAAGATAGTAGTGCACTGTTGGCGCCGCAGCGCGACACAGTGAAGATGGAATGGCGCCGCAATGCCAAGGCTGGGTCTTGTGCACTGCAAACCCGCGCCGCAGTGCGAGTCCAAGAAGGAAAGATGGCGCCACAACGCCAGCCTTGAAGTTTACATAGAGATGAATGGTTATGAAGATAAAAAGAAAGATAATGAGATAATACAACTTAATGAACACGAAGTAACATTGTTAAGACATGGTTACACCTTAAGTATAATCACTTAGGGTTAAAGTAAGTCAATTGCATATGAACGTAAGAATGACGTAACGGAACGCCGGTAGTGAAAGTTGGTTGACCAAATTAGGTTTTGTAATTCCAATTGATTGAAACAAAAAGTAGAATGTACATGTACTTAATGTACATGATTAGACTAACTTTAAATCACTTTTATAGTAGTAACGGTATGAATTTAAGTATAGATTAAGAATAATTAAACGAAGAACGTGAAGGGTAATTAATTAAACCGTGAATGGTATTCAACGTTGGTACGTCACCAATGACGATCAAGTTTTGATTAATAACGTAAGAACGTTAGTAAGCAGTGAGGAAGGATGATTAACTCGAACCGAGTTGTATTAATGAAATAATTTCAATTAAGAAAGAAGTTGGTAAGAACAATGTAAAAGAACGATGGCAAGCCGGAACCAATAATAACAAATCTAATACATGATTATATTGAGAAGAAGGGTAATATTCATTAGGAACCATGTATGTTCATTCATGACCTAATGTGGTATGTTATGTGGTTATGTGTTGTAGAGACCGTAAAGACTCAAATGAAAAGTAATTTTACTGTAGCAGACGCTGAAGGCAAGTTTTTCTTAACGCTTGTCTAACCTTCGTGTTAGCTAAGTTTTCAGTGATTCATGTTATAAGACACATGAATTGTTTTACGAAAGGGTCAATGCCAGTTTATCTCGGCTAGACTATTCTTAAAAGATTGATTGATTTCTTTACAAGTATTTCCATATAGAATTGATAATGCTATCCTACGCCAATTGTTTGGTACGGATTAAAGGTAAGCCTGAGTATGGATAAACAAATGTATTTTTCATTGAGTATTCGATGGGCACGTGAGGTTGCCAAAACTTAAGCGTACATACATTTAATGGATGTAGTGTTGATCAACATAGAGTACTATAGGTTGATCACCTAGAAGTGCTCGTAAGCTATGCTGGACTTATGGACTTCGAGCCAGGTTGTTTTTTTCAAAGAAATTATGAAATGCTCATGGTCTTGGACCAGAATTGATGTTTTACTGAATATTGTCATTGTAAAACGTTTTGAAGGAAAAGAAATGCTATTTTGAATTATTGATAGTACTTCGTAACTATTATCCAGTTATTGAAGATATACGATTCCTATGTTTTAAGCATGCTGTTTAAATGAAATTGTTGTACTTGCTGAGCTTGTTATGCTCACTCTTGCTTGAACCATATGAATGCAGCTAAGACCGAATGGATCAAAGGATCCGACAAGGATAAAGGGAAGGCTAAGGCGAACCTGTAGATTTCCTATGTAATAGTATAGGTTTGTAATGATAATATTTGATATTATGACAAGAATAAATGTAACAGCTATAAAGAACCAGGGGAATGGTAGTATTGTTTTAGAATATTTATAAGACATATTCGTTCTTTTGAGGCATTTTAATTGAATGTTTGTATGAACTGTAGGACCGTGTAGCACCATATGTCGGGTTGGAAGAGACCCAGATTTGGGGGCGTCACAGGTTGGTATCAAAGCATTAGGTTATAAAACTTAAGGAGGGAAGAAACTTAGGCTAATAACCTCGTTAAGGAAGGAAAAGTCCGGAGGAAGTAAACTTGAGCTTTACTTAAGTTGAATAAGTTAATACGGTATTGAGGAAACTCAGTATCGAAAGATTTAAAAGATGGAAAGTAACCCTAAATAAATTAAATGTGATTTATGCTTATACAATTATGTGTTATGTACTAATCAACATGTTATGTGTTATTGTAGGATGTTGTAACGCCCCAAAATCCGGTCTATATTCACACCCGGATTCCGTACATCACGAGTACATCATTCATCCAACATACATCATTATATACTGAAATATAACGACATACACTCTCAAATCCCAGGTTCTGAAAACCTTATAACCTTTTTCATTACATTAATAATAAATACATTATTCATTTCATCTTACAAGAGTGACTTTTATCCGCCACCAAGGATACATAACAGTTCATTACGGGGTCTTTAAGTTCTTCTAACATCGTTCGCTGAAAATGTTTTTTATTTAAAACAAGTGTGAGCATTCAATTGCCTAGCAAGTCATAACAGTTAAACAAATAACTTCAAGAGTTTAAACGTTTCTTCAGAACTTCGATAACCGAACAAAAGTTATGAAGCAGCTTAAATAATAGGAATAGTCCCGATTCTTATCATCTTAAAACATCTGTCATTTGCACTTTGAAATACTTTCATTCCTCTACCTTTTTCATACACATCCTGTCTGGCTAAAATCATTAGCACAGACTTAATCAATAACGGTTCATGTATAAACATAGCATACTTGTATTAAGCAGTCAATCATAGAACAGTTCATATCATAGAAACACCGAAGCGTTCAAATTGTGGCACAAGGCCTCATACATACTACCACCTTGTACATACATCGAACATATGTACATAGACAAGACTTCTCAAGTTCAACATATGAGAAGTTTAAGAAGCTAGCATTCAATTAGAATATGAATGAAGTTAGGAAACTTGCCTTACGCCCAGCTACAGCTTACGCTGAACTGCTCAATCCAATTCCTATATAACACATAAGGAGAGGGCATAAACACCAATTAATTATATATTAAACTTACGCATTGGTTTACTTAACTTTACTTCTTAGGGTTTGTGTTCTTTGCAATATAAGTTTACGCGACTAACTTCCTTTACCAGTTTACAGCTTAATGACATACGGAGATGTCTTTCTCATACGTTCATTATCTTTGATGATTTATATTCTTATCTGACTCACATTCAGCTTTCATTAATCTTATTACCGTTCATTACGGCTTTCTTGATAATTCATAACTTATTTAATACTTTCGTTATCCATTACATGAACCCCATGTTCATTACTTATTCTTAGTGTCGAAGCTATACCGATTGTTGTATGCTAAGACCAAGCGTCCATCGCAACAACGTTGCGTTCACAGCGTCTATACGCTTCACACTTAGCTCTCATTATCATGATACAACATTGAAATGTTATTCATTACACTCGTTACTCAACGCCTAAGGAACCACAACCATAGCAATCCCTCACATTCATTTATCACGACTACGGTCCCGGATATCGGTTCTGTAACTCGCACTTACAATTGTTGTCGTTTAATCTCATTTATTTTTTCCGTTTAACATTTACTAAAGGTTTAACTCACTTTTTTAAGTGTTACGTTACGTGAACTACATGTTCATATTTCTTTTTTGCACATCCCCCAGTAATTGAGAAATAAAAATCTCATTTCTGGCCATTGCCCTGCACCGGCGCTGCGGCGCCGTGCCCCTTCCTCTCTCTCGCGCTGCGGCGCGACCTTCTTCTCTCTCTTCTCTTTTGGCCTGGCGCTGCGGTGCCAAGTCTTTTGTTAACACTCACGTTGTGGCGCCAACTAACAGAACCTGAGGCCCGAGCTCGCGCTGCGGCGCCGAGCCAAAACCCTAGAAAATTTTCTAAGTGTTAAATTCGATTCAAGATGCTTACTTCCCGATCTCATAACTTCTTCGTTATAACTCGAAACGAGGTTCCAAAGCCATTCTCTTCCTTATCTTAAGTACTTCAATACCCCTCAGATAGAACTTCGTTCTGAATCCATTAATGTGCCATTCGATTGGCTTGATCTTCACCCTTTGTTCATTTTTATGCTTTTAGTGTTCTTCGCTCGTTCGTCCGTAATTCGGTCATCCGAACTCGAAACTCGTTCGATGTTGAGTCTACGACTCACATTTTCTATGTTCTCTTACTTCCTTATGAAACCCTACACGTTCATGTTCATTTACTAACTTTCTAATTCTCGTTCGTCTTTTACGAAAATTTCGCCATAACTTCGTTATAGCTACGTTTTAATTCGTTCTTCATGAACGTTTCTACCGTTCCTAACCAAACAATAAGAATCTAACATATACGTGATGGTTTTAAACTTGTCCATCAATAACCTTTTATACTACGATGGTTTTAAATTTGTCCATCAACAACGTTCTTCATGTTCTTCGTTCGTTCTTCATTTTAATAGATATTTTGGATTACGATTTCACTTTTTATTGGAATTTGATTTTATAAAATATCATTCCTTACATATTTCACCTACTTATTCATGATATTCATTCGGATCGCTCAAAATCCTCACGAATCTTATACTTCCTTAAGAAATTTACAAACTAAACTTCTAATTCTCATTTCTTTATTTCCTTATGATTTCAACCATAGGAAATCGTTACTAACATCTTTTACTCCTTATTCTCATTAATTTATGTTTTAAACATATTAAACTTAAAAAAAATATTAGAAGAGACTAGGGTTCGGATTACCGTTCTTCTTTAATCTTCTTCCGTCGGGCAAAGTTTACACATGAGCAAGCTCTTCCTCCTCCTTCTCCTTCCCATCCGACCACTATCTCTCTCTCAATGTTGTAGGATTTTCAAAAATCAAAAACAATGAAATGAGCTTCCTATTTATAGATTTTCAAAGCTAGGGGTATTTTAGTCATTTCGTCCTCCTTAACCTCCTTACTATTCATGGCTTAAGCCTTAAGTTAACTTGGCCACCACATTAACTTAGCCACCAAGTACTTTACTTGGCCACCACTTTGGCTCATTCATGGGTTGCCCCATGGTTATTACCCATCTGTTTACCCATCGGTTCTATCCGCGGTTTCTTTTCTTGGTTTGGGCCTTAACCCTAATTTTTATTGAGCCTATCTTGGGCTTGATTTCATAAATCATTGGGCTTGACATAATCCAAGTCCAATTGGATTCTACAAAGTCCATGAACTCAAAGTTCATTAAGACTCATCATATTCTACGCATTCCATTCTCGTATTCTCGTATTCTCTTCGTATATCTTCGTACGATATTCGTATTATACGTCGTAATAATCTTCGTACTATACTCGTATAATAACGAGTATTACACTCGTATTTCTCACGCATAATATCCCTAATTATTATACGAAATCATTAAATTCTTGGAACTTACTTTTCCTAACCCTTAGATTTTAAGTCCGCAGGCAAAAACTTCGTTTTTGCCATAACTGAAATATTATTGAATATTTCATCACGTCTAAACATTTTACGTAATCAATAACTTCTCGAAATTTCAAAATAAATCTCCAAGCAGAAACGGATGAATAGTGCCTATTTCGTCTTTTTCCCCGAAAATATTTTTGTTCTCGGAAAATTTTTATTTTCGTCTTGAAAATTCCTATTCGTTCAATCTAGCTCGCAGCCAGAATACTCCCAACTTATAATCATCCTAGGTTATAGGATGATTAATAAACACATAGAACATAATATTATTAATAAAAATTAGTTTTATTAATAACTAATTCTTTAAACCTAAATTCTGGACAACCTGAATTTCCGGGTCGTCACACTCTTCCCTCCTTATAAAAATTTCGTCCTCGAAAATTCTTAAAACCACACCCTTACCCGGGTCATCACATTATTCTCCCCTTCTTCACAGAATTTCGTCCTCGAAATTTTAGCTTACCCTTCTTCTCAACTTCTCTTCAATGGAGTTCTTATCTTTCACTCATTCCTAACCCCCATAACCTATCAAGAATCATGAAGCAGAAGGAATAACGAGGAATATAAAATTTCCTTTTAAAATGTTTCATACTTTTGCTGAGGGGTCAAATCGACCATGAACTCTTACTAGGTCAAACAACATTTCGACGTAATCCCTTCTTTAACGGTCAGTTTACAATCACAAAGAAAGTAAACTACCTCTTCCATGTTCTCCTCAGACTTAATCATTAGATTCTGCACCAAAACAATTTGGTTTGGCACAAGTTCTCAAAGAAAGCTCGATGACATACCATTTGTCTAGCCGAATCAAGTAGTTTAGACCATACCAATAAATTGGACAACAACATGAAACATTCGTCTAGTCAACTCAATTGACATCGACTACTTCTTTAAATTCTTTTCGCAATATATCAAAACGGTTTATGACGTCATGATACCGTACTTTTTATAGTACGTTGAGGACTTCATCAGTTTGTGACTTCGTCATTATACATCATACCATAGCGGGTTGTTGATCCTAAGATCACATCCAACACCAGGTTCAATTGCATTAATAACTCCATCCTTTTACCATCCTTGCATCAAATGCACTGATGATATAAAATTCATTTTAATATTTCAAATCAATTCCTATCTAGCCGAAGCAATTAGGATAGACATACCAAGAATAGCTCTTTTAAAATCTGTTGGTTCCAAAAGTTGAACCAATTCTTTCCTTTTTAAAAATGTACATATCCGCACGAGTTTAATAAACTTCAAAATCTAGCGTAGCTAGATGACTTGGAATATCCTATTTCTCCATCTTCCTTCATTGTCTTACTGCAACAATACTTAATCTTCTCTATCACCTTCATTGCTAAGTCTACTGAAAATACTTACTTTCAGTCTAAACATTCCTATATCTTAATATAGTCCATCAACTTACCACACATTATGAGTTTAGGAACTTTCCACAATAATATGAGTTTAAGAACATCCAGACAGACCATAGGCGTCCATTCGCTGAGACGTTCAAAAACATAACATATAATTATGAGTCACGAACTTACCATAAGTATGAGTTTCAGGAACTCGTACCTACCTTAACGTTCTTTATCTATCCAATATATATATGAGAAAGATTCACCTTCTCGTCATATATATCTTGATAGCGCGACATACTATTCCAATGATTATCACTACTAGAAGCTAAGTGATTGTAGAACCAAACACAATTCCCTGCCCATACAGAAAATTGGTCAACTCAACTACTGACCGATATAGGAAGCTAAGCGGTGGTTACACCAAGGACAATTCTCTACCCATACAAAGAATTGTTCAACTTAACAACTATATCAAATAAGAAGCTAAGTAATTCTAAAACCACGTACAATTTCCTCGCCCATATAAGGAATCATACAACCCAGCTGCTGATATGAGTCCTCAATTGAATTACTTCTAAATCTCTCTTTACTTAATACGAATTTTCTTTAATTCGTATATTATCCTTCATAACTCAATCTAAGTTCTTCTTCCCGTACTACTTCATAGTACCCTTCATTCATAGCATTAGCTATAAATCATTCATTGTTTAACAGCTCATCTATTACTACGATTCAATATGATCACGTGGTGATCTTCTTATCCTTCTCTCTACGATTATAGTCTTAGGTACTCCTACCTAAGGTTTATAACCTATCAGCTCTGATACCAACTTGTAACGCCCCAAAATTCGGTCTATCTTCACACCCGGATTCCGTACGTCATGAGTACATCATTCATCCAACATACATCATTATATATTGAAATATAACGACATACACTCTCAAATCCCAAGTTCTGAAAACCTTATAACCTTTTTCATTACAATAATAATAAATACATTATTCATTTCATCTTACAAGAGTGACTTTTATCCGCCACCAAGGATACATAACAGTTCATTAAGCTAGTCTATAAATCAATTTCATCTTTCTACATTACAAGTCTTCACTTGATCTTCTCGCTCATTCTTATTTTGAATGACACTTCATCTGGATACCGTCAGCTTGATCTTTACGGGGTCTTTAAGTTCTTCTAACATCGTTCGCTGAAAATATTTTCATTTAAAGCAAGTGTGAGCATTCAATTGCCCAGTAAGTCATAACAGTTAAACAAACAACTTCAAGAGTTTAAACGTTAATTCAGAACTTCGATAACCGAACAAAGGTTATGAAGCAACTTTAATAATAGGAATAGTCCCGATTCCTATCATCTTAAAACATCTGTCATTTGCACTTTGAAATACTTTCATTCCTCTACCTTTTTCATACACATCCCATCTGGCTAGAATCATTAGCACAGACTTAATCAATAACGGTTCATGTATAAACAGAGCATACTTGTATTGAACAGTCAATCATAGGACAGTTCATATCATAAAAACACCGAAGTATTCAAATTGTGGCACAAGGCCTCATACATACTACCACCATGTGGCTCGGCGCCAAGTCCTTTGTTAACACTCACTCTGGGACGCCAACTAACAAAACCTGAGGCCCGACCTAATGCTGCGGCGCCACTTTTGCAAGCTTAGCCGGTGCTGCGGCGCCGAGCCAAAACCCTAGAAAATTTTCTAAGTGTTAAATTCGATTCAAGACGCTTACTTCCCGATCTCATAACTTCTTCGTTATAACTCGGAACGAGGTCTTTCCAAAGCCATTCTCTTCTTTATCTTACGTACTTTAATACCCTTCAGATAGAACTTCATTCTGAATCCATTAATGTGCCATTCGATTGGCTTAATCTTCACCCTTCATTCATTTTTATGCTTTTAGTGTTCTTCGCTCGTTCGTCCGTAATTCGGTCATCTGAACTCGGAAATCGTTCGATGTTGAGTCTACGACTCACATTTTCTATGTTCTCTTACTTCCTTATGAAACCCTACACGTTCGGGTTCATTTACTAACTTTCTAATTCTCGTTTGTCTTTTACGAAAATTTTGCCATAACTTCGTTATAGCTACGTTTTAATCCGTTCTTCATGAACGTTTCTACCGTTCCTAACCAAACAATAAGCATCTAACTTATATGCAATTGTTTTAAACTTGTCCATCAACAACCATTATACTACGATGGTTTTAAATTTGTCCATCAACAACGTTCTTCGTGTTCTTCGCGTGTTCTTCGTGGTCTTCGTTCGTTCTTCATTTTAATCAATATTTTGGATTACGATTTCACTTTTTATTGGAATTTGATGTTATAAAATACCATTCCTTACTTATTTCACCTACTTATTCATAATATTCATTCGGATCGCTCAAAATTCTCATGAATCTTATACTTCCTTAAGAAATTTACAAACTAAACTTCTAATTTTCATTTCTTTATTTTCTTATGATTTCAACCATAGGAAATCGTTACTAACATCTTTTACTCCTTATTCTCATTAAGTTATGTTTTAAACATATTAAACTAAAAGAAAATATTAGAAGAGACTAGGGTTCAGATAATTGCTTATAAGTGCGCAAGTATGGCCAAGCTAATATCTAGCAGTTCTGGTTTGAGCAAGGAGCAGCGCGGCCGCGCCACTCCTTAGTTCAAATCCAGGGCGGCCGCGCCACCCTGTAGTGAGAACACTTTTCTATAAATAATTTGTGGGTTCTTGCATGTTTATATTATTAGGTAGCCAATATACTACCCAATTTGTTAAGAAGCATGCTAAATAATAAAATTGAATGTTTAATGAGGGATTATGTGTCATCTATTAGTTTTAAATGTGTAACGAACACATAGCGAGTCAAGTGTGTGATAGATATATATGAATGTTTATATAAAGTATTGGTGGTTAAGGTATACCTATACATACCAAACTATTCTAAGAGTGATGAGAAAGTGAAATGTAGGTTTTATAAACCTAGATAGAGAATAATGTAACATTATTATTATTATATTAAGAATATATGAAATATATGATTAATGGATATGAATCCATGTTTATATAACTGTGTAGGAATACACGAAGTGCAGATAAGCTTTAAGCAGTTAAGTCGTAGTTGATAAACTATGAATCAGGTAAGTCTTTCAGTTCCTATTTGATATATGAATTCTATTATGTTAGTTGAGCTATATTATGCTATGAGAATGATGATGAGCTATATATGAAATGCATATGAGATATGTATGAAATGTGAAAGTTGATCTTTGATGATATGCTTGTGATATAAACTTATATGCCTGTTATGTGAGAAGCAACATACGTAATAAATATAAATTGATTATGAACGCATGAACTGAATATGCTATTATATGTTATGTGCTGTATGAAAACTGTTAGAATTACTGGGCTGTCGAGCTAACCCTTACAAATAACCACTTTTGCAGGTTAAGGACACACGGTAAAGATTACGTGCTACTTGATTGATATAGATCAATAGTATCAAAGGAGATTGATTTATTTGTTTAAATATATACTCTTGAACCATGTTTAGGTTCTAGTAGATGTACATGATAGTAGTTTATGATGTGTAATACATGTTAAGTTGTACTATGAGATACATAGAGAAATTCGAATTAAGATGTAAAAATTTATACAGTAATTCGAATAGAATGAATTATAATATAATTTGATTCAAGGATATGTAATTGATTTCAGTTAAGCAATCAATAAAAGATTTTTCAAATGAGATTGAAAAAGTTTAAATTATTCTGCATATTTTTATAACATCGAATATGATGTAAGACGGGGATGGTAAATGACGAATATTTGAAACTTATAAAAGTTTGAGGTCATTACATAGATCCTGAAAATGGAAAGAATTTGTATTCTAAATTGTAATAAGCAAAGTTATATTCATTAAGTTATGAATAATTTATATAAATAGTTGGACGATAGTAGTATCATGGCAGACCGAACCCGAGTTTCGAAGGGACCTGGATTTGGGGGCGTCACACCTTTCATCTATTAGAGACAATTGGTAGTACCTATTTTGGGGGCGTCACAGTTGGTATCAGAGCTTAGGGATATGATCCCTGGCTGAGATGTGAGATAAGAACTAGGAGGGGAGAGACGGGAAATTCCTTCGCTAGTATGACCTGACTAAGTTTATTTGGTGTTTATTTGGTCGGACAGAGTATAGGGATAATATATGACATGACTATTAACCCTTGTTTTATGGCAGTATTTAAGAATGGCAGCTGAGAACGTTAATAATGGAGTAAATCAGACCGTGGAGACACCTTTGATCACCACCCAGGGGAACGTGCAACAGGAAGGCAATATTTCTCCTGTAAACAACGTTACCGAGAAAACGATGAATGATGGAATATTTAGGAGCTTTTTGCAGTTCATGCAAAATCAGACGAGGGAGACTCGTGTGCAGAATACAGGTGGAAATGATAACAACACGCGGTTTGTCACATCTAAGCAGTTCAAAGAATTGGGACCACCAGAATTTAAGAGAAAGTCGGATCCAATCATGGCAGAAATGTGGGTCAAGCAAATTACCAAGATATTCGATGTCTTGGGATGCACGGAGGAACAGAAGGTTCCATTCGCCACCTTTATGTTCCGCGGTGAGGCAGACTACTGGTGGGAGTCTGTGAAGCGTACCCAGCCTGACGCACTCAACATGTCCTGGGAAACATTTCAAAAATTGTTCAATGACAAGTACTTTCCTGAAAGTATTCGTCATATGAAGGAGGTAGAGTTTATCAGACTGGAATAAAACAACATGACGGTGTCCCAGTACGAGGCGAAGTTTGCAGAGTTATCCAGGTTTGCACCTCATTTGGTCGAGAATGAGGAACGAATGACAAGGATGTTTCAGAGAGGTTTAAAACCCGAGATTCGACAATATCTTATCTCTCATAAATTTTCTTTATATTCAGATGTTGTAAACAGGGCTCAATTATTAGAGCGAGATAATGAGTATGTACAACCGAGGGACCACATCATACCGGTGACAGCAGTCATCAGAGCGATGATAACCAACGAGGAAGGAAAAATACGGCAAAGGCGGTAACCACTCTGGTGGTAATTGTGGTCATGATAATAAAAGGAGCGAGTCGGGAGGAGATTTCAAGAAGAGAAGGTACAACAATGATAATGTGAAGATGTCAGCACAAACATCAACTGTTTCTAGGGGAGGAGAACGACCACCGGTCGTATGTTACAAATGTGGGAAAGAGGGACATATTAGTCCAAACTGCCCACAACAGTTCAAGGTATGTTATAATTGTGGAAAGAAAGGACATATCGCTCGAGATTGTACTATAGCGAAACCAAGTCCAGCTGGGACGGTGACACCAAAGGCGGATACAGACAAAATAAAGTCGGCGATTTCTGGAAGAGCGTTTGTCGTGACTGCCCAAAACGCGAGGAACTCGAGCGACGGTATAACGGGTTAGTTAATTATAAATTCTTACGAAGTTTATACCTTACTTGATACCGGTTCTACCCATTCTTTTATCTCTCCTGCTTGTGCTCAATGTTTAAAATTGACTCCGGAGAAATTTAGACTTTGACTTATCTGTTGAAATTCTGTTAGGAGAAACTTTCGTTACATCCACTGTTTATAAATCTTATTTGATCCAAGTTGGCACTATCACATTACCTGTTGATCTTATCTCTTTAAAGATACTTGCTTTTGATGTGATTTTATGAATTGATTGGTTAACTACTCATCATGCCAAAATTGATTGCTTTCGTAAGGTTGTTAGTTTTCATATTCCTAAGCAACCTGTTATTCAAATTCAAGCAACCAAACCATTGAAGTCAAACTCTTTCATATCAAGCCGTAAAGTCATTCGTTTATTGAAAAACGGATGTCAAGCTTTCTTAGCTATGTTATGGACTTGAACAAAAATACGTCAGATTTGAATTATATTTCTATTGTTAGTAAATCCCTGACGTATTTCCTAAAGAATTTCCTGGCCTACGCGTGATATTGAATTTTGTATCATCTTTGAATCTGGTACAAAACTCACTTCTAAAATCTCATATCGAATGGCTCCTATTGAACTTCAGGAGTTAAAAACCTAACTGTAGAAGTTTGTACCCGAGCCTTTATCTGGTGACTTCCTTTGTGGAATGCACTGAATCCAGACTCTCCGTAGGGGACGCCATATTCGTGCAGTAGTAAACTGATAGGTGTCATTATGACGTGCTATCCAAGATTGGGATATGAGTCACAATTGAGAGCAACCTAAGTCAGTAATCGAAATACATAGCTTTCTAGGCTTAGCTGGTTATTATCGGAGATTTGTAAAAGGATTTTCTCGAATCGCTACTCCATTAACTTAGCTAACTCGAAAAGATACAAACTTCGAATGGACCGAGGAATGCGAGAAGAGCTTCCAAGAATTTAACATGCGACACCGACGTTGGCTCGAGCTGTTGAAAGATTTTGATCATACCATCCAATATCATCCTGAAAAAGCAAACGTAGTAGCTGACGCATTGAGTAGAAGATCATATGCGGGTACGAGTGCAATATTGTTAACACAAAGGCCTATTTTGTATGACTTGCAAAGGATGGAGATAGAGATGAAGGCTCCAAGTACCTACATGATGATATCAAATATACGAGTAGAACCAACTTTAATCGATAAAGTTAAAGCTGCTCAAGCTACGGACATGGAGCTGACGCGTATGAAGAAGAAAGTACAAGAAGGTGCTATTCCAGAAGCAAGAATCAATGAAGAAGGAATACTTCGAGTCAACTCCAGACTTTGTGTTCCTAACGATTTTGACTTGAAGCATAGAATAATGATGAAGGCACACAACACACCGTTTGCAATCCATCCTGGGAGTACCAAAATGTATCACGATCTTCGACATACATTTTGGTGGAGCAATATGAAAAGAGAGATCGCGGAGTTTATCTCGAGATGTTTAACTTGTCAACGTGTAAAAGCGGAGCATCAAGTACCAAAGGGTACATTGCAACCACTTGAGATTCCGAAATGGAAGTGGGAACACATTACCATGAATTTCGTTACGGGTCTTCCTACGGTTTCTCAAGGCATAAATGCTATTTGGGTGATTGTTGATAGATTAACCAAGTCTGCTCATTTCTTTCTTATACGGGAGACTTATTCCCTTGAACGTCTTGCTAGTATGTACGTGAATGAGATTGTGAGGTTGCATGGCATGCCAGTATCCATAGTTTCGGATTGTGACCCAAGATTCACTTCAAGATGTTGGGTTAGCTTGCAAAAAGCTATAGGCACGAATTTACGATTTAGTTCAGCTTACCATCCTCAAACGGACTGACAATCAGAGAGGACTATTCAAACTCTTGAAGATCTATTAAGACTTTGTGTCCTAGATTTCAAAGGGAGTTGGGATAAGTACCTACCATTGGTGGAATTCTCCTACAACAACAGTTATCAGGCGAGCATAGGTGTGGCTCCATTCGAGGCGTTGTATGGAAGAAAATGTCGTTCTCCAGTATGCTGGGACGAGGTGGGTGAAGCAACATTATTGGGACCAGAGTTGGTACGCATTACTACAGAGAAGATCCAAACGATTCGACAACGTATACAAACGGCACAGGATCAACAAAAGAGTTATGCGGATCTTCATCAGAAGGACGTGGAATTTAATATTGGGGATCATGTATTATTACGTGTTGCACCATGGAAGGGAGTTACAAGATTTGGGAAGAGAGGAAAGCTCAATCCAAGATTTGTTGGTCCATTTGAGATTCTTGAGCGAATAGGAAATGTGGCATATAGACTCGCATTACCTCCAAGCATGTCTCGTGTTCATAATATTTTTCACATATCTATGCTTCGTAAATATGTTAAAGACCTGAACCACATTATTCAGTTAGAACCAGACGAGATAGCTAAAGATTTAACGTACGAGGAGGTACCTGTTAAGATCTTGGATAGGAAAGAGCATGTCCTACGTACGAGGGTTATACCGCAAGTTAAGGTTTTGTGGAGAAACCATGCTATTGAAGAAATGACCTAGGAGTTGGAATCAGAAATGAAAGTGAGGTATCCTCACCTTTTTGAAACATCAGGTACATACGTCAATTTCGAGGACAAAATTTCATAAGGAGTGGAGGTTGTAAGACCCCAACTTATTAATGGATAAAATCAAATTTTCTCTAAATATTATTGTGAATAATAAGGGGTTAATTTGATATAATACTTTGGTTATGGGTGAAATGTGCAAATTTTACAAAATAAGCAAGTGGTTATAAAATATTTATTTTGTCAGGGAATATTCGTTTGGTCGTGGAATATTCTTGCTGTCGGGGAATATTCGTACGACGGCGCAGCCTTGTGTGGGCCCCATAACGGAAAGCGATTGGATGAAGAAAACAACAAGTATAAGTTATTTATAAATAACGGCGTAGTTGTTACCGTTAATACTGTTGGAATACCCGGTGGTTAAAATACAGTAGCACACGGTATTGCACTAATTATTGATTCTTACGTAAGAAGACACTACTCAATAATTGTTACAGTAGTTATTGTTTAATATTTTATTTTATTGATTCAATAATTGTTGCGTTGATATTTTATATTATTGTTGTTTCAATAATTGTTGCTGCATAGTATTTTCCATTATCAGATCAATAATTCATATTATTTGAATAATATTATTAGATAACATTATTGGCAATGTCTAGAAAGTTCTGTCTAAGGAGAGGTTTGGTCATCTAATTGCACACCAGTAAGGAGAAATCCTTATTGGAAAGCCCCCTCTTTCTTGGAAACGGCCTGGTTGTCAAAAATGTGATTCTGTAATATTATTTGTGAATAATTAATTATTGATTCATATGATAAGGAAATATTTATTTTATGTAGATATAAATGAGGGATATATTTTTGTGGTTAAAAATGAAGGAGTTAATGTTGAGGTTTTTATCAGTATTTTTGTCGGAATGGAGGTATTAAAAATCAGGGTTTTTGAGATATTTTGCGGGGGTTATAATTTTTAATCCGACCGTTCGATCGTGGTAATTTTTGTATATGTTATACATATATAAGTTGAGTATATGTCCACAAATTTTGAACCGTTAAAAATGAACGTATGATTTATTATGAATTTTACGAGATGACTGGTTCAGAAATTGTTGAATTTTCGGAGTTTATCATTTTGATAGAAAATTCTAGAAATGGTGGTCCCCACTCTTGGTTGGTGAAGAAATGTGCTGAGATTTTTATTCAAATGTGGTGGGTGAGAATAGTAGCAGGTAAAGCCATCAGGTTGCAGGTTAAGTCTTCTTCGGCGTGCTAACATTTTCCTATAAATAGAGGGCTAAGTTAGAATTGAAAATCACACCAGAAACAAGTTTTCTCTCTTTCTCTCTCTAGATTATTGAGTGTATTTTGTGAGTATTTAGATACTTTGAGAGTTTCTATTCATCAGAGCAAGTTTCTTTCAGCCTTATACCGGTATTCTGACCAGAAGTACTGATATTTTGAGGTAAGGAATATTATTTTCTTCTTAATAATATTATTTTCTTCAATATCATTATGCTGAAATATTGAAATGAGTTTTTATCAAATTTGAAACTTTTTATGTCGGGGTTACTATTCACGTATACGACACTATTCACGTATACGGTACTATTCACGAATACGGCACTATTCATCGAAAAATAAAAATTTTCCCTTTTTGTCCAAGATGTCTATTATGGTTACTATCTTTGATTGTATCCATGTTTTGATCTTTATTTTTTGAATTCTGCTTCACAATTGATTATTATGAAGTATTATTGATCTTGGATAAACTGTTATACGAATCCCTAATATGTGTCCTTCTGTCTCACTGGATTCGTTCTCTTTAAGATATTTTTCATCATCCTCGGTCCTAAATGATGATATTACTGAATATCTTTGTCCTGTAGTGCAAAGATGTTTGATTACTTGATGAATATCTTTGGCCTGTAGTGCAAAGATGAAAAGGTGTTGAGATGAACATGACTGACAGGTGATACAAATGAATATCTTTGGCCTGTAGTGCAAAGATGAATATTTGGATAAAGATGATTATTAATTGATGTTACAGGGATAAAATATTGATGATGGACTTTTAAATCTTAGAAGATAGTAGAATTCTTTCTCTACTTGACTCTTCTAATGGTTTGCTGTTTCCACTGCAGTTGTTGATCTAAAACTTGTTGTCGATTATATTCTATCAGATTTTTCCTTGTTGAAGACTAACGATAATTTGTTGTATATTATCTTAGTCATAATATTCTTTACTGGGCTAGTTGAGCTCACCCTTTTCCTTTTTGTTCCATTTTTCTTCTCAGGAGGTGAGAACATAGCATGATCTAGTCGGGGTATGGAGTGATGGTTCTAGAAAGATGTTTTAGCAGTCCTCACTATTTCTGTAAAATAGTGTTTGAATAATTGTAATGAGGATTTATTTGAGTGTGGATATTGTCTAGAAGACAATATTTGTATTTAAACTCACAGTATGTGTTGTCGTATTTTGCACGACAATTGTATTATTGAAGTTGTAGTTTGCTTTCTGTACCATGTATTTGGCGACTCAGAATGGGTGTTGTATACCTATTTTGGGGGCGTCACAAGAAAGATAAGAACTTCTTTGAAGAGAAGTTGAGAAGAAGGGTAAGCTAAAATTTCGAGGACGAAATTCTGTGAAGAAGGGGAGAATGTGAGAACCCAAGTAAGGGTTTGGTTTTAAGAAATTCCGAGGACGAAATTTTTATAAGGAGGGAAGAATGTGACAACCCGAAAATTCGGTTTGTCCAGAATTTAAGTTTAAAGAATTAGTTATTAATAAAATAAATTTTTATTAATACTATTATGTGCTAAGTGTTTATTAATCGTTCTATAACTTAGAATGATTATTAATCGGGAGGATTCTGGCTACGAGCTAAATTGAACGAGTAAGAATTTTCAAGACGAAAATGAAATTTTTCCGGGAACAAAATATTTTTCGGGGAAAAAGACGAAATAGGCACTATTCATCAGTTTCTGCTCGGGGATTTATTTTGAAATTCCGAGAAGTTATAGATTACGTTTAATTCTGAGATGTGATGGAATATTCAATAATATTTCAGTTATGGCAAAAACAAAGTTTTCTCCTGCGGACGTAAAAGCTAAGGGTTAGGGAAAGTAATTTCCGAGAATTTTAATGAGTACGTATAATAACTAGGGTTATTATGCGTGAGAGATACGAGTATAATACTAATTATTATATGAGTATAGTACGAAGATTAGTACGACGTATAATACGAATATCGTACGAATGATATACGAAGAGAATAAGAGAATACGAGAATACGAGAATGGAATGCGTAGAATACGATTATTCTTAATGGACTTTGAGTTCATGGACTTTGTAGAATCCAATTGGACTTGGATTATGTCAAGCCCAATGATTTGTGAAATCAAGCCCAAGTTAAGCCCAATAAGAATTAGGGTTAAGGCCTAAACCAAGAAGATAAACCGCGGATCGAACCGATGGGTAAACGGATGGGTAAAAAACCATTGGGGCAACCCATGGGATGACCCATGGGCTTGTGGGCCGGCCACTTGGCCACCAAGTAAGGGTGGTGGCCAAGTTAACTTGGTGGCTAAGGGATGGAGGAGGTGGGAATAGTAAGGAGGTGGGGGGCAAAATGACTATTTTGCCCTTGCTTTGGTTTTTTATAAATAGAAAGCTTAACTTTCATTTTCTAGGATTTTGAAAATCCTAGAACTTGAGAAAGAGAGAGCTCGGTTGGGAGAGAAAGAGGAAGAGATTGAGCATGAATGCTCAGATCAAAAGTGATCGAGAAATAGAAAAGCTCGTAAATCGTCGGCTTTGTCTAACAGAAAAGGATTAAAGAAGAACAGTAATCCGAACCCTAGTTTTGCTAATTTTCTTTAAGTTTTATGTTTAAAAATATAACTTAATGAGAATAAGGAGTAAAAGATATTGAGAAAGATTTCATATGGTTGAAATCGTAAGAAAATGACGAAATAAGAATTAGAAATTTATTTTATAAATTTCTTAAGGAAGTATAAGATTCATGAGGATTTTGAGCGATCCGAATGAATTTTATGAGTGAGTAGGTCAAATAAGTAAGGAATGGTGTTCTATAACATTAAATTCCAAGAAAATGTAGAATCGTAATCCAAAATATCGATTAAAACGAAGAACACGCGAAGAACACGCGAAGAACACGAAGAATGTTGTTGATGGACAAATTTAAAACTATCGTAGTGTAAATGTTGTTGATGGACAAGTTTAAAACCATCGTGTATAAGTTAGATGCTTATTGCTTGGTTAAGAATGTTAGAAACGTTCATGAAGAACGGATTAAAATTGAGCTATAACGAAGTTATGGCAAAATTTTGTAAAAGACGAACGAGAATTATAAAGTTAGTAAATGAACCCAAATGTGTAGGGTTTCATAAGAATGTAAGAGAACGTATAAAATGTGAGTCGTAGACTCAAGAACGAACGAATTCCGAGTTCGAATGACCGAATTACGGACGAACGAACGAAGAACGTTAAAAACGTTAAAATGAACGACGAGTGAAGATTAAGCCAATTGAATGGCATGTTATTAGATTTAGAACGAAGTTCTATTCATGGGTAATCAAAGTACATAAGGTAAGGAAGAGAATGGCTTTGGAATGACCTCGTTCCGAGTTATAATGAAGAAGTTATGAGATCGTAAAGTACGTGTCTCAAACTTGATGAAAAAAACTTAGAAAAATTTTCTAGGGTTCATGCTCGGCGCCGCAGCGCGAGTCGTGCCTTGGAGGCCAGCGCCACAGCGCGAGCTCGGCCATACACTTCTGGAGAGTGGCGCCGCAGCGTGGGAGATAGCAAGGGACTTGGCACCGTAGCGCCAGGCGGGGAAGAGAAGAGAAAGAAGTAGGTCGCGCCGCACCGCGAGAGGAAAGGAAGGGAGTAGCGCTGCGGCGCCAGTGAAGGGAAAAAGCCAGAGAAGGGCTTTTAACTGCTCAGCTCTTGGGGGGAAATGTAAGGAAAGATAAAGAACATAATGTTCAACTAATGTAACACTTAATCAAGTATCTTAAACCTTTAATAAAGGTTGAACGAAAAGATTAAAAGAGATTAAAAGATAGAGAATGTAAGCAATAGATTACGTAATCGATATCCGAGGACCGTAGTCGTAATGAACGAACGTAAGGGATTGCTATGATTGCGAATCCTTAGACGTTGAGTGATGAAGGTAATGAATAACATTCCGATGTTATGGCATGGCATTGTAAGATGAACGTAAAGCGTATAGACGCTGTGAACACAACGTTGTTATGAAGAACGATCGGTCTTAGCATACAACGAACAGTATGGCTTTGACATTAAGAAAGAATAATGAACATGGGGTTCATGGGTCGGATAACAATTGAAAGCGATTAAAACCTTGAATAAAGGTTGAATGAGAGATTAAGAGACGAGCAACGTGAATGTTGAATGCGTAAACGATCTTCGTAAATTTTATTCGCGTTTGACGAACGTTCTAAGTATACCCTAGTTGTATGACTTAGACGTTGATGAAATTAGTAAGTAAGATACGAATGGTATCAAGAAAGCCGTAATGTAATGAAGAATGTTGATTAACCGTGAATGGTGAAGAAACTGAGTTGAAGACAATAATGTATAACGTTAAGAAGCCGAGTTAATATGTATAACTTGGACAACGTTCCGAGTTGAAGAAACTGGACGTTGTAAGGTATGAATAAGTTCATATGAAATGTTTAACGCTATGACCTTATAGTATTGACATTGAATTATCGTTTCGAGTATACAAAAGACTGTATGACTTAGACGATAAATAATAAATCCTGAGGTATGGCATTTAGTTTCCATAAAGCTATAAGGAATAAGAAGTTGACTTAACGAACATTACAGTTTAATGGTTTGTATAAGTTAAGAAAAGTTAGGTTGTAGTACAATCGTAACCTTTGATGGTTGACATATGGGAGCTGGGCTAAACAATTCCTTCAGAGAGCGAAGGTATATACAAAACTAGCAACCGATCTAACTCACTGTGATGGCAGTGTGGATGAGACGGGAACTTGTTTGTTGGTTGTTTGTGGGAAACCACTCAGAGTACCATATGGACTACTAGCAGAGAAGCGATGTGTACTAAGTCCTAAGAGAAGTATAAGAAGAAGATAAGAATATAAATTATCAAAGATGATAAATGTATGAATAAGACATCTCAATATATCATAAAGCCATAATCTTGTAATGAAAGTTAGTCGCGTAAGCTTAAATTACAAGAACGCGAACCTTTAGAAGTAGAGTTAAGTAAACCAATGCGTAAGTCAAGTATATGACTAATTGGTGTACGTGTTATTTCCTTATGTGTTATATAGGGATTTGGAATGAGCAGTTTAGCGTAAACTATAAGCTATAGCTGTGCGTAAGGCAAGGTTCCTAACTTCATTCATATTTTAAATGAATGCTAGTTTCTTAAACTTCTCAGATGTTGAACTTGAGAAGTTCTGTCTATATGCGAATGTGCGATATTTGTACAAGGTGGTAGTATGTATGAGGCCTTGTGCCACAATGTGAGCACTTCGGTGTTTCTATGAAATGAACTGTTTTGTGATCGAACTGTTCAATACAAGTATGCTCGGTTTATTCATGAACCGTTATTGTTAAGTCTGTGCTGATGATTCTAGCCAGACAGAATGTGTATGAAAAAGTAGAAGAGTGAAAGTATTTCAAAATGAAAGTGAGTATGGTTTTAAGATGATAGGAATCGAGATTATTCCTATTATTCAAGCTGCTTCATAACCTTTGTTCGGTTATTGAAGTTCTAAAGAAATGTTTGAATTCTGAACTTGTTTGTTCAAACTGTGATGACTTGTTGGGCAATTGAATGCTCACACTTGCTTTAAATGAAAAACATTTTCAACGAACGATGTTAGAAAGAACTTAAGGATCCCGTAAAGATCAAGCTAAGCGGTATCCCGACGAAGTGCCATTCAGTATGTGAATGTGTGTGAAGATCAAGTGAAGACGTGTAATGTAGAAAGATGAATTAAACTATAGTCTAGTTTAATGAACTGTATGTATCCTTGGTGGCGGATAAAAGTCACTCTTGTAAGATGAAATGAATAATGTAATTATCATTATTTGTAATGAGAAAGGTTATAAGGTTTCGAGAACCTGGGAATTGAGAATGTATGTTGTTATATTTCAATATATAATGTTGTATGATTGGTAAGAAGTGAGACCGTGACGCACGAAGTCTGGGTCTGAAGGTAGACCGGATTTCGGGGCGTTACATTATTAATCCTCTTAATAATATTTTAATCATGCATTAATATTATTACTTTAATAATATCTTACTTATGATTTAGTATCATTAATCAATTAACAATACTTTTAGTCATTTACCAATCGTATCAATATTTTATTTATTTACTAATATTATTGATCATTTAATAATATTTTATTCCTTTACTAATGTTATTATATTAATAACATTTTATTTAATCTCATATATTATTATTTACTTAATAATATTTTAATCATCCAATAATACTTTAATTTAATCTTATTAATCTTTTAATAATATTTTAATCTAAGATTAAAATTCTAATCTAATATTATTAATCATTTAATAATACTTTAATCATTTATTAATATTTTAAATCAAATATGATTAACCATTTAATAATATTTTAATAAAGTTTTAATCTTAATATTTTTATTTACTTAACAGTATCATATTCTAATATTATTAATATCATAATAACATTTTAATAATTTATTAGATCAATAAACAATTTATTTTAATTGTTCACCATCTATAAAACTATTTATTTAATATCCATAAAATGCCATAAATAATATTTCTTATTATAAATTATCAAAATGCCCTAAAATAGTCACAATATTATATATTAGGAGTATTCAAGCTTTAAAATCATATTTTTCTTATTTAAGACATCATTTAACTATTTATATCCTTTTATTCATAAATTAATCATTTTTAGGAAAAATAGCAAACTGATTTCAAAATTTCTCATTTTCTGGATTTGGATAGTATGACCCAACCATGATCCCTAAATTTTTCTGGAATTTTAGAAAATGATTTACTAATTTTAAAGTGCCCAAAACACCCGGATCTTGCTTCATTTTTCATAAATCGAGATTTGCTTAGACAAATCTGAAATTTTCAGGGTATACTCTCCTAACATATATGAACCTACTGTAAAAATTTCGGAATTTTCCAGTGTATACACAGTGAGAAATTTGAGTGTTAATATTTAGGAGTCCTTTACGGAAATAGTCATTACGCACAACCTATAAATCTAAACGCATCCGTTCTTTTTCATACACATAGATAACTTCTTAAGGTACCTCTGTGATTTTTTCTCGATTTTTATAAGACTTGCAACTGCCTGAAACAGCCTCAAGAAAAATGGGGACAATACCTTTTTAGGGTTTTGAAACTTTAACTTTCCAAGTGGACTGTTTTGGGGAAAATCGCCCTCATGGCTTCAATACTTGCTAAATTTGTTTTCAACTACTTGGGTTTACTAGATAACTCATGTATCTAGCACCCCCCTTTGACGGATCACAAATCCAAGTTGTAAAACATGAGTTACACAAGATTTAGTGGAAGAAACATAAGAGTTTTACCCCTTGGAGAACATATGCGCATTTCCTTTCTCTAAGCCTTTGATCTAACACTCAAAATATTTAGTTCCATACATGATAATATGTAGAACTAGGGTATCTTTAGTATTAATCCATAGCTCCAACAAATCATGCTATAACACAAAATAGAAGAAGAATAAGAAAAAGAATGGATGAGAACCTCACCTAGTTTTATTTGCTATACTTCTTGATCTTCCAAAGTAATGTATAATCTTAGGGTGCATTAAGCAACTAGAACACCTCTCTCTCTCTCACAAAACCGAAACTCTCTCTTTCTCTCTCTCTCTCTCTCTCTTGTATGTTGCTAGCGTGGGAGAAAAAGAAGAAGAAGGAGAATAAGAGAAATGAAAAATGATCTAGCAAATGAATGGGTGATTAACTATTATCCCCCATACTTTTATTGTCCCATGGATAAAAGACTACACCTTATCTCTTCAATTGGCCTAATCATGTGATTAAGGGTGCTTAATAGATTTGCAACCAATGGGAAATTGACACACATGTACTTGTGTGTAAGACTTCTACTTATGGACATTGATTAGCATAATTTGTTGCCTTAAAAGGCCTACTGGGGCCAGCTATATAAATACCCACTAATTCCATCATTTGGCCTTTATTTTAATGCACAAATTAGATAAATCAAAGGTCTAAAATACCCTTAATCAAGTAGACTAAGTTTGGGCTTGTATTTTATTTCTTTTGGGCTTCTCCTTTAATTGTTTTGGGCCATGTAATGAACATAGTCTAACAATTTTAATACATGCTACCCAAATTATTTATTTAAGGTTTCCATTCCTAATCTTATGAAATTTGATTACTTATACATGTGACTTTAGCTCATAACCTAATTAGGTTTACTAGAAATAGGTTTAAAATTATTAGTCACTTGAAATAACAAGATTATCCACATAAGTTAGTATATATATTAAATACTAATATTTCCTTATTACCATAACCCTTAGGTTATTTAATTGTCTCATCTAATGTATAATTAGGTTACAAAGCTTTTATTTAGGGTTTAAAATAAAATAAAATTAGTTCCTAAAATTTATAATTAGGGTTTTCCACAGTAAAACTAGGGTTTGACATAATACACCATAACTGACCAATCATTGTCAGTCCATATACATACAGTATATAATTATAGCACTAAAAATCAAAATATAAATAATATTATATTATTATTCTCATTTCTTGATCAAAATTCAAAATTAGGGTTTGGATTTCATATCTGTTTTATCTGTCATACTTAACATTATTAATTAAGTTAAAATAATTAACTTAATAATCTGTACTAAAATTCATATAATAAAATAATTTTTATAATAATATAGTTTATATCAATCAAAAAAATTTTAAAATAAAATTATTTAAAATCATTCATGTAATAAATATGTCACATAAATACATACACACATTATCTTGGCACATATTCCCCATATTTAAAATAAATAAAAATTATACGCAAAATTTCTAATTTATTTGTATAGAAAATATCTTGTTGTTACATTCACCCCCCCTTATAAAGATTTCGTCCCCAGAATCACCGTTTTAAAACCTACACATACAAGTGTACGTAGCTTATACAATCATTGCAAGTAGATCTTGATCATAAATGATCGCACTGATCTTTAATCTATTCACGTAAAGCTTGTCTATCTGATTAAACGGAAATTTGATTTCTAAAAGAACTCAAATTCCTTCTTCAAAATTTCTTTATAAAATAATTTATTATATTTATAAGAAAATCATATATAAGAAAATAAAATTTGATTAGAATACTACCTGGAGTTGCATCCTTCGCTTCCACCATATCTTGAACTGTCATACTGAAAACTCCTGTGGTTGGTTCTATTATTTCGTTTGTTGAAGTTGGTCCCGTTGTTGCCAATGTCCTGCCGCCTTTTCCCTTATTCACATTTCTTGCCTCCCTTATCCTTTTTGGACAGTCTTTCACCTTATGCTCCATTGATTCATAAATAAAACATCCACTATACATTCTCGGATTGGGGCAGTTGGGAGAGATATGTCCCTTCTGCCCACACTTATAACACGCAAACTTACCTTCTATATCTTAGGGTATTTACATAACGCGAAATTTTCTACTCGAATAATCATGTATTCAAAATATTAGATTTCAAAAACTTTGGTTTATTGTATTAGCCAGTGCTCAAATGATTGATTACTATCTTTATACCAACTTATTTCATTAATCCATCATAGATTCATATTCATAACACTTGACATTCTATAACACATACTACTTTAAACATCCGTTATCCCTTTGTGACTATAAAAGTCGAGATTTACAACCTTGACCAACACAAAAGTTGAGAATATTTCATTGCATAGACATACTTAACATTAAACAGACCTACCCAACAGAACCTATACTACCTAATCACTACCATCTACCCCTCTATCAAATAAAAGTTGGGGTCTAACTGCCATCCTATGCATACAGCAAGTCATAAGGATTTACAACAACTAAATAGTCCCTAATAGAAACAAAAAGTGGGACTATATCGAACATGAATACAAATCAACGCCTGCTCTCTCTGCTGGAGGGCAGCTCCATCCACTCAGCGTCGGACTGCATAAAGGCGATGTCTAAAGCTTGCTCCAAAGTATATATCCTCACATCTTTAGCTTCCACCTCAACTCTCAACTGTCCTAGCTGTAGCTCTCTCTGCTCCAACCTCCCTCGCAACTCGGCTAATTCAGTTTGTGCCTGATAAGCAGCATCCTTGTACTGCTGCTCTGAATTCTGGAGGGTGTGGTTCTGTGCCTCCACTCGCTCAGCCCTAACCTTTAGCTCGTCGTTCCTGGCCAACAAATCTCCTATCATCGCATGCTCCATGGAATCCTCACTAGAGTCCCTCGACTCTTGGTTCACTGAATAACTATCTTGACTTTTGTCAGTCATCCTATGACCACAATATACAATCAAAACAACATCAGTACCACAAAAAAATTATATTCATTGATAAAATGAAAGGATATTTTATTCAGTACAACTAAAACTTGATGGATCTTCTCAACCCATCACCTAGCTAACATACTTTATAAAAATTTTCTACTAAGGTTATAACCTAGGTTTCGCATTTCTAATGTTTATAACCTACAGCTTTGACACCAACTTATAAAGCCCCCAAATCCCGGTACTTGAAACCCGAACTCGGTGCTTTACGATACTATTTCTATGAGCGGAATAATACTAATAATAATAACAATAATATAGATACCAACTTAATTTACATATTTATCAAAGTCTAAATCCCAAGTACGCAACCTTTAATACATTCCTCACAATACGTGATAGGTTATACATATCATACTTGTCTTAATAAAGATAACTATTACATAAAATGGCATTGAATTCATTTTGCAACCTTTCCTTTCCCTTTATTCTTAGCCAAGCCTTCTACTTGTTCACACTTAGCTGAAAACATTTAAATTAAGCAAGGATGAGCATTTGAGTGCCCAGCAAGTAATAGCAATTATATATATAAGCTGAAAGAATTTAAATATTTTCTTTATACTATCCTTCTACAACAAATCAATAGTTGTGAAGTAATCTGAACAGATAATATTAACATAACAACCCTCTTTCAAATTTTAAAACTACGCACTGACTATATATAGGGTTAAAGGGACATACTATGAATATTATTTTCATTTTCGAATAGGTTTAGCAGAACGTCATCCGCAAACCGTCATAACTTACGGGCACGATGGTGTACATCCCATGGACCCTGTATTGATCAATACTGCATGCAAGAACGATAGGATCGTTCACTCTGTCCGCTGCCAACTCTAGATCATGAGTAGGATAATTCCTCTCATATTCCTTAAGTTGTCTTGATGCATAGGCTATGACTTTTCCATATTGCATGAGAACGCATCCCAACCCTTTGCTCGAAGCATCACTGTAGATGACAAATCCCTCCGAGCTAGATGGTATTGTTAGAACAGGTGCTGAAATGAGTCTCCTCTTGAGTTCTTGAAAACTCTTATCACATTCTTCGCTCCAACTAAACTTTGTATCTTTCCGAGTCAGCTGAGTTAATGGAGTAGCGATTCGAGAAAACCCTTCCACGAATCTCCGATAATAACCAGCTAAACCAATAAAGCTACGTACTTCGGTTACTGATTTAGGTTGCTCCCAGCTTTGAATAGCTTCAATCTTTGTCGGGTAAACATATATTCCACGACTTGATACTACGTGCCCAAGGAATGCTACCTACTCCAGCTAGAACTCGCATTTCTTCAACTTGACATAAAGCTTGTATTCACGAAGCTTTTGGAGTACCATCCTCAAGTGTTGCTCATAATCTTCACGACATTTGGAATAAATAAGGATATCATCAATAAAGACGACCACAAAGTGATCCAAATATTTTTTGAATACCTGGTTCATCATATCCATGAAGGCAGCAGGAGCATTAGTCAATCCAAAGGACATGACTAGGAATTCATAATGCCCGTACCGAGTTCTGAAAGCCGTCTTTGGAATATCCTCAGTTCTAACCTTCAGCTGATGATATCCAGAACAAAGATCGATCTTTGAAAAGAATTGTGCTCCTTGCAACTGGTCAAACATATCATCAATACGTGGCAATGGGTACCTATTTTTGATGGTGACATGATTCAACTCCCGATAATCAATACAAAGTCACATACTTCCATCTTTCTTCTTCACGAATAGAACAGGAGCACCCCAAGGAGAAGTACTAGGACGAATAAAGCCAATGTCTAACAATTCTTGCAGTTGGATCTTTAACTCCTGAAGTTCAATAGGAGCCATTCGATATGGGGCTTTGGAAATGGGTTTTGAATCGAGTTCAAGGTCGATACAAAATTCAATTTCACGCTCTGGGGGTAGGCCAGGAAGTTCTTCAGGGAATACGTCAGGGAATTTATTAACAATAGAAATATCATTCAAAACTGACGTATTTTTGTTTAGATCCGTGACATGAGCTAAGAAAGCTTGACATCCGTTTTTCAATAAACAAATAACTTTATGGCTTGAGATGACAGCGATTGATTTTAATGGTTTGGTTGCTTGAATTCGCATAATAGGTCGATTAGGAATATGAAAGCTAACAACCTTACGAAAACAATCAATTTTTGCATGATGAGTAGTTAACCAATCAATCCCTATAATCACATCAAATACAAGTATTTTTAATTAAATAAGATCGACAGGTAATGTGTGGGTACCAACTTGAACCAAACAGGACTTATGAACTGCGGATGTAATGAAGGTTTCTCCCAATGGAGTTTCAACAGATAAGTCAAAGTCTAATTTCTCCGAAGTCAAATTTAATCGATGAGCGCAAGTAGGAGAAATAAAAGAATGGGTAGAACCGATATCAAATAAAGTATAGACTTCGTTAGAGTTTATGATAAGCTTACCCGTGATGACCTCATTCGGGTTCCTTACTTTCTGGGAGGTCACAACAAACGCTCTCCCTTACATTACCGGTTTTGACTTTTCTGGAACGGCCTTTGGTGTCTCCATTCTGGCTGAACTTGTTTTTGGTAAACGACAAAATCGAGCTAAATGACCTTCTCTTCCACAATTATAACATGCTTTAGACGGCATCGCGCAGTTTGGACTGATGTGCCCCTCCCCTCCGTATTTAAAACATATGATAGGTGGTCGTTCTCCTTCCTTAACAACGGGTGCTGGTGCTGACGTCTTTCCATCATTGTTGAATCTTCTCTTCTTGAAATGACCATTCTTATTGTTTTAGCCCTGATTACCACCGAAGTGGTTACCATTTCTGGCCTGTTGATTCCCACCACGCTTGTTGGTGACGCTTCGATGACTGCTCTCACTGGTATTATCATTTCGTCGACTGCTCTCTTTTGGTTGCGTTGACTCGTTATCGCGCTCCACTAACTAAGCCCTTTTCACAACATCTGAATACAAACACAGTTTATGAGAAATAAGATGTTGACGTATCTCAGGTTTCAAACATCGCAAAAATATTCACGTCATTCACTCTTTATTATCCACCAAGTGGGACGCAAACCGGGGCAACTCAGTAAATTTAGCCTCATACTGCGACACGGCCATATTATTCTACTCCAATTTGATGAACTCCACCTCCTTCATGTGACGAACACTTTCGGGAAAGTATTTGCCATTGAACAGCTCTTGGAACTTCTCTCAAGACATCTTCAGTGTGGCAGGTTGAGTATGCTTAATCGATTCGCACCAGTAATCTGTCTCTCCTCGCAACATAAAGGCGGCAAAGGGAACCTTTTACTCCTCGGAGCATCCCAAGATATCAAATATCTTGGTGATATGCTTTATCCATATTTTCGCTATAAGTGGTTTTGGCTCTCCCTTAATCTCCGGTGGTCCCAGCTCCTTGAAATGCTTAGCGGTGACCGACCGAGAGTTTTCAGTGTTTCCACCTACATTTTGGACAGGAGCCGCTCTCGCCTGCTGTTACATGAACTGTATAAAGTTTTTGAATATTCCATCATTCATCATCTGGTCAGTGTTGTTGTTTGCATGAGGATTGTCGCCTTTCTGATGCACATTATCCCGATTATTGATATGTGGTGAATCAACAGTCGCCTGTGCTCCATTGCTATTCTCAACATTCTCGGATGCCATTTTCAGATACTGCCACAAAATAAAAGTTAATTGATATGTCATATATTATCCTTATATTCTGACCGACCAATTAAATACAATGCAAATAAACTTAGGTAGATTATACTAGCGAAGGAATTCCCCGTCTCTCCCCTCCTAGTTCTATTCTCACATCTTAGCCAGGGATCATATCCCTAAGCTCTGATACCAACTGTGACGCCCCCAAAATTAGGTATACATCACCCATCTTGGGTCGTCAGATACATGGTACAGAATACAAATACGACTTACTAATACAACTGTCGTGTACAATATGACAAAATATAACTGTGAGTTTGAATACAATTATTGTCTACTAGAGACTATACAAACTCAAAAGGACTCCTCATTACAATTATTGTCACACTATTTAACAGAATAGTGAGGACTACTATACTATCATCTGGTCCATCACTCCGTTCCCTGACTCGTCCCAGTTATATTCTCATTTCCTAAAGACAACAGTGAAAGAAATGGTGAGCTCAACTAGCCCAGTAAGAAATATTATGACTAAGATAATACAGAATAAATTATCATTAGCCTTCAACAGTGTTAAACTGATAAAATATAACGAACATCAAGTTTAACTATAGCGGAACAAGCAATCCATTAAAAGAGTCAAGTAGAAAATAAAATCTACTATCTTCTATGATTTAAAAGGTTTTTCAACACTGTTATCACTGGGACTCAGCTTAATAAAATAATCCACATCATCGAATCACCCCTGCACTATGGCCAAGGATATTCGTGTATTCATTAATGGTCATGATAATGCCAACAACTGTCCATCAATGCACTACGGGCCAATGAGGACTTTTACCACATCATTTGTAACATTACGGTCATGATTATACCGAATAATCCCTGATCATAATCATACCAAGTCCATCTATGCACTACAGGCCACAGATGACTTTTAACATTTTATAAACATGAGGATGATGACAATGATATAAGAATTCAATAAAACAAGTTCAAGAATTAATTTATGCAAAAATTAACAACGTCCAAAATGTCAACATGATACTGCTTTGTGAATTAAAATTCAAGAATACTTAGAAGAATATTTTCATGAAAAAATACTGGATGAAACGCAATTATCAAGGATATTCCACAAATTTCATGGAGTATAGAAGTCAAAACTTAACCAACTGAGTATAATAAAGAATGGAATAACAAAAGAAATCACCATGCATGCGATAGATCACACAGACAGGTTATTCCAACAGAATAATAAATAATAGAACCAGGTCCGGCGTAAAACGCACAGACAGGATATTCTAACAGAATAATAATAAAGATGGAACCAGGTCCGGTGTAAAACACACAGACAAGATGTTCTAACAGAATAATAATAAAGACGGAACCAGATCCGGTGTAAAACACACAGACAGGATGTTCCAACAGAATAATAGAAGAATGTCACCAAATATAGGGTAGACCGCGTATACAGGTTATTCCGACAGAATAATAAGAAATAAAATAACAACAGTTCTCTTCATGAATAAGAAAGAATAACACCCCTTACCGTTTTAAAGAATAACTGAAATAAGGAAGTAGTTAAGTAGCAGAATACTTTTCTTCTCTCTCTCTATAGTTTCTCTCTCTAGAGTTCAGTGAATTCGTAAGAAATAATGAAGGAATGAGCTGCTATTTATAGAAAACTAGAATGCATAGTAACTAATTCATGAACGGTCCAGATTGACTACTTTAATCTGACGGTCCATATTTAAAGAAAAATCTTTTAAATAAAATATAATATATTATATTTATAGAATAACTTTAATAAAGTATTATGTTTTATATAAAAAGATATTTCTGTTTTATTACGTTAATAATACGAATAAAACAAAACTTCATTATCGCTAAATAATTCATATTATTAACTGACAATAATTGAATCAAACTGAGTGACTTCTCACATAAGCATTAATAATCAATACCGTGTGCTACTATGCAACCACACGTATTACTGTACTTTTACTACCGAGTAGTTCAATAGTATCAATGGTAAAACTTCCGTCATTATTTTTAATAAAATATTTTTGTCGTTTTCTCAATCCGACAATAATTATGTTGTGGGGTCCACCAATGATTATGCCATTGTACGAATATTTCCTGTTAAAACGAATATTTCCTGACCAATCGAATATTATATAACAACTTGCGTACTTTGCAAAATTTATAAATATTACCCACAACTATAACATTATATCAAATGAACTCCATAATATTCAAAAATGATATTTATAGAAAATTCATCTTTATTTATAAAAGTTGAGGTCTTACAAAATTTGTTTATATATAATATTATTATATTAAATTTTCTATTTTGGTTTTCTAAGCAATTTCCTATAAATAGGGTGCTTAGGTTAGAATTAAAAATCACACCAGAAACTGAAGTTTTCTCTCTCTTTCTCTCTCGATATATTGAGCGTATTCTTGTGAGTATTTTGATACTTTGAGTGTTGTTATACGGTGCAAGTTTCCTTCAGCACTATATCCAGTATTCCAGTCAGAAGTACTGTCTTTTTTGAGGTAAGGGATGTTATTTTCTTCGTAAGTGATATTATTTCTTCAATATCATTATGCCGAAATATTGGTGGAACTTTTTATCAAATTTGGAACTTTTTTATGTCGGGATTACTATTCATGAGTTACTATTCACGAGTTACTATTCACGAAGCGCGATGATGTTTTTTGTGAAATTTCTATCTTTTGGTGTCGGAGTTACTATTCACGTATACGACACTATTCACGAATACGACATTATTCACAGAAAAAAATTAAATTTTCTTTTCTATGTCCAAGATTGTATGTTATGATTCCTATCTTTGATTGAATCTATGTTTTTGTCTTCATTATTGAATTTTACTCCAATCTGGTTATTTATGAAGTATTTTTGAACTTAGATTGTTTAAAGTACGAATCCTTAATATTTGTTCTTTTGTTTCACTGGATTCGTTTTCTTTAAAATATTTTTTATCATCCTCAGTCCTAAATGATGATATAACTGAATATCTTTGGCCTGTAGTGCAAAGATTAATGATTTTATGATGAATATCTTTGGCCCGTAATGCAAAGATGAACAGGTGTTGAGATGAACATGACCAACTGATGAATATCTTTGGCCTGTAGTGCAAAGATGAATATTTGATTCAAGATATTTATTGATTGATGTTACAGGGATAAAATATCGATGATGGACTTTTAAATTCATAGATGATAGTAGATTTTATTCTCTACTTAACTCTTCTAATGAATTGTTATTTCCGCTGCAGTTGTTGATCTAAAACTTGTTGTCTATTGTATTCTATCAGATTTTTTCCTGTTGAGGACTAACGATAATTTATTCTATATTATCTTAGTCATAGTATTCTTTACTGGACTAGTTGAGCTCACCTTTTTCCTTTTTGTTCCATTTTTCTTCTCAGGAGGCGAGAATGTAGCAGGTACTAGTCGGGGTATGGAATGATGGTTCAAGATAATGGTTTTAGTAGTCCTCACTATTTTGTAAAATAGTGTATCAATAATTGTAATGAGGACTCCATTTGAGTTTGAATACTGTCTAGATGATAATATTTGTATCAATATTTGTCATATTTTGCACGATAATTGTATTAATAAAGTTGTGGTTGTTTTATGTACCATGTATTTGGCGACTCAGAATGGGTTGGGTGGAATGAACATATTTTGGGGGCGTCACATTTGACATAATACACCATAACTAACCAATCATTGCCAGTCCACATACATACAGTATATAATTATAACACTAAAAATAAAAATAAAAATAATATTATATTATATTATTATTCTCATTCCTTGATCAAAATTCAAAATTAGGGTTTAGATTTCATATCTGATTTATCTGTCATACTTAACATTATTAATTAAGTTAAAATAATTAAATTAATAATCTGTACTAAAATTCATATAATAAAATAATTATTATAATAATATAGTTTATAACAATCAAAAAAAATTTAAAATAAAATTATTTAAAATCATTCATGTAATAAATATATCACATAAATACATACACACATTATCTTGGCACATATTCCCCATATTTTTTAAAAAAAATTATACGCAAAATTTCTAATTTATTTGTATAGAAAATATCGGGTTGTTAAAGTTTTTGCCCTTTTTTCCCTTGTCGGCAAATGCAAGAAGTGCCGCTCTAATTGCCAAGGGTCAAGTCCTAGTGGACAGCTGTGATGAAGGGGCTGTTATCGTCCTCCTTCTCTTGAATGATGACCATGATGTCTGGATAGTCGTCATCTAAGATATCCTTGTTCATACCCTCGGTATATGCCAGGAAGTACATCTTTAATAACCATCTCTTAATGTCTTGTGTGTGCCTTTGATTCCTTTCCTCCACCTCTGGATCTGGAATCAGGACTTCTTTTCCTTTAATCGGTACCGGCTTAGGAAATAGCATGGCTACCATAGGGGCATGAACTTTGAATAAAGGCCGTGCAGGATTAGCACATGTAGGTTTAGGCAATCCCCTTATAGATGAAGGAATCGGAGAATTCTTGTGCTGGTTCTTGTGGGTGAAACCAAAGGAGTAGCCTAGTCCGACTGTCCTTGTTTGGCTGGGAACTTGGATTGGACACTTAATTCCCTGATGATCCTTTCCTAACCCCCGTCCAAGTTGAAAACCCAAGGATATCATCTCTTGACTTGCCGACATTACCTTGGCAGAAACTATGGGTCTCAAAGGTAGAGCCCTAATGGGATGATAATGAGTGTTGCTCACCTCAAGGGCTTGGAAGTTGACAGGTTCAACTTCTTCATTAAAACTGATAAGTGGTATATCACTTGGAACAGAACATTCTAGTACTTCATTGACAGTGACTATATTACTATCGATGATATACTTGAGTTATTGATGAAGAGTGGATGGGACAACTTGATAAATAGGTTTTATACCTACTTATCGGGTATCTGTTACTAAAATTAGTTGCCTAAAATCATGTTTCTTAGATACTTTTTCATGTATTTTGTGTTCATTTTGTAGATCTTATGCTTTGGAACGATGTGAGCGACTATTGGTATGAAAACACAAGGAAATCCGGACATTATTTGGGCTTTCATATTCATTTCATGTTCTTTATTTGAAACATGGATTATGTTGTAGAGCTTCTTCTTAGCTTTCCGGAACATCTTGAATCATTCCAATCGGAGTTCGGATGCAAGAGTTATGACCTTTGTACCAACGGACGTTGAACATCACTATTTTGGGTGGCCATTTTCATAGATGTCACTTCCAACCCAATTTCAAACTTAATCCTTCCACTATTTCTCAATTCTCAAAGAACGAAAGTTGTGCAACTCGTCGAGTGCTTCGATTTGATAGGTGGCAGGCCCCGTAACTCATCACGGATTATAAGTTATGGCCGTTTTACCAGAGGACACTGCAACAGAAAACCTACAGCGCAGGCGCGCGGATTTCTAGTGTATTTTGGGCCTGGCCGCGCCATTCCCTAGACCAAAAAAACTCCATCTGCTACTTGAGTGCGGGCGTGCCCAACTCCAGGTCATTTCCAGTACGGACGAGCCACTTCACAAATTGACCAGAGCTGACTTTTTCACTAAACAAGCAATTGGAGCAAAACTTGGAGGGAGGTTTCATTTAGGGCTTATATAATTAAACGTATTTCAGTATGTAAAGGGGGATTCCACCCTTGGGGGATCAATCTAGATTACATATGCTCTTTTCTTCTCTTTCTTGGTTAGATTAGATTAGAACCCTAGATTAGATTAGAGCTGAAGATTAAAGCAATTGGAGAGAATATGAAATTCAGAATTAGAGCAAGAGAGATAAGATTTTCATTCCCAATTCCTTAACTTCTCTTTACTTCTATCTTTATTTCTTAATATATAATCAATTTTGGATTATGGATTTTGATTCTATGATGAGCTAAACTCTATTTTGAGATTGCAATGGAATCTATTGCCTAGTTTATTTTGACATACTTCATTGTTAGTCTTAGTGATTATTACGAGATTGTCTTTTAAGATTCATGCTTATTTTCTTAGTTGATTGGCCATCAATTACTGTGATAATCCATATGAACTTGAAAAATGAAGTATGGGTTTAGATATGATCTTGATAGCTTGTGTTTGTATGTTCTACATGGTGATGGAATGTATGATTCATGCTTAGGATAGACATATACCGAAGCATCATTCGTAGTCAATTGAGAACTTGGGCTTAAACACTATTTATTTGTAAATCACATAAACATATAGTGATTTAGGTAATGTGGGTGTTCATGTGTATTCTATCAATTGTGGATTATATATATGATATGGGTATGGTACATCGAGAGATGGTCATGTTTCACTTTCGTGTTCTCGACTAACAATCCGGTACAATTAATTTGCCTTAACAAGAAGTGTGTTGATTTAAGTGATTCAATAGGTGAAATTTTAATCACAAGTCTTCATTATCTAGTCTCACTCTAGGGATAGTTAGGCTTATTTAATTTCATAGTTTAGATATAAAATATCAAAGCAATCATTTAAATAAGATTGAGTTGATTATGGGTTAGTGCTTAGTAAGCTTTATTAGTAATTCCTCGTGGGAACGATTCTCTACTTACTGTTTATTACTTGTTGACCGTGTATACTTGCACGCATATATTGATCGGTAAAACAACCAACAAGTTTTTGGCGCCGTTGCCGAGGAATTATTTTAATAATTTTTGCCAACATTAATTTCAATCAAATTAGTCTTAATTTAAACATTTTATTTTATTTTACTTATCTTCTTATATTTCCCTCTTTTCAAGTACCATGGATGACTTTACTTATCAATGGCCATATGCAAATATGACTTAATCAAGGGACACGAGAACTGAAGGACTCAATGTATTTTTTACATTATTAGCACAAATTGCAACCTAAACATGTAATAAAACTATATGTAGCTATCTATATGCAACAACTACTAAGTACAACCCAACACCCCCAAACTTAAAACGAACAATACCCTCATTATAATTAAAAGTGATAGAATACTCCCCTAAGTGGAAATGTCATCTCCGTTCGCCTCCTCATGATTCAATGGTATATCAGGCGATGGATATGTTTGAGATATTCTATAGTTGGAAACTGAGTGTGGGCTTCGAATTGTCCGAATGCTTGAGTCAGAAATTCTAAAATTTGAGCAGTATTTGTTTTCTGTGACTGAGATATGGCGCGGCCGCGCTGTGTTAGACTTGTAGTTGGGCGCGACCGCACTACCCTGTACCTTGGCAGCTTCAGTTTTTTTTTTGACTTTTGTTTGATCCTGAATGCTTATAGCTATTGGATTGAACCTGAGAGGAGAAACAATCAAACTATTATTAAGACTTACAATTATTAAACATATACTAAATATGGAAAGCATGAAGAATTAAACATAGCAGAAGAATTAATTGGAAATGTAAATAAGAATTAAACAAGGAGGGAGAAAGATTGGATGGGGTGCTTCCCATCGAGCTCTCGGTTTATAGTCCGTTAGCTAGACTCTTTTCTTGACACCGCTATCCGATTCCTCTACGATAGGTGAGGAACCCTCCACCCATTAGAACTGCAATGTGCGTAGGTAGGTTCCCCATCTTGTGAGTCTGTGAATTGAAACAACCTAGCATATTTCCTGTATATGATGCCCCCAGTTCTATTGCATAGCTAGGTGCTTCGTCCATTGTATTTGTGAATAAATTATTGTATTGAGGCATGAAAAATACAACGGACTTTTCCTCTTCTATATTCTCTTCCCCAACCCACCATGGTGCATAAGAGGCCTCATTATCATATAGATATTTGCTTTGAATGTGGCTACCAAGGGGACATAGGTGTGCAAAATTCACTGGATTTTTCAACTCTGATTGAGAAAGCACTTGTGGTACTATACAAGTCAGCTCATGTTCTGCATTTTCCATATTCCCAATTGTCTCCTCAATGATAACTTCTTTCAGTTCATCCACTGGCATGTTCACTTCTGGCTCTCCATCAGTTTCATCATCCATATCATAGCACCACTTATTTTGAGGACGGTTATTCAAGGCTTCGAACATTTAATCCATCTGATTCTGAAGATTTCGAATTGACCTCTCTTTCTCAATTATCTTCTCCTCAGTTGATGCTACAAACTTGAACCACAAATCCTCCAATCTTGAATTATCTTGTTCAATTTTGAAATCCATGTATTGATGACTATTCATTGAGGAGTTAATGAGTTATTCCATCTGTCTGTTAAGATTTTGGGTTGATAACTCCTTACTCATTATCATCTCTTCCTGGTCTGCTATGATCTTTGACATGAATTCCTTTAACTCTAAATTTTCTTCTTGTTGCATTGGAAGTGGATATGAGAAATCTGATGGATATTTTGAACTTGGTACATAGTATTGGTCTTTTTAGTTATAACTCCATTCATAATCTGGGTGATACCCCCAACATTAATGATAATTGGGATAATCATAGTTGTTGCGGTAATCACTCCCAAACTGTACTTGTCCAACACAGTTGTTGCACTGATAACTTGGATGCTTGCTAGCACAATATTCACATGTAACTACTATCTCTCGAGTACGTTGGGCTGCAAGAACATCCAACCTCTTCGGAAGTATTGCAATTTGTGTTGAGAATGTAGAAAATTAATTTGAGTCCTTCAGTTCTCGTGTCCCTTAATTGAGTCATATTTGCATATGGCCATTGATAAGCAAAGTCATCCATGGTACCTAAAAAGAGGGAAATATAAGAATATAAGTAAAATAAAATAAAATGTTTAAATTAAGACTAATTTAATTGAAATTAATGTTGGCAAAAATTATTAAAATAATTCCTCGGCAACGACGCCAATAACTTGTTGGTCATTTTACCGATCAATATATGCGTGCAAGTATACACGTTCAACAAGTAATAAACAGTAAGTAGAGTATCGTTCCCACGAGGAATTACTAATAAAGCTTACCAAGCACTAACCCATAATCAACTCAATCTTATTTAAATGATTGCTTTGATATTTTATATTTAAACTATGAAATTAAATAAGCCTAACTATCCCTAGAGTGAGACTAGCTAGATAATGAAGACTTGAGATTAAAATTTCACCTATTGAATCACTTAAATCAACACATTTCTTGTTAAGTCAAATTAATTGTACCGAATTGTTAGTCGAGAACACGAAAGTGAAACATGGCCATCTCTCGATGTATCATACCCATATCATATATATAATCCACAGAATACATATGAACACCCACATTACCTAAACCACTATATGTGTATGTAATTTACAAATAAATAGTGTTTAAGCCCAAGTTCTCAATTGACTACGAATGATGCTTCGGTATATGTCTATCCTAAGCATGAATCATACATTCCATCACCATGTAGAACATACAAACACAAGCTATCAAGATCATATCTAAACCCATACTTCGTTTTTCAAGTTCATATGGATTATCACAGTAATTGATGGCCAATCAACTAAGAAAATAAGCATGAATCTTAATAGACAATCTCATAACAATCAATAAGACTAACAATGAAGTATGTCAAAATAAACTAGGCAATAGATTCCATTGCAATCTCAAAATAGAGTTTAGTTCATTATAGAATCAAAATCCATAATCCACAATTGATTATACATTGAGAAATAAAGATAGAAGTAAAGAGAAGTCAGGGAATTGGGAATGCAAATCTGATCTCTCTTGCTCCAATTCTAAATTTCCTAGGCTCTCCAATTGCTTCAATCTTCAACTCTAATATAATCTAGGGTTCTAATATAATCTTATCATGAAAGACAAGAAAAGATCATATGTAATCTCGATTGATCCCCCAAGGGTGGAATCCTCATTTACATACTGAAATACGTCTAATTATATAAGCCCTAATTGAACCCTCACTCCAAGTTACGCTCTAATTGCTTGTTTAGTGAAAAAGTCAGCTCTGGTCAACTTCTGAAGTGGCGCGGTCGCGCTGGAAATGGCCTGGAGTTGGGCGCGCCCGTGTTCAAGTAGCAGATGGCATTTTTTTGGTCTAGAGAATGGCGCGGCCGCGCCCAAAATACAATAGAAATCCGCGAGCCCGCACTATAGGTTTTCTACTGCAGTATCCTCTGGTAAAACGGCTATAACCTTTGATCTGTGATGAGTTACGGGGCCTGCCACCTATCAAATCGAATCTCTCGACGAGCTCTACAACTGTTATTCTTTGAGAATTGGGAAATAATGGAAGGATGAAGGCTGAAATTGGGTTGGAAGTGATAGCTATGTAAATGGCCACCGAAAACAGTGACGTTCAACGTTCGTTGGTACAAAGGTCATAACTCTTGCATCTGAACTCCGATTGGAATGATTCAAGATGTTATTGAAAGCTAAGAAGAAGCTCTACAACATAATCTAAGTTTCAAGCCAAGAACATGAAAGCCCAAATGATGTCCGGATTGCTTTGCCTTATATTTTTATACCAATAGTCGCTCATATCATTCCCAAGAATAAAATCTACAAAATGAACACAATATGCATGAAAAGTAAGTAAGAAATAAGAGTTTAGGCAACTAATTCTAGTAACAGATACCCGGTAAATAGGTATAAAACCTACTTATCACAGCTCCCACCATATGAATCCAAGGTCTTCCCAACAGTGAATTATATCATATAGTGATCTTGAGCACTTGAAAGGATATGTAGAGTGTATGTGGACTGATTTCCACGGGTAGTTCAATCTCTCCAAAAACATTTTGCCATGATCCATCAAAAGCTTTGATGATTCTATGGCTACTTTGAATCCTGTTGAGATTGATGTTCATTTTGTCCAATGTGGCATAGGGGTAGATGTTTAGGGATGATTCTCCATCTATTAGCACTCATCGCACCACATATACGGAAGACATAACAGCTATGTGTAACGGTTTGAAATGACCTGTCCCTTCGGGAGGTATGTCATCATCGGTGAAGGATATCTCATTGCCATTGAAGATGTGATCTACTAGATGATGGAATTTTTTAACATCCACTGTCTTTGGCAAGTGAGCTTCTTCTAATACTTTCAGTAAGACCTTCTGGTGATCTTCTGAAGAGAAAACCAAGTCCAGAATAGAGATCTATTGTGGAGATTCTTTCAAGCTTTGAACCACCTTGGCATCATTATGTCCCATCTGCTGGAGGAATTCTTCAATCTTCTCCTTGGGCACTTTCCCCTTAGACCTGATGATAGGCTTCATCACCCGTTGAGGAAGATACAATGGATTTTCTTTAGACACTGTAGCAGTTGTGTTTGACGTTGATCCTTCAGCCTCTCCATAATTCTATGGGACTTTCTTGATGCTGATGACAGGATATTGTGGCCTGAATGGCAATATGATTGGCTTTGGTGTAGCCACTTTAAAAGGATTTTCAACTCTTTTGAGCTAAATTGGTTGAATTATAAGTAGTGTGGCAACCAAGTCTCCTTTAGAGGATATAATTGCTACAACTTCCTTCTATCCTGGAGGAAATGTGTTCCCACTGTCAGATGATACAATGTTATTGTCTGCAATTTGCAGGTCTCCACTGTCAATCATGTTTTGAATAAGATGGCAGAGTACCCAACATTCCTTAGTGCTGTGACCGCGAGAGTGGGAATGGTATTGACATACTCCATTTGCATCAAACCGCTTTGAGCGTGGGTTGACTGGAGGTAGCAGTGCTGTGATTTTTCCCTCATTAATCAGCATCTGCAATATCTCTTCCATCGGTTGGCCTAAATAGGTGAATTCCCTTTTGTTGGCGAAATCCCGACGGGCTTTAGCTTTTTCTTCTCTTGCAAGCTTTTCCTCCAATGTTTCACTTTCTGGAATAAGTGGTGGAGTACTTGTGATAAGAGAAAGGAGGCTAACATGCTCATGACTGAACAACTGACGTGTGACTTGGTGTTGATGAATCACTAGTTCTGCCAATTGATTGACTTGTTTGCCAAGAGCCTTTAACTCTCGTTCCATCATGAACTGGAACTCTGAATAATCCCATCTGTCAGCATTATCCTTGTTGATTTAGGATGAACCACCCACATGTTTGAAGTATTTGAAACTCTCTCCACTACCCCAGTTGATCATGTTAACCTCCTCTTCCTTGTGTTGAGGGAGAGGGTTGTTTTGAACATGTAAATTGTCGGGCGTGGCCACTACGATCTCCCTACTGTCAATTAAATCCTGGATCTTATGCTTAAGGGCCCAACAATCCTGAGTGTCATGGCCTGGAGCTCCAGCATGGTAAGAATACTTCTTACTTGGGTTGAAACCTTTCCCACTCGGGTTAGCCGGTGGAAGGAGATGAGTGATTTTCTTAAGATCTATCAGAAGTTTGAGAATGTTTTCGAGTGAATCCCCTAAGTGTGTGAACACTCTTATACGTCTAACGTCTCCACTTTTTGGCAATAGAGGGTTTGAAGACTATGCTTGAAAAGGGTAATAGTTTATCCTTTGAATAGGAAAATTTTGATTGCCTTTTTGTCCTTGCAGTATCAAGGAAACATCCTCTTCTTTCTTCTTATGGACATATAAGTGGATTTTATATACGCGAATCAATATTCATTTCAAGTTTAAATTCGTAGTTATTCTCATGTTTTGTGTTCGTTTTTACTCATTTCATGATATTTTATGTGTAGGGTGGTCATGGATGCAATTAGTGAGGAAAGGCGGTCTTTTTGGGCAAAAGTGGAAAAAAGTTGGAACTTTAAAATCTTGAAGTCAGTGGGGCCTTTTGTGCATGTACCCCCCGCCGAGGCGGGGGTCCTGTTTCCTAAGCTTTCCTATTTGGTTTCGACTTCTGTTGGGGCTCAGTTTGTTGGGTTTGGCTAGTGCGTTTGGACTCTAATAAAGGGAGAATTCGGCCAGAAGACATGGGGGCTTGCTGCTAGGTAGGAAAACAACAATCTCACAACACAAAGGCAAGGATTCAAGAGCGATTTAAAGGATTCAAGAGCGAACGTTGGAGAAGTAATTTTCAGAAATTGTCACGATAGTTACAAATCGAGGCTACGTGAAGGGGTTTTCCATAATTCCTCTTTTCTTTCATCTATTTGTACTTGGGATGATGTTTTCAACAAATTATTCAGTTTTTAATTCATTCGTTATGAACTAATTTTCTAATTAGACTTGTTATGGATCTTTGGGTGAAACGATGATTCTATAACTTTGATTTCCAATTCAATAAGATATTTTCAGGTTATCTATATTAATTTGTGCGTGAATTTATGAATTGCCTGATCAACAGTTCTTTGTGGATTTGAAAGGAATCGAGAGAGGAGATTCGAATCTAGACCTAGTTAATATAGCATGTGTCATGAATCATGTCGATAGCATATTTGTGATTATTGTTAAGGTAGAGATACACTTAACATCGCATATAATCGTATAGAGAGATTAAATTTCAACCTTTTTGATTGCAATTCACATAGAGATATAGTGAATAGGTTAATTTAGGTGTTTAACAGAATTCTATCTTATTTGTGGATTGATGTTAATATGGTATTAGTGCATTGAGAGGTGGCTCTTACTGCGTTCGTATTCTTGATTAATAAACTGGAATATTGAGTTGAGTTGGAATAAAGGTTTGAAAATCAGAGTGAAGCTTAGGGTGAAATCATAAGTCTAATTCTCCATTAATTGTTTGAAATTTCGGATTTAGTTATTGGTGACTGTTTGTGATAATTTAATTATTTATTAATTTAGTTGCTTTTATTCATTTTAATAACCATTGAATTGATTAGTTTAATAAAATTAGGGTTAATACAAGATTGATAATTGTGAAGTTAAGATTCTTGATATTTTGTCCTTGTGGGAACGATACTCTATTCACTACTATATTATTTGTTGACCACGTGCACTTGCGTGTTTTTAAGCGTATTAATTTTACTCAACAAGTTTTTGGCGCCATTGTCGGGGACAATTTAGCCGAGATTTTAATATTTGTTTTTACAATATCAGTTTAATTAGTCCAGTTTTACTTAAACATTTTATTTTTGTTTTCTCTATTTCAGGTTTTCGACATTGGTTTATGCAAACACGATCTAAACATCCAGACTTGCTTCCTTTTGAGGACGACATTGACAGAAGATTTCAAAAGTTGAGTAAGTGGATTGAGGAAACGAGGAACGAGTTCGAAAATTCTGATAAGGAAGAAACGATGGCTGCCGAAGACCAGAAAGCGTTGAGGGATTTTGCCACACCTAGGGTGACTGATCTGCAGTCGAGCATTACTAGGCCTGCAATTGCTGCGAATACTTTTGAAATAAGGCTTGGGACTATTCAGATGATGCAGAACTCATGTCAGTTTGGGGGAATGGCGAACGACGATCCGAATGAGCATTTGATCAGTTTTCTAGAGATGTGCGACACGTTCAAGTACAATGGGGTGTCAGATAAGGCAGTGAGACTTCGCTTGTTCCCATTCACTTTTACGGGACAAGGCGAAGAGTTGGTTACATTCTCTACCACCGGGTTCAATCACTACATGGGAGGATTTGGCTCAAAAATTTCTTGCCAAATTTTTCCCACCGGCGAAAACTGCGAAAATGAGGAATGACATCACAATGTTTGAGCAGCATAATGGAGAGTCACTATATGAGTCATGGGAGAGATACAAAAAATTACTCAGAAAGTGCCCACATCATGGATTGCCCAAGTGGTTACAAATGAACACCTTTTACAACGGGCTACATGGAAATGTCAGAACCAGTATTGATGCGGCATCGGGCAGTGCATTCATGGCTAAGAGTTACGAGGATGCCTACAATTTGATAGAAACAATGTCGACAAATAACTACCAGTGGCCCACAGCAAGAATGACACATGTAAAGGCGGCTGGGATCTTAGAATTGGATGGAGTAGCAGCTATACAAGCAACTCTTTCTGCAGTATCCATGAAATTTGATACGATGAATGAGAGGGTAAATACGATAGTAGAGGCTCAAGCTCAACAAGTTCAGCAGGTTATGGTAGTATGTGAATTGTGTGCGGGTGATCATCTGACAGAGCAGTGTGCAATAAATCCAGCATCCGTTCAGTTCATAGGCAACTACAACAGAATTCCGCAAAATACCTACCACAATACCTACAACCAGGGGAATAGGAACCACCCAAACCTCTCATGGAGCAATAATCAACAAACTCAAGCTCCACGACCATCATATCCCCCTGGTTTTCAGAATCACCAACAGTCGGTTCAACATAAGGACAGGAAATCCGATGGGGAGGAAACATGGGCAAGGTACATGACTAGCAATGATTTGGCTATGAAGAATCAAGCTATTGCTATCAAAAATATAGAGAATCAGATAGGTCAAATTGCGTTGGCATTGAATAATCGACCACAAGGAACATTACCTAGCGACACCGAGAGAAATCCTAAGGGTAATCAGGAGCAATGTAAAGCAGTTATGTTGAGAAGTGGAAAACATCTCGGTGGGAATAGTGCAGAAAATTCAGCAACACCGGAGGAAAAGGTCGACGACAATAACGCAGTGGAGGGGAACAAAATCGAGGAACCCAAGTTAAACAGTGAGCCGATTGTTTATCCTCCATCGCCGTTTCAGCGGAGGGTCCAAAAACAGAAATCAGATAAGCAGTTCGAAAGGTTTTTAGATGTGTTCAAGAAACTCCAGATTAACATCCCATTCGCAGAGGTCCTCGAGCAAATGCCGAGTTATGCAAAGTTTATGAAGGGGATTTTGTCGAGGAAGAAGAAATGGGAAGACTTCAAAATAGTGGCACTAACAGAGGAGAGTAGTGCAGTGTTACAGAAAAAGCTTCCACCAAAACTCAAAGACCTGGGGAGCTTTACTATCCCGTGCACGATCGGAAAGATGTCTTTTAACAAGTGCTTATGTGATTTGGGGGCGAGTATAAACCTGATGCCATTATCAGTATATTCAGAATTGGGTTTGCCCGCACCAAAGCCTACGAATATTTCATTACAGTTGGCGGATAGGTCAGTAACATATCCGAGAGGCATTGTAGAGGACATTTTGGTAAAGGTGGATAAGTTTATATTCCCTGCGGACTTTATCATACTGGATTTCGATGAAGATAAGAACATCCCGATCATCCTAGGGAGACCTTTCTTGGCTACGGGAAGGACACTCATAAGCGTGCAAAAAGGAGAACTTACAATGAGGGTCCAAGATCAAGAAGTAAAATTCAATGTGTTCAAGGCCATGAAATATCCTACGGACGTGGAAGAGTGTAATCGAATGGATTTAATTGAGCAGATTACCAGCGAAGATATTAACAAGAGTTTGATCAGTGATCTGTTGGAAACAACTTTATTGGGGGATGAGGAAAAAGACGACCCGGAAGTTGTGGACTAATTATAGATGCTAGACTCATTGCCACGAGTTAGCCGATTCAGAGCACCGGTTGAACCTTTGCACACCGAGGAGACAATTGTAGAAAAATTGAAACCATCATTGGAGGAGCCACCGACATTCGAACTTAAACCACTCCCTAAACATCTCAGGTATGCGTATTTAGGAAATTTGAATTATTTACCTGTAATTATTTCTGTTGCACTTAACGAATTGCAGGAAGAAACGTTGCTGAGGGTGCTTAGGGATTATGAATCAGCAATTGGATGGACGATTGCGGATGTAAAAGGTATTACTCCATCATTTTGCATGCATAAGATTCTGATAGAGGATGATGTAAGTCCATCGGTGAAGCATCAATGTTGACTTAACCCAATTATGAAGGAAGTGGTCAAGAAGGAAATTTTGAAATTATTAGATGCCGGTGTCATATACCCAATTTCAGACAGTAAATGGGTGAGTCCAATTCATTGTGTGCCTAAGAAAGGGGGAATGACGATAATTCAGAATGAGGATAACGAGTTAATTCCGACAAGGACAGTGACAGGTTGGAGGGTCTGCATCGATTATAGAAGATTGAATAAGGCAACCCGAAAGGATCATTTCCCGCTACCTTTTATCGATCAAATGTTAGACATGTTAGCTGGACATGAGTTTTACTGCTTATTGGATGGATATTCGGGATATAATCAGATTGCTATCACTCCTGAGAATCAAGAAAAGACAACATTCACTTGCCCTTACGGCACCTTTGCATTCAGGAGAATGTCATTCGGACTGTGCAATGCACCGGCAACTTTTCAGCTGTGTATGATGGCTATTTTCTCGGATATAGTGGAGAAGAACGTTGAAGTCTTCATGGATGATTTCTCGGTCTATGAGGACACTTTTGACACTTGTTTAGAAAATTTGGTCATGGTATTGCAGCGTTGTAAGGACACAAACCTCATACTGAATTGGGAAAAATGCCACTTCATGGTTGAAGAGGGCATAATATTGGGCCATAAGGTGTCGGCTCAAGGATTGGAGGTGGATAAGGCAAAGTTGGACACGATCGAGAAACTACCTCCACCGAGCTCAGTTAAGGGTATTCGCAGTTTTCTGTGGCATGCTGGGTTCTACCGAAGGTTCATAAAAGACTTCTCTAAGATTTCAAAACCTCTATGCAGTCTTTTAGAGAAGGATGCCACTTTCAGCTTTACTGCGGAATGTAAGTCCGCGTTTGAATTATTGAAACAGAAATTAATTACAGCCCCCGTGATAGTCTAACCGGACTGGAAATTGCCATTCGAACTGATGTGTGACGCGAGTGACTATGCAGTCGGGGCTGTTTTGGGCCAAAGACGAGACAAGGTGTTTCACGCCATATATTACGCAAGCAAAACACTAACAGAGACTCAAATGAACTACACTACCACGGAAAAGGAATTGCTTGCAGTAGTATACGCGTTCGACAAATTCCGGGCATATTTGATCGGGACTAAGGTAATAGTTTACACGGACCATTCGGCGATTCGGTACTTAATAGCATAAAAAGATGCTAAGCCATGCCTTATCCGATGGATTCTCTTACTTCAAGAGTTTGATTTAGAAATTACAGATAGAGAGGGTACGGAGAATCAAGTTGCCGATCACTTATCAAGGCTAGAAAATCCAGAGAAAAAGGATGAAGATAAATACGTGATCAAAGAGACATTTTTGGATGAGCAGTTATTTGGGTTGAATGCAAAATTTCCGTGGTATGCAGACTTAGCAAATTATGTGGTAAGCAAGATTATTCCCCCGGATCTTACACGACAACAGAAAAAGAAGTTTCTTCACGACGTCAAGTGGTACATGTGGGATGAGCCGTATCTGTTTAAACAATGCGCCGATAAGATGATTCGACGATGTATCCCATACAGTGAAGTCCACAACATATTACAAGAATGTCATTCATCGGCATACGGTGGACATTACGGGAGTGAGCGCACCGTGACGAAAGTTCTTCAATCTGGGTATTATTAGCCAATAGTGTTCAAAGACGCCCACCAATTTGTGAAAACATGTGATAGATGCCAAAGGGTGGGAAACATATCGAAACAGAACGAGATGCCCCTACAAACAATCCTTGAAGTGGAGATCTTTGATGTATGGGGCATCGATTTCATGGGACCATTCCCGTCGTCTTTGAGCAATCAATATATTCTGTTCGCGGTGGATTACGTCTCGAAATGGGTTGAATCTGCAGCATTACCATCTAATGATGCCAAGGTGGTCCTTAAGTTTCTACAGAAAAACATTTTCACGAGGTTTGGCACGCCAAGAGCAATAATTAGTGATGAAGGCAGTCACTTCTGCAATAAGTCGTTTACAGCTCTTTTGGCTAAGTATGGGGTCAATCACAAGGTGGCTACAGCGTATCACCCTCAGACTAATGGGCAAGCCGAGGTATCGAACAGAGAAGTTAAGAGGATATTGGAGAAGGTTGTAAATCCGAGTCGGAAAGATTGGTCACTTCGATTGGACGACGCATTATGGGCGTACCGGACTGCCTTCAAAATGCCAATCGGGATGTCACCGTGTCAACTTTTGTACGGAAAGGCATGTCATTTACCGGTGGTGCTACAGCACAAGGCTTACTGGGCCATACAGAAATTGAATTTTGATCAAGCTGCGGTAGGAGAAAAGAGGCTACTCTAACTAAATGAGCTCGACGAATTCTGCATCCAAGCCTACGAGAATGCCAAGTTATACAAAGAAAGAGTTAAAAGATGGCACGACCAGAAAATTGTGCAACGAACATTCGAGCCGGGTTAAGCAGTCCTCTTGTTCAATTCACGGCTGCGTTTGTTCCCCGAAAAGCTTAAGTCGAGATGGTCGGGACCATTTACTATAAAATGAGTATTTCCTCATGGCGCCGTTGAACTTTACAGTCGTAATCCACTAGACACGTTCAAAGTCAATGGGCAACGTATTAAGCATTACTGGGGTGGCGTGTCGAACTGGGACGCCGACAACATCACCCTCGCCGATACACAGTAAAGCAGGGAGTAGTCAGGCTGAACGACGTAAAATCAAGCGATAATTGGGAAGCAACCCAATATTTATTTATTTTCCATAGTTCATGTTTAATTTGTTAGGATATAGTTTATAAAGCAGTAATTAGGACTTGTCAATTATAAGTTTTGCTAAAAAATATCTAAAAAGTACTAAAAATCTTATTGAAGCTATAAGTTGTCATTAATCTAACGTAGTGCATGTTTTTGGTTTCAGGAGAGGTCCAATGTGAGTTAGAGCAACAACGCCTACGAAATGGAGGAAAATCGAAAAATTTTGCATCTCAAAATTTTTGACCAAAAAGTTGTACAGTGGGCTAGCCCACCGGGGCGGGCCTTTTTGGCCTAGCACCCCCCGCTGGGGCAGGGGTCCTAATTCCTGGGCAGACGTGTTCATTTAAACAGCACGTCCCAGCCATTTCCCCCTCACTCATAACATGCTGCCATTTTTGTCTTCAACTCCTCAACACAACCCACGACCCTACACAACTACTACTACCACGACCACTACCTAAATCAATTAAACCCACCTTCACCCTCACTCTCCACTCACACGACTTCAATCACGTCCACCACTTCATCTCCCCATATCACTCTATATAAACCCTACCTCATACTTCCCATATTCAACAACATTCCGCTTGAATTCTTCAGGCAATTGGGATACACACATTTGAGGGTAAGTGGCTATAGTGTCAAGTCTTCATCTCATCTCTACCACATACACCAATTTCCAAGTTTAAAATTCAAAAATTGTGAAACCGAACGAGCTGTGCACGCCAAGTGTTTGATAAATTGACTGAGCCAAGTGTGAGAGAAGGAAGTGTGTGCTACCAAGTCAAACATTCAAAAATCAATGGCTTCACAACCAACATCAAAATGCCAACGGGGAGAGGGTTCAAGTTCCGCTCCACCGACCCGAACATATGACCACCGAAAATTTAGAAGTACCGTCGCCGCCGATCGGTACGACTATATGGTTACCAAGGCTCTTACACCAAAGCGGGGGTTGGCTCCCGAAGGGAATGATGGGGAGATGATGCAACAAATTTATCAGCAAGGATGGATAAGGTTTACGGCGGAGCCCGAGCCCGCCGTTGTGAATGTCGTTAAAGAATTCTATGCGAACGCTGAGGACAAGGCACCGTTCAATGCCTTCATGCGGGGTCGCATGGTCCCGTTCAGTGCTGACGCAATCAATATATATTATCAGCTGAGGGTGCCACGCCAGTGCCAGTATGCCTATATGCGGGATTTTGACCCCGACTTTGAGGAGGTGATTCAAAACATGACTAAGCCGGGGACTACTTGGTTAAAGGGTCGAAAGGGAGGCACAGTGTTTCACAGCAAGGACCTAAGTCGGTACGAAAAAATCTGGTATGCCTTCCTCTATGCTAAATTGCTACCGTCCACGCACACCTCGGACGTGACCAAGGAGAAGGCACTCCTCCTGTATGCCATCGTGCAAGATTTCCTCATACACATCGGGGTAATTATCAGTTTTTCTATACGACGATGTCTCTGAGGCAACTTTTCTGGCGGCTTACCACACCCATCTCTCATTTATGGGTTGTGTCGTCAAGCCGGAGTGCGTTGGTCTGTTGATGAACCCACTTTGATGCCGCTGCAACTCTTAGATACTAGAGTGATAGCACGATATTCCTTGTGGCCCGACGACGAATCGCATCCTAGAGGTCTAGGATTTGTTTTTCCATCAGCATCGGAGGACGAGGCTGAAGCTGAAGATACTTCGGAGGATGAGGATAACACAATGGGAGATCAAGGAACCGAGCAGGTTCCGCAGACTGAGGCATTTTCTAGTACTCAGTTCCTTGAGTTCCAGAATCATATGAATGCGTAAAATAGGGCAGCACGCCGGGAAATGCAGCGTTTGGCTATCCGCCAAGATCACATGTTCGATGCCATGAACGCGTCTTTCGCTTCATTCACCACAACGCTCCAAAGCTTCAACCCGACAGGCCAATTTTCGTATCAACAACCCGGTCCATTACCTCGATTTCCTCCGAGTGATTCTGATGAAGAAGAGCACCAACCACCGCCCCAGACTTAGACAATTCCAGGGAAGTCCTCGTGAATTTTTATTTTATCCAATGAGGGCATTGTCTTATTTAAGTGTGGGGGAGTTAGTTGTTTAGTTGCATTGCATACATGCATTTTTAAAATTTTTGTTGTCATATCTGGGGTTGCATTATAGAATAGGTATTTGCATAGTAGTTAGGACTTTGACTTTTCATATCTAAATAATAAAAAAAAAGAACTAAATAATAAAATAAAAAATTTTAGTTAAATAGTTTGTTTGCATATGTCCAATGGTGTTGCATTCTACAGGTTATTCTGGCCAATGATGAGATTGTGAACAAGTTAACCAATATAGTATGGATTATTAGAACTGTGATATAATTACTATTATGAATTGATTCTTGGACTTGTTTGAAACTATTATAAAAAGGGTAGCACTAATGACATCTTTGTTGACCGGTTAGTTCAAATTGATACATAAAGTGTTTCTAAACGGTAGTGCTAGCGTGAACTAGAAAATGACAAGGATAGGCAGTGAAGGCTTAAATTAGGCAAGAACCTAAGTTTGGGGGAATATATGCGGGATATATAAGCTTTGAAAAAAAAATAAAAAAAAAGAGAAAAAAATATGTTAAGTCTTGTGGTGGGTTGAGGTGAACCACTCCCCATAAACACAAGCGTGAGATGGAGCGTAAAACGCACTCACCAACCATCTATGAAAAAAATAAGAATAAAACGGGAAAAGTGCAAAAAGCCCCCATTTGAAAAAAAAAAGAAGAGAGAGTATAAGTATCCTGCATGTACCCTTGAATTTGGTTGAGTTTAATTTTAGTTGAATCGTACCTATCTTTGAGAATTTTTTAAGTTTGCATTGTATGATTCCTTCTAAGAAGTTGTTTATGTATTAAATTTGGGTATGTATCAGTTATCTTCGATGTTGATCACACAAGCACGCTATACCAGTGATAGTTGTTTAAGAATTGAGAATTAATATGTAAATGTAGATTGGTTTTGATAATTTGTATTGTAAAGTTGATTGTTTTCTCTGAGGCTGATGGGATAAATCAGTTTATGTGATGTGACTGGATTTTATTTTTAGGCATTTAGATTGTTATTGCATTTCATTGCTTTGTGTGTAGTTTGTCTTGTGCTCAGGGACTAGCACGGATTAAGTTTGGGGGATTTTGATAAGTGGATTTTATATACGCGAATCAATATTCGTTTCAAGTTTAAATTCGTAGTTATTCTCATGTTTTGTGTTTGTTTTTACTCGTTTCATGATATTTTATGTGTAGGGTGGTCATGGATGCAATTGGTGAGGAAAGGCGGTCTTTTTGGGCAAAAGTGGAAAAAAGTTGGAACTTTAAAATCTTGAAGTCAGTGGGCTAGCCCGCCGGGGCGAGCCTTTTTGTGCATGTACCCCCCGCCGGGGCAGGGGTCCTGTTTCCTGAGCTTTCCTGTTTGGTTTCGACTTCTGTTGGGGCTCGATTTGTTGGGTTTGGCTAGTGCGTTTGGACTCTAATAAAGGGAGAATTCGGCCAGAAGACATGGGGACTTGCTGCTAGGTAGGAAAACAACAATCTCACAACACAAAGGCAAGGATTTAAGAGCGATTTAAAGGATTAAAGAGCGAATGTTGGAGGAGTAATTTTCAGAAATTGTCATGATAGTTACAAATCGAGGCTATGTGAAGGGGTTTTCCATAATTCCACTTTTCTTTCATCTATTTATACTTGGGATAATGTTTTCAACAAATTATTCAGTTTTTAATTCATTCGTTATAAACTAATTTACTAATTAGACTTGTGATGGATCTTTGGGTGAAACGATGATTTTATAACTTTGATTTCCAATTCAATAAGATATTTTCAGGTTATCTATATTAATTTGTGCGTGAATTTATGAATTGCCTGATCAACAGTTCTTTGTGGATTTGAAAGGAATCGAGAGAGGAGATTCGAATCTAGACCTAGTTAATATAGCATGTGTCATGAATCATGTCGATAGCATATTTGTGATTATTGTTAAGGTAGAGATACGCTTAACATCGCATGTAATCGTATAGAGAGCTTAAACTTCAACCTTTTTGATTGCAATTCACATAGAGATATAGTGAGTTGGTTAATTTAGGTGTTTAACAGATTTCTATCTTAATTGTGGATTGATGTTAATATGGTATTAGTGCATCGAGAGGTGGCTCTTACTGCGTTTGTGTTCTTGATTAACAAACTGGAATATTGAGTTGAGTTGGAATAAAGGTTTGAAAATCAGAGTGAAGCTTAGGGTGAAATCATAAGTCTAATTCTCCATTAATTATTTAAAATTCCGGATTTCGTTATTGGTGACTGTTTTGTGATAATTTAATTATTTATTAATTTAGTTGCTCTTATTCATTTTAAAAACCATTGAATTGATTAGTTTAATAAAATTAGGGTTAATACAAGATTGATAATTGTGAAGTTAAGATTCTTGATATTTTGTCCTTGTGGGAACGATACTCTATTCACTACTATATTATTTGTTGACCACGTGCATTTGCGTGTTTTTAAGCGTATTGATTTTACTCAACATGGACCCTCCGGGGGTTGTTCCCATAACTTCCTGATTGGATATGCTCAGCTACGGCTATTAATGCGGCAAGGTCTTGAATCTTCCCATATTTTAATCTTATTTCTGTCATTTCTCTATGCTTAATCATTTCTGAGAATGGCTTTCCTATTCTAGCTAGGACCCTCTCATAAAATGGAACTTCTTGAATATCTATGAAGGTCATCACCATTTCAGACTCTGTCATAGATAGGATAACTTGAGCAGCCAGACGCCTCCATCTTTGGGCATACTCTCAGATTGACTCATTGACTTGTCTCTTGACCTTGGTAATTTTATACCGGTCTGGAGCCATATGACTTTGAAAGCTGTATTGACTGAGTAAAGCATGGGCTAACTCCTCCCAGCTATGAATTTTGGAGTTATCCAATGTAATAACCGTGAATTTTAAGTCACTATATATGTATGTATATTATGGGTTTTTTTAACCTTGTGTTACACAAGAATTTAATATGTGACAACACATGTGAAGTGGTGCATGGGTCAATTAACATATATACTATAGTTATGGATACATACATTTACAGATTTCATAAAATAAAAGCTTCGTAACCTAATTATACATTATATAAGGACAATGTTGTCAAGCTCCCATTGGTTGCCACTCCATTATGCACATTTAATCATGTCTAGCCTAATGGAAATAATAATACAAAGTTTTTACCCAATGGACAACAAAATAGTTATGGGAGGATTATTAGTGAATTGCTCATTTTATTTTTGTAAACACATTTTCATTCTTCCAACATCTCATTTTCTCTCCATCTTCTTCTTCTATCTTTTGCTCCCAAGCTAGCCAACTTCCAAGAAAGAAAAGAGAGAGAGGGTTTTGGCTATAGAGAGAAGAGATAGGAGTGCTAGTTGTTCATGCCTCCTAAGTTTATTACTTACTTTGGAAAATCAAGAAAGGTAGCAACTAAGTCAAGGTATAACTTACCTTCATCTTCTTCTTTTACTTTGTTTTGCTAGCTTGAGTTTTGATGGGGTTATGTACAAATACTCAAGATACACTAGTTCTACATATTATCATGTATGGAACTAAGTATCTTGAGTGTTAGATCAAAGACTTAGAGGAAGAAAATGAGCATACGTTCTCCAAGGGTGAAAACTCTTGTTTTTCTTCCACTACATCTTGTGTAACTCCAGTTTTACAACTTGGAATTGTGATCCGTCGAAGGGGGGGTGCTAGATACATGAGTTATGTAGTAAACCCAAGTGATAGAACACAAATCTAGCAAGTTTTGAAACCTTTGAGACTATTTTTCCCAAAACAGTCCACTTTGCATGTTAAGGCTTTGAAAATCCTAAATCAGCTACTGATCCGTTTTTCATGAGACTGTTTCGGTCAGTTGCTTGTCTTTTAAAAATCTGGGAAATATCACAGAGGTACCTTGAGAAATTATGTACATGCAGGAAAAAGAACGGACACGTTTCGAGTTATATATTGTGCGTAATGACTATTTCCGTAAAGGACTCCGAAATATTAACCTTGAATATCTCACTGTGTATACACTGGAAAATTCCGAAATTTTTACAGTATCTTCATATATGTTAAGAGAGCATACCCTGAAAATTTCAGAATTGTCTGAGCAAAACTCAATTTATTAAAAATAGAGCAAGATCCGAGTGTTTTGGGCACTTTAAAAATAGTAAATCATTTTCTAAAATTCCAGAAAAATTAGGAGATCATTGTTGGTTCATATTCTGTCAAAATCCAGAAGTTGAGAATTTTTGGAATCAGTTTGCTATTTTTCCAAAAAAAATAAAAATAAAAATGGTTAAGTTATGAATAAAAAGAAATAAATAGTTAAATGATGTCTTTGATGAGAAAAATATGATTTTTATGCTTGAATGCTCATAATATATTATATCATAACTATTTTAGGGCATTTTGGTAATTTATAATAATAAATATTATTTATGACCTTTTATGGATATTAAATAAGAGGTTAATAAAGGATGAACAATTAGAATAAATTGTTTATTAATTTAGTAAATCATTGGAATATTATTATAATATTAATAATATTATAATATGATGTTGTTAATTAAATAAAAATATTAAGATTAAAATTTTATTAAAATATTATTAAATAATTAATAATATTATATTAAGATATTAATCCTAGAGTAAAATATTATTAAAAGATTAATAATATTAGATTAAAGTATTATTATTAAATGACTAAAATATTATTAAATAATAATATTCGAGATTAAATAAAATATTATTAAATATAATATCATTAGTAAAGGAATAAAATATTATTAAATGATTAATAATATTAGTAAGTGAATAAAATATTAGTAAATGATTGAAAGTATTATTAATGATGTTAAAGCATAAGTAAGATATTATTATGGTAATAATATTAATGCATGATTAAAATATTATTAAGAGGATTAATAATATTAGTAAAGTATTGAAATATTACTAAGATGATAATAATATTAGTAAGTGAATAAAAGTATTATTAGTAAACCAATAATACTAGAAGGTGAATTAAATATTATCTAAGTTAATAATATTGTGTAAATTAAAGGTAGTCGTTAATTAATAGTAACACTATCTAGACATGATAATATTTATAAAGACTAAATGAAATGTATAATATCTATGTGATTACATAATCTAATGTTATGCTTTAACTAATTGAAAGATTAATTATAGGTCTCTCAAAGGAAGATAATTTAAGTGCATAGTGGATAGAAATTTAATTTCGTAGCCGTAACCTACGATCGAGGCAAGTTTCCTAACTCAAGCTCGAGTTATTATTTTCAAAGCATGTTAGTGAATAATTATTGATGATTATTCACGTCTATATTGATTATTGAAATTCGCACTTTGTGCAATTGAATTCCGTTCTACTGCTATTGAACTGTGAATTAAATTAAAGTTCTTCATTTATGAACTGTTTATGAAATAGATCTATGCTAATTGTATCAGCTAGATCAAGCATGTCTAGAATTGTTAAATCAAATGTATTTTAAATAACTGTTCTTATTAAATTGATATAGTAAGAACTCTTGACTGAGAAAAGGACGAATTTGATTAAGGCATGATATCAATGCCGGATTATTAAGTGTTTATGCATAAATCACGAGGTATGAAAGGTTGATCCCCTTGAATACCAAAACTTATTAAGAGGTCCAGTTTAATCACTGAGCACCTTAGCAAATGTTCATGGTTATTCAAAACCACTCAGTTCATGTTATTCAATTATCGAATATTCAATTGTTGATTATTAATTCATGCTCCTTCACAATCTTATATTATTGTTGAACATTGAACGCAATATTTCTTTCTAAGTCATGATATATCTCCCTTGTCTATATAAACTTGTGAAGCAAATTAGTTGCTTACTCTTGTTATATCATGACATCTATTTCAGTTAAGCCCGAAGGATCCCACACGAAGGACAAGGGCAAGGGCAAGATCCAGGAGTAATTTAGAATGAATGTCAATTTAGTTATTATCTGATGGAATTTCTTAAGTAAACTATTTGTATGATAAATGGTGTATTTAAAGTTAAGGTTATGGAGACCTTGGGACCGTGTTATGAGACTTTATTATAATGAACAATGTATGTTTATTATTTCGTAATAGTTATAGAATACTTATGATGATGATAGATCGTGAGCACCGAATCTGAGGTTAGAGAACCTGGATTTGGGGGTGTCACAGGTTGGTATCAAAGTTGTAGGTTATAAACATTAGGAATGCGAAACCTAGGTTATAACCTTAGTAGAAAACTCTTATAGAGTATGTTAGGAGATGGATTATGAAAATTCATCGAGTATGTGTTGTACTTAATAAAATATTGTTTCATTTCATCAATGAATATATTTTATTGTAGTACTGATGTTGTATCCTTATTTTATAGGATGTCAGGTGATACTCAGGGGAGCCATTTTGTAGACCAGGAGGAGGTCGTTCCAGAGGAGGTGTCAGACACCTCGAAGGATGTGATGATCAGTAACCTGTTAGAGAAAAATCATGCTCAGGAGCAAAGGATTTTGCAGTTGGAGGCGGAGAATATGAACCATCAGCACATGGAGCAGCAGTATAAGGATGCTGCTCATCAGGCACTGATGGAGTTAGCAGAGATGCGAGTCCAGCTAGAGCATGAGAAGCCAAAGTTTGCAGCACTGAGCGTAGAGCATCTGGCGATGCGAAGTGAGTTTGACGTGGAGATTGTCGATAAGATACGGGTGGAGGAGGCATTTCATGAGTCGGCCAAGCGGGTGGACCTATTAGAGATTGCACTGGATGCCATGAAGGTCAGGGTAGAGACTTTAGGACTGGCATTAGACGCAGCGTATGAGGGCCAGCGCAGTGGGGCTAGGAGGGTCTACTCTGAGGTAGGAGAGTCTAGTCGATCCGTTCGACGTAGAGTTCTGGAACAGTTGCTTCCCTAGGAGCCTGTGCAGGTGACCCGGCAGGGCCACCAGTGGTGATGATGTGATGAGCCAGTTGTAGATAGATGTATTAGTACCTTTCTTTTTGTGTAATAAGGTTTTATGATAATGTAAACCTCAGCAGGTGTGAGATAGTAAGTAGTTAGGTACTATCCCTATTTGTGTTGTAGGGAGGTATCATTATGAGTTAATCCCATCTTTTGTGTTTAAAATGGGATAGTAGTATTTATAAAATATACCTGTATTAATCATGTAAGTCACTGAAGATTGGTGTATGAATATAAATGCAGTATTATTATGATATGTGTTGGAAAATTTTAAATAGTAAATTATCTATTTTATGTTATGCGAATCCAGTAGACTGATTTGGAAAATGTTCTTTAAAAACAAACTTAACCCACAATCAGGGAGAAAGACTTCCAAATCTTGGTAATTTAAAACTCTCACATAATGATCATTTGATTGTTTAAATAAAATAGCGTGTTACATGCTAACCAATCATATGATAATAAACTCGAGTAACGTGTTAGAATTTTGTTTCACTAGATAATGCCGCCCAGACGCGGACTGAGGAACCAAGAGATTGAAGAGTCAGTTAATAATGCAGCGAGAGCTCAGCAAAACCCAATGCAAGATTTTATCAACATGATGGCTGAAGCCATGAGGAATCAAGCTCAACCTGCAGGAAATCAGGCGGGCAACCAACTAGTCAACTTTAAGGACTTCAAGGCAGTAGGACCGCCGGAGTTTAGAGGAACAACAGACCCGATAGAGGCCCAGACGTGGGTAAAGGAGATCGAGAAGGCCTTCGTTATTGCTAGAGTAGCAGAAGAGCATAAGACAATTTTTGCTACCTACTTAATGAAGGATGAGGCTAACTATTGGTGGGAGGCCAACCAGAACAATGCCGAAACTGGAATCGTGACTTGGGAAGCATTCAAGAAGTTATTCTTTGAGAACTACTTCCCTGAAATATTATTAAATGATTAATAATATTAGTAAATATAATACCATTAGTAAAGGAATAAAATATTATTAAATGATTAATAGTATTAGTAAGTAAATAAAATATTAGTAAATGATTGAAAGTATTATTAATGATGTTAAAGCATAAGTAAGATATTATTATGGTAATAATATTAATGCATGATTAAAATATTATTAAGAGGATTAATAATATTAGTAAAGTATTGAAATATTACTAAGATGATAATAATATTAGTAAGTGAATAAAAGTATTATTAGTAAACCAATAATACTAGAAGGTGAATTAAATATTATCTAAGTTAATAATATTGTGTGAATTAAAGGTAGTCGTTAATTAATAGTAACACTATCTAGACAGGATAATGTTTATAAGAACTAAATGTAATGTATAATATCTATGTGATTACATAATCTAATGTTATGTTTTAACTAATTGAAAGATTAATTATAGGTCTCTCAAAGGAAGATAATTTAAGTGCATAGTGGATAGAAATTTAATTTCGTAGCCGTAACCTACGATCGAGGCAAGCTTCCTAACTCAAGCTCGAGTTATTATTTTCAAAGCATGTTAGTGAATAATTACTGATGATTATTCACGTCTATATTAATTATTGAAATTCGCACTTTGTGCAATTGAATTCTGTTCTACTGCTATTGAACTGTGAATTAAATTAAAGTTCTTCATTTATGAACTGTTTATGAAATAGATCTATGCTAATTGTGTCAGCTAGATCAAGCATGTCTAAATTTGTTAAATCAAATATGTTTTAAATAACTGTTCTTATTAAATTGATGTAGTAAGTACTCTTGACTGAGAAAAGGACGAATTTGATTAAGGCATGATATCAATGCCGGATTATTAAGTGTTTATGCATAAATCACGAGGTATGAAAGGTTGATCCCCTTGAATACCAAAACTTATTAAGAGGTCCAGTTTAATCTCTGAGCACCTTAGCAAATGTTCATGGTTATTCAAAACCACTCAGTTCATGTTATTCAATTATCGAATATTCAATTGTTGATTATTAATTCATGTTCCTTCACAATCTTATATTATTGTTGAACATTGAACGCAATATTTCTTTCTAAGTCATGATATATCTCCCTTGTCTATATAAACTTGTGAAGCAAATTAGTTGCTTACTCTTGCTATATCATGACATCTATTTCAGTTAAGCCCGAAGGATCCCACACGAAGGACAAGGGCAAGGGCAAGATCTAGGAGTAATTTAGAATGAAAGTCAATTTAATTATTATCTGATGGAATTTCTTAAGTAAACTATTTGTATGATAAATGGTGTATTTAAAGTTAAGGTTATGGAGACCTTGGGACCGTGTTATGAGACTTTATTATAATGAACAATGTATGTTTATTATTTCGTAATAGTTATAGAATACTTATGATGATAGATCGTGAGCACCGAATCTGAGGTTAGAGAACCTGGATTTGGGGGTGTCACAGGTTGGTATCAAAGTTGTAGGTTATAAACATTAGGAATGCGAAACCTAGGTTATAACCTTAGTAGAAAACTCTTATAGAGTATGTTAGGAGATGCATTATGAAAATTCATCGAGTATGTGTTGTACTTAATAAAATATTGTTTCATTTCATCAATGAATATATTTTATTGTAGTACTGATGTTGTATCCTTATTTTATAGGATGTCAGGTGATACTCAGGGGAGCCATTCTGTAGACCAGGAGGAGGTCGTTCCAGAGGAGGTGTCAGACACCTCGAAGGATGTGATGATCAGTAACCTGTTAGAGAAAAATCATGCTCAGGAGCAAAGGATTTTGCAGTTGGAGGCAGAGAATATGAACCATCAGCACATGGAGCAGCAGTATAAGGATGCTGCTCATCAGGCACTGATGGAGTTAGCAGAGATGCGAGTCCAGCTAGAGCATGAGAAGCCAAAGTTTGCAGCACTGAGCGTAGAGCATCTGGCGATGCGAAGTGAGTTTGACGTGGAGATTGTCGATAAGATACGGGTGGAGGAGGCATTTCATGAGTCGGCCAAGCGGGTGGACCTATTAGAGATTGCACTGGATGCCATGAAGGTCAGGGTAGAGACTTTAGGACTGGCATTAGACGCAGCGTATGAGGGCCAGCGCAGTGGGGCTAGGAGGGTCTACTCTGAGGTAGGAGAGTCTAGTCGATCCATTCGACGTAGAGTTCTGGAACAGTTGCTTCCCTAGGAGCCTGTGCAGGTGACCCGGCAGGGCCACCAGTGGTGATGATGTGATGAGCCAGTTGTAGATAGATGTATTAGTACCTTTCTTTTTGTGTAATAAGGTTTTATGATAATGTAAACCTCAGCAGGTGTGAGGTAGTAAGTAGTTAGGTACTATCCCTATTTGTGTTGTAGGGAGGTATCATTATGAGTTAATCCCATCTTTTGTGTTTAAAATGGGATAGTAGTATTTATAAAATATACCTGTATTAATCATGTAAGTCACTGAAGATTGGTGTATGAATATAAATGCAGTATTATTATGATATGTGTTGGAAAATTTTAAATAGTAAATTATCTATTTTATGTTATGCGAATCCAGTAGACTGATTTGGAAAATGTTCTTTAAAAACAAACTTAACCCACAATCAGGGAGAAAGACTTCCAAATCTTGGTAATTTAAAACTCTCACATAATGATCATTTGATTGTTTAAATAAAATAGCGTGTTACATGCTAACCAATCATATGATAATAAACTCGAGTAACGTGTTAGAATTTTGTTTCACTAGATAATGCCGCCCAGACGCGGACTGAGGAACCAAGAGATTGAAGAGTCAGTTAATAATGCAGCGAGAGCTCAGCAAAACCCAATGCAAGATTTTATCAACATGATGGCTGAAGCCATGAGGAATCAAGCTCAACCTGCAGGAAATCAGGCGGGCAACCAACTAGTCAACTTTAAGGACTTCAAGGCAGTAGGACCGCCGGAGTTTAGAGGAACAACAGACCCGATAGAGGCCCAGACGTGGGTAAAGGAGATCGAGAAGGCCTTCGTTATTGCTAGAGTAGCAGAAGAGCATAAGACAATTTTTGCTACCTACTTAATGAAGGATGAGGCTAACTATTGGTGGGAGGCCAACCAGAACAATGCCGAAACTGGAATCGTGACTTGGGAAGCATTCAAGAAGTTATTCTTTGAGAACTACTTCCCTGAAATATTATTAAATGATTAATAATATTAGTAAATATAATACCATTAGTAAAGGAATAAAATATTATTAAATGATTAATAGTATTAGTAAGTAAATAAAATATTAGTAAATGATTGAAAGTATTATTAATGATGTTAAAGCATAAGTAAGATATTATTATGGTAATAATATTAATGCATGATTAAAATATTATTAAGAGGATTAATAATATTAGTAAAGTATTGAAATATTACTAAGATGATAATAATATTAGTAAGTGAATAAAAGTATTATTAGTAAACCAATAATACTAGAAGGTGAATTAAATATTATCTAAGTTAATAATATTGTGTGAATTAAAGGTAGTCGTTAATTAATAGTAACACTATCTAGACAGGATAATGTTTATAAGAACTAAATGTAATGTATAATATCTATGTGATTACATAATCTAATGTTATGTTTTAACTAATTGAAAGATTAATTATAGGTCTCTCAAAGGAAGATAATTTAAGTGCATAGTGGATAGAAATTTAATTTCGTAGCCGTAACCTACGATCGAGGCAAGCTTCCTAACTCAAGCTCGAGTTATTATTTTCAAAGCATGTTAGTGAATAATTACTGATGATTATTCACGTCTATATTAATTATTGAAATTCGCACTTTGTGCAATTGAATTCTGTTCTACTGCTATTGAACTGTGAATTAAATTAAAGTTCTTCATTTATGAACTGTTTATGAAATAGATCTATGCTAATTGTGTCAGCTAGATCAAGCATGTCTAAATTTGTTAAATCAAATATGTTTTAAATAACTGTTCTTATTAAATTGATGTAGTAAGTACTCTTGACTAAGAAAAGGACGAATTTGATTAAGGCATGATATCAATGCCGGATTATTAAGTGTTTATGCATAAATCACGAGGTATGAAAGGCTGATCCCCTTGAATACCAAAACTTATTAAGAGGTCCAGTTTAATCTCTGAGCACCTTAGTAAATGTTCATGGTTATTCAAAACCACTCAGTTCATGTTATTCAATTATCGAATATTCAATTGTTGATTATTAATTCATGTTCCTTCACAATCTTATATTATTGTTGAACATTGAACGCAATATTTCTTTCTAAGTCATGATATATCTCCCTTGTCTATATAAACTTGTGAAGCAAATTAGTTGCTTACTCTTGCTATATCATGACATCTATTTCAGTTAAGCCCGAAGGATCCCACACGAAGGACAAGGGCAAGGGCAAGATCTAGGAGTAATTTAGAATGAATGTCAATTTAGTTATTATCTGATGGAATTTCTTAAGTAAACTATTTGTATGATAAATGGTGTATTTAAAGTTAAGGTTATGGAGACCTTGGGACCGTGTTATGAGACTTTATTATAATGAACAATGTATGTTTATTATTTCGTAATAGTTATAGAATACTTATGATGATGATAGATCGTGAGCACCGAATCTGAGGTTAGAGAACCTGGATTTGGGGGTGTCACATCCAATCTGTGAATATCTATGACTTGTGTAATTCTTTTAGCAGAACATCCAACTCTGTGATTTGATTGCTTAATCCCTCGAACTCCTCGCGAGACACAGGAGTAGGATTAGGCTGGCTAGATGTAGTCATGTTTGGCTATAGGCTTATTGCCTTATTGGAATTTAAACGGGTAACGGGACCAATCATTTCCCTACAAAAAGACTTATGTATTTTAGTCTGGGGAAACATGGAAATGTTACATGCTATGTTATGTGTCCATTTTTTAGGAATATTATCTTTTAGTTCCTAGTAGACACATAATAGATCTAGAAGGGGGGTTGAATAGATCCTTTTAATTTCAAATACTTTTCTCATTTATTTTGTATTGCTAATAATAAATTAGCATATGACAAACATAAGAATCTTTTCAAGCACATCGAAATAAGAAAAAGATCCCCTTCATTGATATATTCATAATCATACATACATTGTTCTTAGAGTTAGTTCAGTGGTAAGCAGTTAATACATACATAGCAGTTATAGTAGTTAAGTACATAATGTAAATGACATAAAGTAAAAGACACAAGAGATTTTAAGTGGTTCAGAGACTCAAGCTCCTAATCCACTCTTCTGTTTTCAATTAGCAGGATTTCCACTAAGGAAGGGAAGCACCCTGAATCAATAAGATTCCTTCAAGGCCAGCAGCCTTGGGACTTCAATTCACTAAGAACTCTTCAAGGCCAGCAGTCTTGGAACTTCTCTAGTTCCCTATGAACTCTTCAAGCCCAGCAGGCTTAGAACTTCGTTTAGTCCCTCCGGACAAGGACCCCTCAGGTCCTGGCTTCTTTTTGTTGATGTTTGTTGTTGTTGGTGGTGCTGAGCTACTAAGATGTCTTTAAGCTTGAACATCTTTTGTACTTAGTAGCTTGGTGTGGTCCTCTTTGCATTCTGCTTTGAGTCTGGACCACATCTTCTTTGGTGCAGCTAATCTTCATTCTCTTCAGCTCATCTTCATATGATGTCAGTTGTGCACCATCACCATCTCCTGAACCCTTCTTGACTTGTTGGCAGACATGGTTCTGCACTTGCTCTAGTTCAGTTTTAGGTCCATGGTGATTCGTAGAGTGGCTCTCTGAATCTTCCTTATGCACAACCACTCTTCTGAATGCTATTTTCTTTGTTAAGTGAAGCATTAGTCTGTTCAGGTCCTTCTTCAAAGCTGCTTCACTTCCACCTTCATAGTCTCACTGTCATTGAGACTTGTTCTGTTAAGCTCAGGTGGAACTCGTAGAGTTAACATTATAGCATTCAACAACTCAATGATTTTGTAACATAGCAATCATCAGCAACTCTTGATCGTTGAAGCTCTGGCATATTTATACTGCTTCCCAATCTTCCCGTTGGTGTTTAGCTGTTGGAAGCTATTTGAATTGCTTCGCATATCTTGAGTTATTTGGTGTAGAATGTAGATGTGACATGACATCTCCTTTTCTGACTTTCTGACACTGCAGTCCACTATTTCACCTACCCTGTCAGAGATGTTACTTTGATGTCTTGGGCAGGTCGTCAACTTTATTTCTTTTTTCTGATTTCTCTATCAGAGGTTGTCCTTTTGCATCGATGCTCTTAATAAGCTCTGTTCGAATATCTATCTTCAGATTGAACCACTGCCAATGCTTCAACCTTCAGTTAACCGAACTCAACGATTCTGATGCATATCTTCTTGGACCTAATCGTAGTGTCTAGTTGATTGGTAGAGACAACACTACGATCTTTAAGAGTGTTGATTGGATCTTTAATTTAGAACACCTCTTCATTTTCTTGTGCAGTGCTTCAACACTTCTGTTTGCCTCGACTGCTCTCAGATACTGATGGCTTGACTCCTTACTTTGGCCCCTTCTGAATAGCAAGACACTTCAGATTTGTGGCGTGTCCAGCTCGCTTTCTCCTTGTGATCTCTCGTTCACTTATCATCAATGAACTGACCCAATGCTTAATCACTTTAGCCTTGTTCTTCAGAGGCTGACCAGTATCTTTGTGTTTACTCCATCAGTTCCTTCTTTGTTTGGCAAACACTATGATCCTAGTTGGTTCCAAGATCGTCGTTTTCTATTTTCTTGACAGCTACTGCACTTGTTGACTTTCCTTAGTCAGTTACTGGAGTCTTCTTTTGATTAGCTTGTGGAAGACTTCATCTCAAATGGCTTCCCAACTCAATCTGAATGCTGATTGGGTTGGTGCTCAGATCTTCTGTTAGCTTGCATGCCATTCTTTGAGTGCTCTCTGGTTTCCTTTAGGTGGGATGTATCTCTGTAGCTTAGACTAGAGGCTTCCTACTTTGGATATTATGGGAGTGCTCATTTGTCAAGAATCATATTTTCTCTACGATTCTGCCTTGGCATTGTGAGCACTTCTGTTGAGGTCTTAGTTCTGCACTCTACGATTCAGCTTCGGCTGTGCAGACACTAGGACTTCGAGATCAGATCTTGACACTCTATGATTTCTAACTTTGTGCTCGTTGTCTTCATCTGATTTGCTCGACTACGATCTCTGCCTCAGATATGATTAGTAGACTCTACGACTCAGAGTGCAGTCTATAATTCTTGACTTGGCTTCGGCATTAGTAGACTCTACGACTCCGAGTGTAGTCTACGATCCTTGACTTGGCTTCGGCAGATGCTCGGTCGGCTCGTAGGCAGACTATCTCTACGATTCTGAATATGACTTCCTAAGCAGACTACGGCTCCAAGGAAGTTCTACTCGACACATTACGATCCTTCTTCGTCTCCCGTGGCAGTTTACAAACTCCAAGATCTACTATCTTGCAGACTACGATTCTGCCTCGGCAGCTCTCGAGTTTTCCTTGACTCTCCTGGCAGACTACAATTTTTGGTGCAGTGCTCGACGATCAGACAAGCCTATCTAATACATTATTAGGTCAACCTAACATGCTTGATCTTTCTATATTTATAGTCCTTGTACATCATTTCTTTTTAAGGACTTTACAAAGCTGTTTTGCTTATGTAGGATCAACCTAACACATTTCATCAATTCATTCTAAGTCCTTGGTACTTATGTTTCTATTATCTATCAAAGGACTTTACAACTTTTCTTAATGCAAGCATACTTGCATATTCATTCATATATATCATAATCAAATCATATATAAATAGGAATAACATTCACATGCTTATTCCTGACATTATCCTATAAAACGGATGTCAGCTATTTTAATGACAGGATAGCATGACATGTTTTAATATGCATGTTCACATATTGCATTATATTTTTCCATTACATGGAGATTGACATGGAAAAGAAATTACAAGTAATTAAAATGGGAAGGTATGAAGAGACTACCCTCCGCGTTTGGTTTATCAGAGGCTGACCTATCTTAGGTTACTCTTGCGGCTTTTTGGCATGAAGGTTCCCAGATCATCGCAATTTACTCGATGGGAAGTTAATCCGATCTTTCAACTAGAGTGAATCTGGGTGGTGCCTTTCCTGAGCCTCTTGTAATTAGTCTCCCGATGAGTCTAGTAATCAAACACCAACGGGATAGCCTCATGGTGGGGGGACCACACAACATACATTCTCATACATCGCGTCTCACCGTATGGAAATGATGACATGTGCAAAGCACTAATATCACAGGCAGATATGGTGCGAAGCACTAAGTGCAGTAAGTAAAGCATTAGTAAACATTCATTTAAATGTAAATGCAACATCGACACATAAGCAGATAAAAGTTTTGAAAAGCTTTGAATAACGGCTTAAGCCCTCTTACTGGTGTCCCCAGCAGAGTCGCCACCTGTCGACGTCGAGATTTTTATTTGTCCCTTTCTATTTTTGTCTTTTGGTGTTCTCATGTTAAGTGAGATTTGTTTAAAAAAATAAGTTTGAAAATATCTGACATGTATATATCGATGATTTGACTGTAAGAGTCACCCGTTGGTATTTTTAAATGGTTGCACCAACTCAACCGAGAAAAGGTTTGCACATACACCTAGTGATGTGACACTGTTTAACTTGTCTACAAAATTGAGATTCGTTAGGGTCCGGGGGCTTCATTAAGGAGAGGGAAGGTGTTAGGCACCCCCCGACTTCCGTGATAACACGGTTACCGGCACTTTTCAATTTAAACTTTTATCTAAATGTGTGTGTAGGTTTATTTCCAGTTGTCTGGAAGTAGTGCTATGCCTCGTTTGCACTTATATACAAAGAGTTTGACTTTTGTATAAAAGTTTAATTTTAACAAGATATAGTAGTGATGTTTTGTAAAACAGATTTTTCAAACCCTTGTGCTCAATATTAATTGAGGCCTTTGATACTTCCATTTTATTATGTGTTTGGCTTGGTTGCTTTTATTTTCAAGATGTGAAGCATCTTCAAGAAAATAAGATACATAGCAGTGCCGAACTCCTTATGGGCATGATAGTCATCTAAGGAAATTCAGACACCGTGAATAATTTACAAGCTGACTGCAGCTGAAAATGTCCATCATGAAAATCGAATCTAGATTCAGAGACTGAATATGTGATCACATGATTCCTAGGCTCACATGATAAGGCAATATGTACGAAATCTAAAAAATGGATTAGACTTGAATAAATCTAAGCATTCTAGCTTCAACGGTTCCAGTTTAGTCACCATGAACCGATTAAAGTGAGAAATAGCCAAATTTTGGCAAATCTAACTCACAGGCAAATAAAAGCTATAAAAAGAACTAGATTTGAATAAATCTAAACCATTCCAGCTTCAACGGTTCCAGTTTAGTCACCATGAACCCGTTAAAGTGAGACATAGTCAGATTTAGGCAAATCTAGCCCGCAGGCTGATAAAACAGTTATAATGTAAATATATATATATATATATATATATATATATATATATATATATGTGTGTGTGTGTGTGTGTGTGTGTGTGTGTGTGTGTGTGTGTGTGTGTGTGTGTGTGTGTGTGTGACGGCCCCGAATCCAAGTCCCAAATCACCTCGGATCCGGTTCGATCATTCTATTCAACTATTACTATTTGCGGAAGATATAAACATAAATTGTTTATACAATACATTACACACTATTCCCCAAGGTCGAGTAACCTTAACTTAATACACATTACCTAACTTACTTAACACATAATCTTAAAATACAACATTTATACAATTTAGCTGCACACATATCCTAACGCTAGAACTGTCTTTAGCATTTCCTTGTATCCGACGCGTTCGTCTTAATCTGCAATGTTTTATCATGATATAGCAAGGGTGAGCATAAGGATTTCCCAGCAAGTTTTAGTTCAATATTATAACGATATATCATGATTGAAAGAGTATGAACAATAAGCTAGCTATAATTCATCAATATAATTGAGAACTAGCAGGAACAAATTTATGACTAAACAAGTATTATACATGAACAATTATATCTGAAACCAACTGGTAATGAAGGTGATCAGCCTTTCATACCTGACTTATACACGCAATATGTACAGAGTACAATTCATGGCAACCAGCAATGATTAACCATAAGCTTATCCGAATAAAATTACTCTTAGTAGAGTTAAGTAAAAACAAACTTGCCTGAACCGTTGATTACCGCTACGCAATTTATAACGCTTTATCCGAAGACCTAATATTAGTAATATAGATCTCCAATATTAGAATAATATCATCACAATATAATACTATAAGATATATATATATATATATATATATATATATATATATAAACATAGAATAACCTAAACACATAACACATATCCCTATCAGTCTATCACACACATAAGACTCGGTATCAAGTCAAACTATTGCAGTCTGAGTTGAACCTGACTCCAATTAAACTCGGTATCGAGTTTAAGTTCAATTAAACTCTGTCTAAACACTTAACAATTATAATAGATAATTATATTAACAGTCAAAATATTTTTCATAGGCCCGTAATAATCTTTAAATAATTATTACTATTTATCATAATTTTCAATCATTACTATCATAGTTATATGATTTAAATACTTTAATCTCATATATTATAAGTTTTTCTTGAACATAAAAGTCAAATACCAATCCAGCAAGCCAGATTTAGAATCCAGCAAGCTGGATTCAAAATTCAGTATCTAGATGGCCAATCCAGTAAACTAAAATGCAATCCAGCAAACTGGATATCACATCCAGTAAATAGATGGCAATCCAGCAAACTGGATTCAACACATTTTTAAAACAGTAAACTGATATTCAATTCAGCAAGCTGGATGTCATCAGATTTTTCAATCCAACAATCTGGATTCCATATTCTTTTAATAAAAATACCAAATCAAATTATTATTTTTCCATCCTTTGTCCAAACACATATACATATATTTCATACATAAAAAGTATTTTTCCATAATTTTCCAACTTCCTTTAGTATTTTTCAAAAATAATTTTTAGTTAATTCCTTAAGAAATTAGCTACCTCGTGCCTAACTCCAGAAATTCCCATCTCTTGACACAATCTCATACGTGTTAACGTGACACTCCAGTTTAAATTTTGTGGCCATCGGAGTTATAGAACTCCGGTTATAGCGATTTTTGTTAGAAAATCACAAAAATTGAAATGGTCATAACCTAGTCATTTTAAGTCGAAATGAGCTCATTTTTGGACATGAGACACTTAATACCATATGTTTTCATGGCCCAAAAGGGTGGAATTTTTCTCACAAGTTAAGTTGCCGAAACAGCCCTTTTAAATTTTTTGGCAGAAGCTAAATGGCGTTTTGCAGTTTTGGAGTCCTTTGCTAAAAATAGTCCATACGGAAATCTACAACTCTTTTTTCAGTTATTCCACTTGGAGATGTTATAAAACTTATAAATCTAACTCTAGGACTTCACCACACTCAAAAATTCGAAATATAATAGGAGATATGGTCATTTGAATTTCATGTTTCGTTTTCTCGAAAATCTGATTTTCAACCCTTTGTGGTTTCTAAGAAAACTTCTATGTTCTCAAATAATAACCAACACAACTCATCATAATACCTACTAATACAACATATACCCATGATTCTACCATGACACATGATCTATTTCATCAAACAATCATCAAACACAAGATTAAACAATATCAAGACTAAGAAAATTAGGATTTTCTACACTTTGAAAACCTAGCTTCACTTTTCTTGCTTTTGATCTAACTTTTGACACTTAAAATGGATAGATCCACACATAAAATACTCTAAATCATGTAGATCTAAGATTTTTGAGTTTTGAATCCTTAGATCTTTATTCCATCAAAATAACTTAAAAATGATAACTTAGGTTTGGTTTTATACCTTTGATTTCTTGACATATCTTTTTCTTCCAAACTATGTGATGGATTTTGGATGGCATGGATGATCAAAATCCTCTTCCTTCTGTCTTGGGAGTTGCCGAAAATGACTCTCTCTCTCTCTCCTCTCTCTCTCTCTCTCACTCTTGTTTTGGTTTTTTATTAGCTAAGATAAAGTAATAGAATGAGAGAAAAAATGAAATGGTTTTGGGTGTTAGTAATTTGAGTAGATATAATTTGCATATTTAAGTTTTTCTCCAACTAACCCACCGGTCATGTGGCCAATAATTCTCCACATTCTCCACCAATTCTCTCTTTCTCTCACACAATTACTAAATGATTGCTTGCAAGAATAAACATAAGTGTTGGTCAAATAAATAAGTGACACATGTGCTAGTGGGTGAAGAGTTGGTAACCAAATAAAGTAACAACCAACACATTCTCCCCCCTCCTTTTTCCTTCTCTATACCATCCGGCCAATTGGCCTTGGATTGCCCATAATTGATTTTTTTTTATGTAATATTTAGTATATCCAATGACTAAAAAGTCCCTCTTCAATTGGGCTAAAAATTGGGCTTTCTATTAAATTGTTTGGGCTTGCTATTTAAAATAATTGGGCCATATCTTTAATTCTTTTGGGCTTCCCTAAATAATTCTTTGGACTTTCCCATAAAAATATTTTGGGCCAAAACAAAATAACATATTTTCATACTTTTAATATTATCATTCCCTAATTATTTAATTAGAATTTTCATTTACTCTTAATAATTTAAATCCTCATTCATGTACACTTAATTTCTTAACCTAATTAGTCTTACCTTAACTAGGTTATAAAATTCATTAATTGAGATATATAAAAATAAATCTCTTAGAGTTAGTATATATTTTAAACACCATACTTCTCTCATCCTATAACTCTTAAGTTATTCAATTCTTCATTCCTAATATATAATTAGGATTATATTAGTTTCTTTTATTTGTTTATATAATAAACAAATATAAATCATCACATAATATTCATATTCATTACTCACATAACTTTTAACCTTTAGGATTTTATACATAGCATTATGGGTTCCAAATTAGGGTTTCATATAACTCGTAAGAATTTTCTAACCGAACGTTGACGTTCTTAATATATACATAGGGTTTGTTACAGATATCGTTTATCTGGTCAACCCTTGACCCTTAACCACATACTGAACAAATAAACAACCATATACACAGAACATATTCACATATATACTTAATCCTGAATAATTCACCTAACTCCTTTACAGAATTTTGAAATCCTCAAAATTTCTTCTCAAAAATATCAAACGCATACACTTATTTTCTGTCTAGGTTCTAATTTTGAACCTTAAATCAATAAATAAAAATTTTAAAAATTCTCTAATATCTCGGGTTGTCTCAGTATATATATATATATATATATATATATATATATATATATATATATATATATATATATATGTGTGTGTATAAAGAAATGAGAAAAAGCTTGAAAATCTGAAATATCTTACAGTGAGCTGCCAAGAAGACTTCAGATAACTTTTGACACCTAAAAACTCAGTTTTCACCGGTTAAATTTCACTATGTAGCAAAACACGAGCTTACAAGTATTTAGAAAGAAGAATCACTCAAATTAGAGCACTCTAGATGTGTTATGAACTGAAATGGACAGGGTTTCCTCTCTTTTTCTCTTCTTAAAATGGCCATCCCAAGGCCTCTATTTATAGAACAGATGGTCGCGGGTATACTTGCTGCTGCCCAGGTTGCCCGGGGCCATGTGAGTCATATTGTCTCGAAGAACGTGCACTCGTGCAATGTGTTGTCAGCTCGAACCTTCATAACTTGTAATCCGGGCATCCGATTGAGGCGTGTTGTACCTTTTTGGAATGATGTTGTCGAGAGCTACAAAATGACATGGGATAAGAGGTTGTACGAAGTCGGGAAGATGGGTCTATGACTAGATCTTCAAGTCTTTAAATTCTATCCGGTGTGTTATCTTGTGTAGTAGTCACTCAGGATTTTGAGCTATGGTTCTTGTGGGACACTTCTGTATGAAATGTGTGTTGAAATGATGTTGAGACAACGAGAATGTAGTATTGAGGTGGCAAAATGATGATTTTTCCCCTCACCAGGGTTATCTTTGGCTTTGAGCAGATGTAGTAGTCGTTGCTCAAGGTTATCTAAGATTGGGCTGCTGTGAGTACTGAATGTCCTCAGGGTTATCTCTGAGGTGTACATGACCTCTCGGGGTTATCTCCGAGGTTGGAACTGAGTGCCTCAGGGCTGCCTCCGAGGTTGAACCTGACTATTCCGAGGTTATCTCTGGAACTGGAACTGCATCTCTCGGGGTTGTCTCCGAGGTTGGAACTGAATCTCCTGGGGTTATCTCCAGGATTGCAAATGAGTATCTCCCAAGGTTGTCTCCGGGGTTGAGCTAATTTGACTTCTAGGGTTATCTCTGAAAGAAAATTTGTGCCCTCCTGTAGGGTTAGTAACAGGAATATAAAATTTCGAGTGTCTACAAGGACTTGTTCTGCTATGACCAGGTGTTTAGTGCCCATATGAGATTGGGATGAGCTTGGTGGTGGTGGCACATGCGTGTGAGCTACTTCACTTAATTAGTAAGCTTAATCTTGCCCTAATGCACACTAATTGAGATTGGGTTTTAGTTTTTGTGTTTAGGATAACTTAATGAAGTTATTAACACCTAATTTAAGTTTAGTTATCATAATTAGGGTTTAGGATAACCTAATTAGGGGTTGTATTACTAAATTAGGGTTATAATTTAGGATTTATGGTTAGGGTTTTATAATCTAGGGTTAGGGTTTTCTAATTTAGTATTAGGGTTTCCTAACTTAGGGTTTACACATATCCTAACAAGTACGACAAAGCAGCTTGTCAAAAAAAATATACTGCAGAGTCCGAATACAAAAGAAAAATTTTAAGCACGACGTGTCAAGAAAGACGTTTTTTGGAGAAAATTTTATTTGACCTAATTCGTCAATAATGTATATAATAACACAATATTCATTCAAAACGGAGAGATTTTTATTGATAGATACAGAATTGACATAACTGAGTCATATTTAGGTTCTGGGATTTCACATTCACCCGCTCTAATAAGATTTTCGTCCTCAAAATTACAGTACAAGTTAAGTAAATAAATGGGGATAGTTCTCTCACATTTTACTCTCGAGCTCCCATGTGGCCTCTTCAATGTTCTGATTTCTCTAGATCACCTTAGCCAATGCTATCACTTTGTTTCTTAAGACTTTTCAGGTCGATGATTTGAACATGTTGTTCTATATAAGATAGATCCTCTTCGATTTGGATAGGCTCGTGGTTTATAACGTATTTATAGTCAGGTTTATACGGTCATAATACAGACACATGAAACACATTATGAATATGGTTTAATTCAGGAGGTGGAGCTATTTCATAAGCTACCTCACCTATCCTCCTCAAAATTCAAATGGTCTAATGAATCTTGGACTCAAATTTTCTTTCTTGCCAAAACATATCTTGCACTTCCAAGGGGACACTTTCAAGAATACGTGGCTTCCAACACAAAAGTTCTGCTGTTGTCGGTGTGGATCAGCATACTTGTGACGCCCCCAAAATTAGGTATTCATCACCCATCTTGAGTCGCCAAATACATGGTACAAAATAAAAATACAAACTTAATTATACAAATGTCGTGTAATATACGACAATACATAAACTGAGAGTTCTATTAGGAATATTGTTGTGACACCCCCAAATCCGGGTACTTCGATTCCACGGGATTTGGTGTTCACTGTACAAGCATCATCTATCTATCTACCCATAAATAATATCAAACTATACAATAGATAGAAATCATAATAAAATCTCTTCCCTTAAGGGTTACATCAACTGAATCATAAATAAATCCCAGGTTACTCTAACCTTAAAACATCTGTGCGGAATTCTAAACAAATAAGTCTTAACATCAACATAACTCAAGTCTTAAACAAATACATCAGTTAATAAATAACAGGTCTTCATCATTTGCTAACTTTGCCCTTGCCCTTACTAGTGGAGGGTTCATCGCTTCTTTCATTCTTAACTGCAATGTTATTATTAAGCAAGAGTGAGCACAAATGCCCACAAGTATAACAATGAAATAACAGTATAATAACATGCGAATAAATCAAAGACGTCTAAATAAGAGCTCAACTTTTGAATCAAGAATGAATAACAAGAATCAAAAGAATTCTGAGGGTCATAAGACCTTGAACTATGTCCTAGGTTATCAAGGATTATACTTGAAACCTTTAACAGTCATAAGACTATGGACTTTCTTCTCGTACTTAGGGGGATCAGCACTTAGTACCATACTGTGCACAATATCTTAACGCTAACACATAAGTGAATCCCTTTTCAGGGTTGTTCATCTCAGTTTGACATTCGAGTCCGCACCAAAGGAAGTTTGGTTTGGATAATTCAATAAGGGTTCTGAAATTTAGAACGTTCATCAACTAAGGACTAGCTAAATCATTAAGATTCACTAGTCTAAAAAGGTTCAACAATAATGATATTCGATTTGAATAATAATCTCAAATGTATACAATAGAACAATTATTGTATAATTGAATCATGCTTTGAAAGATAATCAATCTTTAATATAATACTTGAACTTGAATAATAATTTAAGTTTAAGTAAATTGCTTAATGTAAAAGTAGAGTTAAGAAACTTGCTCAATTTAAGAGTTTAAGTTTAGGAGACTTGCCTCGCGTGTAGATTACACTTTAACTAATCACGTTCTTTGAAATAAATCATACATACCATTCACATTCAATACCAGTTAATTATTAACTAATCATCATAACTTATTCTCGTTGTCTACTTTAATAATTGACTAACTTAGTCAAATCATCACGTTGACACCTAATTTGTTCGTTATGAATGAATAACTAATTATGTATTTAATAATACAACTCACATGTAATTATGTTATTTACATGCTAAACAAATATTTTATCATCATATAATATTTCTAACATATTTACATGTTCATTATTTTAATACACTAACCCATTGTTAGACTTAGAAAATTTAAAAGCTCATTTTTTTTAATTTTTTTTTTTATTTATTTATTTATTTTTTATTTTTTTTCCAGTTCGCGAAGAACACAGAATTCAGCGAAAATAATTACTACAAAATCATTAATTCTCCAAATTAAACATACCCACATGTTGGAATTCATATATAATTAATACCCAATATTTATATACTGACAAAACTAATTTTAAACACTTAATAACAGATTTAAAGCCTAACAATTCACTGACTTTGATGTTCATGAAGTTTTAGAAAACTTTATGTGAAAATTCTCCCTACGAATTCGTTATAACACTGAATTCGTTCGTTTAAGGCTTAAACTCTTCGTATTAACATGCATAACAACATACAAGTCCAAAATTTAGGGATAATATATAATCAATACATTAATTATCACATATATGGCCATATGGCCATATCACGTACTCTGTTTATTTTGAAATAACAAGTCATCAGATTACTACACTTAGGGTATGGGATCATGCAATATATATAAAAAAACATGTTTAGCTACTATTATGATTACATTTATACTCATAATTGTTACCCTATTCAACCATAGAAACTCTACAGAGGACTTAAGCCATAATTATGAAAACTTTAAAAAGACGTAGAAATAGAATTTGAGAAAGAAGAGATTACCCAAAGCGTAGATGAGTAAGGATGACAATTCTCTCTATTTCAATCACAATACACACAATCTCTCTCAAAGATTTCTCCAACTCTCTCTGCAAACTCTCTGGTTCTAAAAATACGTAAGTTAAACTCATCTGAGCCTTTAAGCGCAGAGTTGAGGTCAGTTATTCCATTCGTGGTTTAACTGTCCCCAACTCCTTCTAAGGCCTCATTTGGCTAGGAAACTAGGTTCAAAACTCATTATTTTAATAACCTTTTATCATATAGTTTGAAAATGTCACCCTCTTTATAAAATAAATCCCATATTTTATTTAATTTACTTTAAATAAAATATAATAATTACTCGTAAATTCACATAATCATATATTCAATTATCTCATTAATAAATAATGTCAATTTATTAATTCTCTAATTAATAATTAAATTAATTAAATAACATCATGCTTAATTAAATAATTTATTTAATTAAATAAGCTCACATAATTTCATACCTTGATAAAATTATTCTCTTTATTAATTTAATAAATGTAACACATATAATTAAATTAATCTATCACAATTGCATCAATTGATTATTTAATCTAATAATTAAATCATAAAAAAAATATTTATTTAATTCAATAAATATTTAAAATAAATTACAAAATTCTCGTTCGTCACATCTTTCCTCCCTTAAAAGGATTCTGTCCCCAGAATCACGACTCAGTAATTTTGACTCGTTACAATCTCCCCCCCTTACAAAGATTCTGTCCCCAGAATCGCATACACATAATTAAGTAAATAAATGAGGGTAATTCTTCATCATATTCTCTTCGAGTTCCCACGTAGCTTCTTCAGCGTTGTGGTTCCTCCAAATTACCTTAACAGAAGGTATTACTTTATTTCTCAGAACTTGTTCTTTTCGGTCGACAATTTGGACAGGAATTTCTTCATAAGATAAGTCTTTCTTAAAATGCAGGGGTTCGTATTCAATTACATGCTTGTAATCAGGTTTGTAAGGTCGTAACACAGAAACATGGAAGACGTTGTGAATATTCTCGAGTGCTGGAGGTAAGGCTACCTCGTACGCAACTTCTCCAATTCTTCGCAGTACCTCAAAGGGTCCAATAAATCTTGGGCTCAATTTTCCTTTCTTTCCGAACCTGATCTTTCCCTTCCAGGGAGAGACCTTCAAGAAAACATAACTACCGGATTCAAACTCGATAGTTTTACGATGTGGATCAGCGTATTTCTTCTGTCGATCTTGAGCTGCTACCAGTCGTGCTCGGATCACTTTGACTATTTCTGCTGTCTGCTGTACCAATTCTGGCCCTAGCAATTGTCTTTCACCAACTTCATCCCAATAAAGCGGAGTTCTGCACTTTCTGCCGTATAACGCTTCGTAAGGCGGCATACCAATACTAGCGTGGTAACTGTTGTTGTAGCCGAACTCTACCAACGGTAGGTGATCATCCCAATTTCTTTTGAAGTCCATTACACAGGCTCGTAACATATCTTCCAGTGTTTGAATCGTTCGTTCGCTCTGTCCGTCTGTTTGAGGGTGGTAAGCTGTACTCATTCGCAGTTGTGTACCCATGCATTCCTGAAGACGTTTCCAGAAATTTGATGTGAAGCGCGGATCCCTATCGAAAACAATAGATACCGGCACTCCGTGCCTCGAAACAATCTCCTTCACATATAATCTTGCCAACTGATCTAAGTTAAATCTGATTTTGATAGGAAGGAAGTGCGCGGATTTCGTCAGTCGGTCAACGATAACCCATACTGCGTCGTAGCCTTTCTGAGTCATCGGAAGGCCAACCACGAAGTCCATCGTAATATGTTCCCATTTCCATTCTGGGATCTCCAACGGTTGTAGCAATCCACTCGGTCTCTGATGTTCTGCTTTAACTTTCTGACATGTCAGGCATTTGGCAACACATTCTACAACATCACGTTTCAAATTCGGCCACCAGAAATGTTGTCGAAGATTTTGGTACATTTTTGTACTACCAGGGTGAATCGAATATCTTGAACTATGAGTCTCACTCAAAATTTCTTCCTTAATTTCTTGTACTGGCGGAACCCAAATTCTGCTTTCAAATCTCAATATTCCTTCCTTATCCATCTTAAATCTTGGTTCGGTTCCTTCAGATATCTTCGTTGTTACCTTTTTGCATTCATCATCTTGAAGGTGGGCCTCCTTCACTCTATCTAGTAGAGTTGTACCAGATTGCATCTGAAATAGCTTCTCATCAATCTCCGTAGGATACTTCATTTCTAACTCCAGTTTCTCCATATCTGCAATTAGCTCCTGCTGAGCAGTCAACATCATCAATTTCTCACGACCCTTTCTACTTAAGGCGTCGGCAACCACATTATCCTTACACGGATGGTATAAAATCTCACAGTCATAATCCTTGATTAATTCCAACCATCTTCTTTGACGCATATTCAAATCTTTCTGTGTAAAAATATATTTCAGACTCTTGTGGTCCGTATATATTTCACACTTTTCCCCGTATAGATAGTGCCTCCAAATTTTCAAAGCAAAAACAACTGCAGCTAACTCCAAATCATGGGTTGGGTAACCCTTCTCGTAATCCTTCAACTGCCGTGATGCATACGCAATGACTTTGCCGTTTTACATCAGCACACAGCCAAGTCCTTTATGTGACGCATCGCTAAAAACAACAAAATTTCCTGTATCATCCGGAAGAGATAACACAGGCGCTGTACTCAACCTCTTCTTTAATTCTTGAAAACTCTCCTCACACTTCTCCGTCCAAACAAATTTCACAGCTTTTCGAGTTAAATTCGTTAACGGAGTTGCGATCTTAGAAAAATCTTGTATGAATCTTCTATAATATCCTGCTAATCCAAGAAAACTTCTTACTTCTGACGGCGTTCTCGGCTGATCCCAGTTAATCACAGCTTCTACTTTGGATGGATCTACCGAAATTCCATCTTTATCGATTACGTGACCAAGAAATTGTACTCTCTCGATCCAGAATTCGCATTTTGAAAATTTAGCATACAACTTCTCCCTTCTCAATACTTCAAACGTTAACCTCAAGTGTTCTTCATGTTCCTCTTTGGTTTTGGAATATACCAAAATGTCATCTATAAATACCACCACGAATTTGTCCAAAAACGGCTTGAATACACCATTCATTAGTCCCATAAATGCTGCAGGAGCATTCGTAAGACCAAACGACATTGCTAAAAACTCATAATGACCATATCGCGTTCGGAACGCTGTCTTTGGTACATCCTCTGGCCTCACCTTCAGTTGGTGATAACCACTCCTCAAGTCAATCTTGGAAAAGTATTTTGCTCCCTTCAATTGATCAAACAGATCATCGATCCTCGGTAATGGATATTTGTTCTTAATCGTGACCTTATTTAATTCTCTGTAGTCAATGCAGAGCCTCATCGATCCGTCCTTCTTTTTCACGAACAACACCGGCGCTCCCCACGGCGATACGCTCGGTTGAATGTACTTTTTGTCCAATAATTCTTGTAGTTGTACCATTAATTCCTTCATCTCTACTGGCGCCATTCGGTATGGTGCCTTCGATATTGGAGCAGTTTCGGGCGCCAAATCAATCACAAAGTCTACTTCTCTATCTGGAGGAAGTCCTGGAAAATCGTCTGGAAATACATCGACGAAGTCCCTCACAATCGGTATCTCCTCTACCTTCGGGTTCTCTTTTCGACTGTCGACTATGTAAGCTAAATATCCTACACAGCCTTGTCTTAATAACTTCCTGGCCTGCAACATCGTCAGACAACTCGCTTGTCTAGGCGACTTGCTACCATAAAACACAACCTTTGACGGAGTCATAAGGTTAATACGCTTCTTTTGGCAGTCAATTACAGCCCCATAATTGGATAACCAATCCATACCCAATATAACGTCGAATTCCCCCAATCGAATAGGGATAAGATCTACGTTCATGATATTACCCTTAATATCCACTCTACAATTCTTATACACATGCTTAACAGGAATTATCTCTCTATTCGCAATTTCTATAATCATGGGATATTCCAATTCATCCTTAAGCAAATCTAAACTATTAGCAAAGTCATCGGATATAAAGGAACAAGTAGCACCCGAATCAAATAAAACGTAAGCATTAATTTCATTGATCGGAATGATACCTGACACCACATCACGAGACTGGATTGCATCCTGCACCGTCATATTGAAAGTCCTGGCGGTTGGTCTGTTTGTTGCAGGTGGTCCGGTGATGGTTAAGGTATTTCCACTGCTATTTCCCCGGTTTCCTCCTTGTCCTGATCCTCCCGATCCCTTTTTGGGACAGTCTCTTGCTAAATGATCTTTCGAACCACAGTTGAAACAAGCACCCTTCTTTGGGTTTGGACAATTTGGTGCTATGTGGCCTTCCTGACCACAATTATAGCACACTCTCTTTCCCTTCAAACAAACTCCTAGATGTGCCTTGCCGCAAGTCAGACATGCTTCTATCTTCTTTTTTTGCCCTCCGTGTTGACTTCCAGCTGTCGAGTTATCCGTCCACTTCCTCTTCTGATTATTATTATTCCCAGTATTACTTCCACCAGTCTTGTTATTACCTTCATTCTCACTCTTTTTCTTTTTCTGTTCTTGGTTGTACTTAGTCACTGCATCACTTCCTCCTTCCGCGAGAATGGCCTTTTCCAAAACTCCCGCAAACGTGTTAAGTTGAAACATTGATACCTTGCTGTATACCCAAGGCTTCAGTCCTTGTTCGAATCGTCTGGCTTTCCTCTCGTCAGTGTGTACTTGATACGGGGCAAACCTTGCCAACTCATCGAATTTAGCCGCGTATTCAGGCACGCTCATGTTTCCCTGTTTCAATTCTAGAAATTGCACCTCCATCTGATTCTGCGAACTAGCTGGGAAATACATTTCGAAAAACATCTCTTTGAATCCCTCCCACGTAATTACACCTTCACCTCCTCGCATCTTGTTTGCTTGCCACCAGTAGCTAGCCTCAGACTTCAGCATAAATGTCGCAAAAACGGTCTTCTGATCTTCTCGAACCCTAGCAACGTCGAAAACCTTCTCCATTTCCATCACCCACGTTTGAGCCTCGATCGGGTTTCTGGAACCTTTGAACTCTAGCGGTCCCACCGCCTTAAAATCTTTAAACGTTGTGCTAGGTGGAGCTTGCGGTTGGTTATTCATGACTCCAGTTAGTAAATTAACTAGCTGTTGAACTGGATTAACATTGGCATTATTGTTATTATTGGTTGACCCTTCCTGAGCCGGTTGACGTTGTTGTCTTCTCCTTGGTGGCATTTTTCTGTTAAATAAACGTTTATTAGAACTTTATTTATTTCTCTACATAGTTAAGACATTACTCAACAATTTAACATATCACTTAACACATCATCTCAAACAACTTGATATCTTTTCATTCAAATAAAAAGTTTTAACATTAAACTATATCATACTGCTATTTACATCATCTATCCTGGAATAAAGAATCCACAGGATTTAAAACATTCAAATATTAACATATTCCTTAGTTCATAAACACATCAGAATTTACATAAAACTATATAAGTCTTTCACATAAATAAATAGATTCTATTCCTGTCTTCCAAGGTGCTCAATAGCCTTGCCACGCTCCTCATTCATGATACGAGACATCGTCCTGCGATCCAACATATACGATGGAAGTCCTTCAAACTGGATGGGGTACCTTAACACTCGCTCTTGAACCTCATCCATCGCATGATTAAGTGTGGCGTACGTGTCTTCAAGCTTTGCCTTCTTTGCACGACTATCATTTTCTGCACGATCAGCTCGATGTGATTCACTTACCCATCCTTCCTCTGCTATTTTCAGTCTTCCAGAAGTTTCCTTCAGTTCCTTCTTCAGCTTCTCTATCTCCTCGGTTTTATATTCGGTTTGACCCTTCTCATGAATTAGATCCCACTCCACGTTTCCTAAACGTGTATGAAGGGTCACAATCTCTCTATCCTTCTCCTCTAAAGTAGACTGCTGAACAGTCGCTCGCTCAGTCAATTCCTGAACCTCATCTTGTAACTCCACGTTACGATCATATAGTGTGTCATACATCTCAGCATCAACAGTGTACCGTGGTAGCTCCTCTTCTTCTTCCTCCTCATCAAACTCCTCCTCAGGACCCTCCTCAGGATCAATCTCAGGTTCATGCTCCTGACCAACAACGGTGATCAATGGAGATGAAACCCTCTGCACCAGCTGCTCCCTAACGACATGAATGTCTCGGGGCTCCTCCTCAGTCGGTCCTACAAGTACACGAGATCCCTCCTCAGTAGGTACTATAGGTAAATGGGGTCCCTCCTCAGTTTGACTAGCTTCTCCATCATTCGTCATCCTGACAACAAAATTTTAAGTTTTAGTTACTAAGTCATACTATCTAACGCATACTTAACACATAAACACATAATGTATTTTATTATCTTCAATGAATTACAAAAATTCATTTCTTAGAACTCGATAAGAGTTTTCAATTACTATCTTCTTCTATAAGGCTACTACCTAAGGTTGTTTCCCCCACCTAAGGTTCATAACCTACGGCTCTGATACCAACCTATGACACCCCCAAATCCGGGTACTTCGATTCCACGGGATTTGGTGTTCACTGTACAAGCATCATCTATCTATCTACCCATAAATAATATCAAACTATACAATAGATAGAAATCATAATAAAATCTCTTCCCTTAAGGGTTACATCAACTGAATCATAAATAAATCCCAGGTTACTCTAACCTTAAAACATCTGTGCGGAATTCTAAACAAATAAGTCTTAACATCAACATAACTCAAGTCTTAAACAAATACATCAGTTAATAAATAACAGGTCTTCATCATTTGCTAACTTTGCCCTTGCCCTTACTAGTGGAGGGTTCATCGCTTCTTTCATTCTTAACTGCAATGTTATTATTAAGCAAGAGTGAGCACAAATGCCCACAAGTATAACAATGAAATAATAGTATAATAACATGCGAATAAATCAAAGACGTCTGAATAAGAGCTCAACTTTTGAATCAAGAATGAATAACAAGAATCAAAAGAATTCTGAGGGTCATAAGACCTTGAACTATGTCCTAGGTTATCAAGGATTATACTTGAAACCTTTAACAGTCATAAAACTATGGACCTTCTTCTCGTACTTAGGGGGATCAGCCCTTAGTACCATACTGTGCACAATATCTTAACGCTAACGCATAAGTGAATCCCTTTTCAGGGTTGTTCATCTCAGTTTGACATTCGAGTCCGCACCAAAGGAAGTTTGGTTTGGATAATTTAATAAGGGTTCTGAAATTTAGAACGTTCATCAACTAAGGACTAGCTAAATCATTAAGATTCACTAGTCTAAAAAGGTTCAACAATAATGATATTCGATTTGAATAATAATCTCAAATGTATACAATAGAACAATTATTGTATAATTGAATCATGCTTTGAAAGATAATCAATCTTTAATATAATACTTGAACTTGAATAATAATTTAAGTTTAAGTAAATTGCTCAATGTAAAAGTAGAGTTAAGAAACTTGCTCAATTTAAGAGTTTAAGTTTAGGAGACTTGCCTCGCGTGTAGATTACACTTTAACTAATCACGTTCTTTGAAATAAATCCTACATACCATTCACATTCAATACCAGTTAATTATTAACTAATCATCATAACTTATTCTCGTTGTCTACTTTAATAATTGACTAACTTAGTCAAATCATCACGTTGACACCTAATTTGTTCGTTATGAATGAATAACTAATTATGTATTTAATAATACAACTCACATGTAATTATGTTATTTACATGCTAAACAAATATTTTATCATCATATAATATTTCTAACATATTTACATGTTCATTATTTTAATACACTAACCCATTGTTAGACTTAGAAAATTTAAAAGCTCATTTTTTTTTTTTATTTATTTATTTTTTTTTTATTTTTTTTCCAGTTCGCGAAGAACACAGAATTCAGCGAAAATAATTACTACAAAATCATTAATTCTCCAAATTAAACATACCCACATGTTGGAATTCATATATAATTAATACCCAATATTTATATACTGACAAAACTAATTTTAAACACTTAATAACAGATTTAAAGCCTAACAATTCACTGACTTTGATGTTCATGAAGTTTTAGAAAACTTTATGTGAAAATTCTCCCTACGAATTCGTTATAACGCTGAATTCGTTCGTTTAAGGCTTAAACTCTTCGTATTAACATGCATAACAACATACAAGTCCAAAATTTAGGGATAATATATAATCAATACATTAATTATCACATATATGGCCATATGGCCATATCACGTACTCTGTTTATTTTGAAATAACAAGTCATCAGATTACTACACTTAGGGTATGGGATCATGCAATATATATAAAAAAAACATGTTAAGCTACTCTTATGATTACATTTATACTCATAATTGTTACCATATTCAACCATAGAAACTCTACAGAGGACTTAAGCCATAATTATGAAAACTTTAAAAAGACGTAGAAATAGAATTTGAGAAAGAAGAGATTACCCAAAGCGTAGATGAGTAAGGATGACAATTCTCTCTATTTCAATCACAATACACACAATCTCTCTCAAAGATTTCTCCAACTCTCTCTGCAAACTCTCTGGTTCTAAAAATACGTAAGTTAAACTCATCTGAGCCTTTAAGCGCAGAGTTGAGGTCAGTTATTCCATTCGTGGTTTAATTGTCCCCAACTCCTCCTAAGGCCTCATTTGGCTAGGAAACAAGGTTCAAAACTCATTATTTTAATAACCTTTTATCATATAGTTTGAAAATGTCACCCTCTTTATAAAATAAATCCCATATTTTATTTAATTTACTTTAAATAAAATATAATAATTACTCGTAAATTCACATAATCATATATTCAATTATCTCATTAATAAATAATGTCAATTTATTAATTCTCTAATTAATAATTAAATTAATTAAATAACATCATGCTTAATTAAATAATTTATTTAATTAAATAAGCTCACATAATTTCATACCTTGATAAATATATTCTCTTTATTAATTTAATAAATGTAACACATATAATTAAATTAATCTATCACAATTGCATCAATTGATTATTTAATCTAATAATTAAATCATAAAAAAAATATTTATTTAATTCAATAAATATTTAAAATAAATTACAAAATTCTCGTTCGTCACAATTGTCATCTAGACAATATCCATACTCAAGGAGTCCTCATTACATTTATTGTCGCACTATTTAACAGAATAGTGAGGACTACTAATGCTATCTTCTGGACCATCACTCCTTTTTCTGACTCGTCCCAGCTATATTCTCATTTCTTGAAGAAAACATTGAAAGAAAGGGTGAGCTCAACTAGCCCAGTAAGAAATATTATGACTAAGATAATGAAGAATAAATTATCAATAGTCTTCAACAATGTTAAACTGATAAAATACAATAGACATCAAGTTTAACTGCAACGGAATAAGCAATCCATTAGAAGAGTCAAGTAGAGAATAAAACCTACTATTTTCTATGATTTAAAAAAAATTTCATCAACTTTTATCACTGAGATTCAGCTTAATAAATAAACAACATCTTCTAATCATCCCTTTATTACGGGCCAAGGATATTCATTAAATCATCAATGGTCATGACTATACCGAAAAATCCCTGGTCATAATCATACCAAAAACTGTCTATCAATGCATTACAGGCCACTGAGGACTTTTACTACACCACTTATAACATCACAGTTCATGATTATACCGAATGATTCCTGGTCATAATCATACTAAGTCCATCTATGCACGTAAGCCAAAAATGACTTTCAACATAAAATAAACATGAGGATGATGACAATGTTATAGGAATTCAATTAAACAAGTTCAAGAATTAGTTTATCCAGGAACTAATAATATTCAAATTGTCAACATGATACTTCTTTGTAAAGTAACAGTCAAGAATGCTCAGAAGAATATTTCCATGAAAAGATATTGGATGAAGCGAAAATATCAAGGATATTCCACTAATTTCATGGAGTATAGAAATCAAAACTTTAACCAAATGAGTATAATAAAGAATATATCAAACTGCAAATGGATTTTCACCAGCCATGCGGTAATCCACGTATACAGATCATTTCCACAATTTAATAAGGAATGAATATAAAGGATCATTCACCATGCATGTGACAATCCATATAGACAGGTTATTCCAACAGAATAATAAAGAATGGAATAACAGAAGGATTCACCATGCATGCGATAGAGACCGCACAGACAGGTTATTCCCAACAGAATAATAAATGTGGAATAATAAATATAGAACCAGGTCAGGTGAAATTCACACCGATAGGATATTCCGACAGAATAATAAATACGGAATAATAATGATGGAACCAGGTCAGGTGAAATTCACACCGACAGGATATTCCGACAGAATCGTAAAGAACGGAATAATGAAAGAGTTTCACCAAGTATGCGGTACTTCGCATAAACAGGTTATTCCAACATAATAATAAAGAATGGAATAACAGAAGAAGATCACCAAGTATTGGGTAAACCGCATATACAGGTCATTCCACCAAGTATAGGGTAAACCGCGTATACAGGTTATTCCAATAGAATAATAAAGAATGGAATAACATAAGGATTTCACCAAGTATAGGGTATGCCGCGTATACAGGTCATGTATAGGGTATGCCACTTTTACAGGTTATTCAAACAGAATAATAAAGAATGGAATAACAAAAATTCTCTTCATGAATAAGAAAGAATAACACCCCTTACCGTTTTAAAGAAGAACTGAAATAAAGAAGTAGTTAAGTGGCAGAATACTCTTCTTCTTTCTCTCTATAGTTTCTCTCTCTAGAGTTCAGTGAATTCGTAAGAAAATAATGAAGGAATGAACTTCTATTTATAGGAAAATGGAATGCATAGTAACTAATCTATGAACGGTCCAGATTGATTTACTTTAATCTGACGGTCCATACTTAAAGCAAAATCTTTTAAATAAAATATAATATATTCTAATTATTGCCTAATAAAACAAACAACTTTAATAAAGTATTCTGTTTTATATAAAAAGATGTTTCTGTTTTATTACGTTAATAATACGAATAAAACAAAACTTCATTATCGCTAAATAATTCATATTATTAATTGACAATAATTGAATCAAACTGAGTGACTTCTCACATAAGCATTAATAATCAATACCGTGTGTTACTATGCAACTACACGAATTACTGTACTTTTACTACCGAGTAGTTCAACAGTATCAACGGTAAAACATCCGCCGCTATTTTTAATAAAATATTTTTGTCGTTTTCTCAATCCGACAATAATTCTGTTGTGGGGTCCACCAATAATTGTACCGTCGTACAAATATTTCCTGACTAATCGAATATTCCCTGTGAATAGTAACTCATGAATAGTAACTTATGAATAGTAACTCGTGAATAGTAACTCATGAATAGTAACTCGTGAATAGTAACTCATGAATATTAACTCGTGAATAGTAACTCGTGAATAGTAACTCGTGAAAAGTAACTCGTAGTAACTCGTGAATAGTAACTCATGAATAGTACTCCGACACAAAAAGTACCCCAAAAACTCGAGTAAACAATACTAGAGTGAATAGTAACCGGGTATTTTATGACAACTTGTCTACTTTAAAAAATTTTCACATATCACCTTTAACTTTAACCTTTTATCAATTTAACGATTTACCAAAATAGAAAAATTGAATACTTTTATTTCATAAAATTCGGGGTCTCACAATCTCCCCTCCTTACAAAATTTTGCCCTCGAAATTTACGTACGTACCTGGTATGACGAAGAGGTGAGGATACCTTGAATACCTTTATCGTTGAAAACATTAAATTCATCTTTGCAATACGGCCAAAGATATTTATTAACAATTTATTTTTGCACTACATGCCAACTGTATAATCAATAATCAACAGTTCATCTTTGCACTACCGGTCAAAGATATACAACTGTAAAATCAATAATACTGAGACTCAGCTTAATAGTATCATGACCACGAATTATCCATGCACTACGTGCCAAAGATAATCGTATTTTCAATTACGGTCATGATTATATCGAACAATTCCTGGTCATAATCATATCAAGTCCATCTGTGCACGTAAGCCACAGATGACTTTTACCACATCTATGAATTAATATTTCATTGCTGAGACTCAGCTCAATAATTAATCCACATCATCGAATCATCCCTGCACTACAGGCCAAGGATATTCTTTAGTATCACGACCACGAATTATCTATGTACTACGTGCCAAAGATAATCGTGTTTTCAATTACGGTAATGATTATACCGAACAATCCCTGGTCATAATCATACCAAGTCCATCTATGCACGTAAGCCACAGATGACTTTTAACACAATATAAGCATGAGGATCATGACAATGATATAAAGAATCAATCAAATGAGATAAAGGATAAATATTAAACATTTATAATATAATTTATCCAGGGTTCAAGAGTATCCCAATGTTATCAATCACTTAATAATCTCATAATCTAATTTCATTAATATTATAACAATATTTTAATCACTTCTTAAACTTATAAACAATTTATTTCAGTTGTTTACACTTTACCAAATAATGCATTTAATCATTCAAACATGTCATACTCATAAGATTTCATCACCAATAATCAAATTCCTTATCAACAATCTACATATACCTTATATAGGATTTCCAAGCCATAAAATCTTATCTTCCAACTTTGTTACTTCACATAACACATTTAACTCATATGTTCGTAACTAAATTATTTTCATGAAGAATACCAAATCAGTTTCAAAAATAATTCTTTTCTAAGATTTAGCATAATATAGTCCTATAATGAAAATATATTTTTATCAGAATTTTTAAAATTCATTTACTATTTTTCAAAAATCAATTTCTAATTAATTCCTTAAGAAATTAGCTACCTCAAGGTTAACTCCAAAAATTCCCAAATCTTGGTAGAATCTTACACATGTTAACATGAGCCTCCAGTTTAAATTTCATGGTCATCGGAGTTATAGAACTCTGGTTATAGCGTTTTTCGTCGGAAAAACTTAAATATTGAAATGGTCATAACTTGCTCATTTTAAGTCAGAATGAGCTCATTTTTGGACAGGAGGTACTTTATACCATATACTTTCATGTCCCAAAAGGCCGGAATTTTTCTCACAAATTATGTGGCCGAAAAAGCCCCTTTAAGTATCTTTTTCGGGTTTTGCATCTTTGGACTCCTTTGCTAAAAATAGTCCACACGCAAATCTACAAAACCTTTTCCAATGATTCCACTTGGATAAGTTAGGAAACTCATAGATCTAACTCTAGAACTTGACCAAACTCAAAAATTCAAAATATAATAGGAGATATGGTCAATTGAATTTCATGTTCCATTTTTACCAGAACCTGATTTTTTAACCCTTTGTGATTTCTAAGAAACTTTCACGTTTTCTCATAATAACCGACATAACTCATCATAACACTTACTAATACCACATATACTCATAATTTTCATTAGTCCAATGCTTTTATTATGACTTTCATCATAATCCACGTAAACAGATCCTTTTAGTTGAAGAAATATTTGAGGGTTTTAGAAATGGGTTTTGTACTAGGGTCAATACAAAATTCGATTTAATGCTCTAGGGGTAGTTTAAGAAGTCTTCAAGAATCCGTCAGGAAATTTATTAACAATAAGAATATCATTCAAAACTGTGACTCTCATCCAAGACTTGGATAGCACATGAAATGAAGGTTTCTCCTAACGGAGTTTCAACCGATAGGTCAAAGTCTAACTTCTCTAGAGTCAAATTTAAAAGTTGAACGCAAGCAAGAGAGATAAAAGAATGGGTAGAACCGATATCTAATAGGGTATAGACTTCGCAAGAATTTATAATTAACTAACCCATGCTAACTTCATTTGATTTACTCATTTTTTGAGAAGTCATGAAAAACGCTCTTCCTAAAATCAACGACTTTGTTTTGTCCGTATCCGCCTTTGGTGCCACCGTCCCAGCTGGACTTGACTTTGGTGCACGACAAAATCGAGCTAAATGACATTCTCTTCTTACAATTTCCACTTCTATTATCTTTGCCAAGATTACCACCGAAGTGGTTACCATTCTTGGCATGATAATTTCCCCCACGATGGTTATCATTGTTCCGATAGCCGTTGCCACCAGTATGATTATTATCGTGTTGTTGGTCGTTACCTTTTGCTTGAGCTGAATCAACACTCTCATGTGCTTCATTGCTTATCTCAGCATTTTCAAATGTCATTATCAAACACTATCACAAAACAAGGGTTAATTAACATATCACATTTTAGCCCTATACTCTGACCGACCAAGTAAATACCAAATAAACTTAGGTAGGTCATACTAGCGAAGGAATTTCCCTTCTCTCCCCTCCTAGTTCTTATCTCACATCTCAGGCAGGGATCATATCCCTAAGCTTTGATACCAACTGTGACGCCCCCAAAATTAGGTATTCATCACCCATCTTGAGTCGCCAAATACATGGTACAAAATAAAAATACAAACTTAATTATACAAATGTCGTGTAACATACGACAATACATAAACTAAGAGTTCTAATAGGAATATTGTCATCTAGACAATATCCATACTCAAGGAGTCCTCATTACATTTATTGTCGCACTATTTAACAGAATAGTGATGACTACTAATGCTATCTTCTGGACCATCACTCCTTTTCCTGACTCGTCCCAGCTATATTCTCATTTCCTGAAGAGAACATTGAAAGAAAGGGTGAGCTCAACTATCCCAGTAAGAAATATTATGACTAAGATAATGAAGAATAAATTATCAATAGTCTTCAACAATGTTAAACTGATAAAATACAATAGACATCAAGTTTAACTGCAACGGAATAAGCAATCCATTAGAAGAGTCAAGTAGAGAATAAAACCTATTATCTTCTATGATTTAAAAAAATTTTATCAACTTTTATCACTGAGATTCAGCTTAATAAATAAACCACATCTTCTAATCATCCATGTATTACGGGCCAAGGATATTCATTAAATCATCAATGGTCATGACTATACGAAAAATCCCTAGTCATAATCATACCAAAAACTGTTTATCAATGCATTACAGGCCACTGAGGACTTTTACTATACCACTTATAACATCACAGTTCATGATTATACCGAATGATCCCTGGTCATAATCATACTAAGTCCATCTATGCACGTAAGCCAAAGATGACTTTCAACATAAAATAAACATGAGGATGATGACAATGTTATAGGAATTCAATTAAACAAGTTCAAGAATTAGTTTATCCAGGAACTAATAATATTCAAATTGTCAACATGATACTTCTTTGTAAAGTAACAGTCAAGAATGCTCAGAAGAATATTTTCATGAAAAGATACTGGATGAAGCGCAAATATCAAGGATATTCCACTAATTTCATGGAGTATAGAAATCAAAACTTTAACCAAATGAGTATAATAAAGAATATATCAAACTGCAAATTGATTTTCACCAGCCATGCGATAATCCACGTATACAGATCATTTCCACAATTTAATAAGGAATGAATATAAAGGATCATTCACCATGCATGTGGCAATCCACATAGACAGGTTATTCCAACAGAATAATAAAGAATGGAATAACAGAAGGATTCACCATGCATGCGATAGAGACCGCACAGACAGGTTATTCCCAACAGAATAATAAATGTGGAATAATAAATATAGAACCAGGTCAGGTGAAATTCACACCGATAGGATATTCCGACAGAATAATAAATACGGAATAATAATGATGGAACCAGGTCAGGTGAAATTCACACCGACAGGATATTCTGACAGAATCGTAAAGAACGGAATAATGAAAGAGTTTCACCAAGTATGCGGTACTTCGCATAAACAGGTTATTCCAACATAATAATAAAGAATGGAATAACAGAAAAAGATCACCAAGTATTGGGTAAACCTCATATACAGGTCATTCCACCAAGTATAGGGTAAACCACGTATACAGGTTATTCCAACAGAATAATAAAGAATGGAATAACATAAGGATTTCACCAAGTATAGGATATGCCGCGTATAAAGGTCATGTATAGGGTATGCCACTTTTACAGGTTATTCCAACAGAATAATAAAGAATGGAATAACAGAAATTCTCTTCATGAATAAGAAAGAATAACACCCCTTACCGTTTTAAAGAAGAACTGAAATAAAGAAGTAGTTAAGTGGCAGAATACTCTTCTTCTTTCTCTCTATAGTTTCTCTCTCTAGAGTTCAGTGAATTCGTAAGAAAATAATGAAGGAATGAACTTCTATTTATAGGAAAATAGAATGCATAGTAACTAATCCATGAACGGTTCAGATTGATTTACTTTAATCTGACGGTCCATACTTAAAGCAAAATCTTTTAAATAAAATATAATATATTCTAATTATTGCCTAATAAAATAAACAACTTTAATAAAGTATTCTGTTTTATATAAAAAGATGTTTCTGTTTTATTACGTTAATAATACGAATAAAACAAAACTTCATTATCGCTAAATAATTCATATTATTAATTGACAATAATTGAATCAAACTGAGTGACTTCTCACATAAGCATTAATAATCAATATCGTGTGTTACTATGTAACTACACGTATTACTGTACTTTTACTACCGAGTAGTTCAACAGTATCAACGGTAAAACTTTCGCCGTTATTTTTAATAAAATATTTTTGTCATTTTCTCAATCCGACAATAATTCTGTTGTGGGGTCCACCAATAATTGTACCGTCATACAAATATTTCCCGACTAATCGAATATTCTCCGTGAATAGTAACTCATGAATTGTAACTCATAAATAGTAACTCGTGAATAGTAACTCATGAATAGTAACTCGTGAATATTAACTCGTGAATAGTAACTCATAAATAGTTACTTGTGAATAGTAACTCATGAATAGTAACTCATGAATAGTACTCCGACACAAAAAGTACCCCAAAAACTCGAGTGAACAATACTAGAGTGAATAGAAACCGGGTATTTTATGACAACTTGTCTACTTTAAAAAATTTTCACATATCACCTTTAACTTTAACCTTTTATCAATTTAACCATTTACCAAAATAGAAAAATTGAATACTTTTATTTCATAAAATTCGGAGTCTCACAATACTTCTGATGTCGATCATGAGACGCTTGTAATCTCTCGCGCATAATTCGAATTATCTCGGTGGTTTGTTGGATTAACTCAGGTGTTCTACATTTCTACCATATAAGGCTTCATAGGATGGAATACCTATGCTAGCATGATAACTGTTATTATAGGTAAATTCTATACATATCCTCTAGTGTTTGAATGGTTCTCTCAATCTGCTCATCTATTTGTGGGTGATATGTTATACTTAATCTCAACTGAGTTCCTAAGTGTTTTTGAAGACTCCCCCAAATATTTGAAGTGAACCTTGGATCTCTATCTAACACTATGGAAACAGGAACCCCATGCCTAGAGATAATTCCATTTATGTATAACTTGGCTAATTGATCTAGGTTATAGGTAACCTTGATAGGTAGGAAATGAGTTGATTTAGTAAGTCGGTCAACTATTACCCAAATGGAATTATTGCCCTTCTGTGTAGCAGGAAGGCCTACCACGAAGTCCATGGTTATGTGTTCTCACTTCCACTCGGGAATTGGTAAGGGTTGTAGTAATTCACTCAGTTTTTGATGTTCAACCTTAACCCTTTGACACATGAAACATTTGCTTACCCATTTCGCTATTTCCCTTTTCATATTTGACCACCAGAAATGTCGACTTAAGTCTTTGTACATTTTTATACTACCTGGGTGCACGACAAACTTAGAATTATGGGCTTCATTTAAGATTTCGTCTTTTAATGTTTAATCTGATGGAACCCAAATTCTGTCTTTATATCTTAGTACCCCTTCTTTATTTATTCTGAATTTAACATTTTTTGTGTGAGTTATTTCAGATTTACACTTTTAACACTCATCATCCTTCCCCTGCATCTCTTTGATTCTATCTAGTAGAGTCGAAACACCTTCTAGAATGAATAATTTTTGGGTTGAGGTAGTTGGAACTCTTACCTCAATCTCAATTTTATCAAACTCTTTTATCAATACATCGTTATTTATTATTACTTTTAATTTCTCTTGGTTCTTTCTACTTAACACATCTGCAACTACGTTGACTTTCCAGGGATGATATAAGATTTCACAGTCAAAATCCTTTATCAGTTCTAGCCATCTCCTCTGCCTCATGTTTAATTCCTTTTGTGTAAAAATATATTTTAGACTTTTGTGATCTGTGTATATTTCACACTTCTCCCTGTACAAGTAATGCCTCAAAATTTTTAGGGCAAATACTACAGCGGCTAACTCAAGGTCATGAGTAGGATACCTCTTCTCAAAATCTTTGAGTTGTCGTGATGCATAAGCAATCATTTTCCCATGTTGCATCAACACACACCCTAATCCTTTGTGTGACGCATCACTATAGACTACAAGGCCTCCTGTATAATCTGGTAAAGATAACAGTGTTTCCATGTTCAGTTATTTCTTCAACTCTTGGAAGCTTTCCCCATATTTATCTATCTAGACGTATTTCATCGTCTTCCGAGTTAAATTGGTTAGCGGGATTGCTATTTTTGAAAAATCTTGTATAAAACATCGATAATAACCCGTTAAACCGAGTTAACTTCTTACTTTTGTTGAAGTTGTTAGTTGTTCCCAATTCACAACCGTTTCGATCTTTGTTGGATCTACTGTAATCTCATTCCTGTTAATTACATAACCTAAAAACTGAACTCTTTTCAATCAAAATTCACACTTAAAAAACTTTGTGTAAAGTTATTCCTTTCGTAATATCTCTAATACGCTTCTCAAATGTTCAGCATGATCTTTTCGTGTTTTCGAATATATCAAAATATCATCGATAAATACGATAACAAAATTGTCTAAGCATGGTTTAAACACTCGATTCATCATATCCATAAATGTTACCGGCGCATTTGTCAATCCAAAAGAAAATTTTAAGAAACTCATAATGTTCGTAGCATGTCATAAATAGTGTCTTTAGTGCATCTTCTTTTTTTAACTTTAACTGATGATAACCTGACTATAGGTCGATCTTTGAAAAGTGGTCGGCCTCTTTCAATTGGTCAAACAAATCATCAATTCTTGGTAAATGATATTTATTCTTTATGGTTAACTTATTTAACTCTATATAGTCGATACATAATCTCACGGTTCCATCCTTCTTCTTTACAAACAACACCGGTGCTCCCCAAGGTGAAGCACTAGGTTGTATATACTTTTTGTCTAAGAGTTCTTGTAATTATACTATCAACTCTTTCTGCTCTATTGGTGCCATCTTGTATGGTGCCTTAGAAACTGACGTCATATCAAATGCAAGGTTAATAACAAACTCAATCTCCTTACCAAGAGGAAGACCTGGTAAGTCATTTGAAAATACATTAGGAAATTCCCTAACTACAGGTATTTGATCTAGCTTTACTCCTTCCATTCGAGTATCTACTATATATGCCAAAAAACCTGTAAAACCATTTTTAAGTAGTCTTTCTACCTGAGTTATGGTCAGACATCTAGACTGCTTAGGTAACCAACCACCATTGAACACTACCTTTGACCTCGATGAAGTTAAAAGGTTTACTTGCTTCTGATGGCAGTCAATCATAGCATTATGATTAACCAAATAATCCATTCCTAAGATTACATCGAATTCCTCCAGCTGTATTGGAATAAGGTTTACAAGAAATTTTTATCCCTTTATATCCACACTACAATTTCTATAAATATATTTAACATGAATTTTCTCGTTATTCATAATTTCTATGCAAAATGGTATGTCTAAGTTCTCAAATGGCATATTAAATTTTTAGAAAAGCTTTTAAGGTTATTTTATGTGTAATTAAATATTTTTACGAACTCAAAGACTATATCCTAAGATACCTCTACCTTAGAGCTATAGTCGACAGCTCTGATACCAACATGTGACACCCCCAAATCTATACACCCGCGGTATCTAATCCGGTGCTCACCATCAAATCTATAAACCCGCGGTATCCGATTTGGTGCTCATTTCTAACTAACTAACTATAAATATTCGACAAGATATAATTTCTATCTATCCAAAATTCACAGATAACAGATAATAGTTCTTGTCATAACGTTTGCTATGTTTGGATACCCTCACTTGGATGTATAGACTGTATCTTATGAATATCTCTTTCATATCAATAGTACCTATCTATCTGAAATCTAGAGTATCAGCAATAACATGATCAGTCCATATTGCCAATACCCTCACTCAAATGTATAGTTCCTATGGATACTGTACTAGATCAATAATATTGATAAATCATCTAAGAATGTAACTATAACACGGTTGCGGAAGTAAAGATGGTAATGCATTTCATATCATACGTTCGGTTACAAGATTCTCAATATAAAGTTCTTTATTACACAAGACTTACATTACACTAGATAGTAATTTAGAACTAATCTAAACATGGCCTCTTTCCATTGTTGGTTCCAGACGTGCCGGGATTACCATCTATTACTGCTTAGGAAATTGTTTGTAAGAATGAGCTGTGACATGCTCAACAAGTTTATATTTATAAGCACAATGTTTGATTTGAAGAAACGATAGTTCAACAACTGTACTCAATTGAGGTTTGATGATCGACCATTACTGGAAATTTTATATCAACCATTTCTATCAGTCACAAAGACTTAGAAATTTGTTTAGTTCGGATATGAGATATGAGATCAGTCTATTCAGTATCCTAAGAGTATTTATATCATCCTACTAGTGCTAATTTGTAGACACTATTTAAGTCCCATTAAGGGTAATTTGAACTCAATATAAGATGTCTTACCAAAATAATTTGGTCTGACACCACAGTTTATGCTTAATAAACAATAGTTCAATATCTTATGAATAAGTAATTCATTTCTTAAGTTATGCTGAAACAATAGCAATAACTTCATAATAATTGGTAACAAATTAGTTTTCTATAAGATATTGAAAAGAACTTAAGATAAAATCATGTTCAAAGTAAAGTAGGGTTCAAGAACTTGTGTAAAGTAATAAGTTAGGGATAGAACACTTGCCTGTGCAAAGAACGTTTATATATTGCTATTCAAAGTATTAATGACACCTAAATATGTTAAAACATATTTATATAGATCGTTAGTATCGATAACAATACTTAACTACTCAAACTATTTAAGTCTGGTTTATGTTTGACATGGTTTCAGTGTTCTAATACCTTACCAGATATTTATTAAGTTGATATCTAGGTTAAACTTTAATTAAAAGCCTTATTATTATTTTAGATAATTTATTTATCATTTATAATAATTTCTAGAAGCTTATGATAATTTTTAAACATTTAATTATCCATTAAAATGATTTTTAAATCATTAATATTATTTTTAGATAATTAATATTCACTTAGAATAATTTTTAAAACCTTAGTATTATTTTTAAATAATTAATAACCATTTAATATGATTTTTAAAACATTAATATCATTTTTAAATAATTAATTATTATTTATAAATGATTTATTTAAATAAATTATTAAATAAATTAATTTAAATAAATAAAATATTTATGAAATTTATGTCAAAATATTAAAAGTTAATTATTATAACTTAAAATAATTTTTAAAACTTAATTTATAATTATTTATTAATTATTTAATTTATTTTTATTTCTGTCTGTCGCTATAGGTCTTTAGTGACAGAATGTGTAGCTATAAGTGTTCTTTAGGTTTGAAGAACAGCCTTGGTCAATGCTTAGTTGATGGTTTGACCAAGCTTAATCTCTTAACTGGATATGTTTCTGGATCTCTAAGTGTTTTAATGGTGTAGTGTTTATGCAAGGCTATAACAACATGCAAAGTTTGGACTCTAACAATAACATAACAAGAAATTATAGAGGTTCAAAATTACTGTCAGACCTGTTCTTGGATTTCTGGGTAACCCAGAAACTTGGTCAATGTAATAACCAAGAATTTTAAGTCGCTTTGTAAGAAAATATAATATTAATATTGAAAACTTTGTGGCATATATTGATTCAATATGTGGGATGACTATGTGATAGAAGACTATGGCTAAATACATATATATTGTGTATAGATATGTGAAATTACTAGTTATGTAATTATAATTAAAAAGGAAAGCTACATAACCTAATTATACCCTAGATATGGTATAAGATTAGACACACATGATCAGGGTATCTACCCGTGTTGTCTGCCATCTCTCCTCTGAAATGGTGAAATCTCCCCGATGAACGATGAAGTTGTCAGCGGAAGCAAAATGATCTATCAAAAAGTCCATGGATATGATGTGACTACCGCCTACCTCCGCTAAGGCAACCAACCTCCTTAAGCAAGTAGTGGTCATAGACTGGTGCATGTGACGCCCCCAAATCAAGGTATCTTTCAACCCTACATATGGTGCTACAACATACATATATAATCAACTATATAATTTGAATATATGAATGTAATTACTAATTATTACTGCATATCCCAGTATTATCCCAGGTTTCTATAACCATTACATTCTTTGTTTGTCATAATATCATTCATTACAAAAATAATACTATTCTATTATAGGATAATCTATTTATCCTTCTTGGTCTTCCCCTTATCCTTACTGGATCCTTCAATTCGTTCGTTCTTCACTACAACATATAATTCAAGCAAGGAATGAGCATTAACAAGCTCAACAAGTTTAACCATTATAATGAAACAACAAAATAAAGAATCATATAATTTATTTTCAATAACTGAACAAAAGTTATGAAGTACTATGAATAACAAAATAACACTTTTCTTTTCCTTTAAAACATGTCCAGATGACAAAATGTCATTTAAAATTCTGAGTTTGGTCAACAAACCATGAACATTCTTTTCTTTCTTTCTTTGACAATAAGACTATAACTCTGATATTCCTTGCGAGCATTTCTAGGTGATCAGCCTATACTACTCTATGTTGATCAATACTCATCCGTTAAACGTATTTATGTACGTTAAATTATTTTTGCAACCTCATGTGCCGGTCGATAAACGACAAAAACCTTTGTTTATTCTTACTTTGGCTTACCCTTGAATCCGTACCAAAGCAATTGGCATAGGATAACAACAATAATATTTTGAAGGACTTATCAATAAATCAACAAAACATTTTACATCATTGTCTAACAGAATCAAATGGGATCGATTATTTCTTAAATAATTCTTATATATCATATTATAAATTCACAAAGCTTGCCTAACACAAGGTATAAATAATGGTTTGGAAAACTTGCCTCAAGCATCTTCTAACTTTTAATTCAACGTTACTTTGGTCTTTTATGCTCTACACGATATAATCATTTAGACACCAATTAGCTACCAAACAATCTATACACATTGTTTATTTTAACTTCTTCTTCCTTTATAGCTTATTCGAATCATTAACTAAGAACGTTCATTAAGTTATTCATCGCTTATTATGGTTTTTTCATACTTGTATATCATAACTTAATATCATTCCATAAGGTCCAACCCATACAACCAATGCATGCTTAGAACGTTCATTCAATGCGAATATAATCCTCGAACACTGTTTACGTACTTTGCGTTTATATTTTATAACTTTTAATCAACATTCAATTGTTAAACTTAAGGTTTTAATCACCCTTTAAGGTGTTACATTAAGTATAATTAAATTTCATAATTGACTCTTAATCATTCCCTAACTTTTATGCTTATGAAAGCTTTTCTCTATCTCTTACTCTGTACCGGCTCTGCAGTGCCAATATCCTTTACAAAATCAGTGCTTCGGCGCGAGTAAGCAAAACATGGGCCTTGCTTAGGCATTATAACGCCCCATAAAACGCTTTGGTCGGCGCTGCGGCGCCATGCCAGTTTCTCTAAAATAAATTCTAAGTGATGAAACTTCTCAAAACGTTTACTTCCCGAACTCGTATCTTGTTCGTTATAACTTGGAATGGGTTCATTCCAAAGCTATTTTATTACTTATCTTACATACTATAATTTCCCAGGGATAGAATATTTTTTTGGATCCATTAACAAGTATTTTAGTTAGCTTAAAATTCCTTGTTCGTTCATTCCACGTCTTTTAACGTTCTTCGTTCGTTCATTCGTAAATTGTTCATCCGACATCCGAATGCGTTCACTCTTGAGTTTATGACTCATAACTTTTATGTTCTTCCATATTCTAGTAAAACCCTAATTTTTCAGGTTCATTCACACAATTCCAAATTCGTCCGAAAATCATAGTTAACTATGATTTCAACAGTTACGTCTTTTACTAAAATTTTCTCCATAACTTCGTTATAACTTATTTTTTACACCATTCTAAATGAAATAATTTCGTGAATTATTCTTTTAACATCCTAATCAAGCATATAACAACTAACTTATACGCGATGATTTTAAACTTGTCCATCAACAACAAGCTTTAAGATTTTCATGCTTCTTCCTTCCTCTTCCTTGCCAAATCCAAAATTTCTCTCTCTCAATATATGATATAGCTTTCTCTTTCTGTGTTGGTGAATTTTTTGGTGGGAGAAAATGAGACTACGACTTGGTATATAAAGAGATGCAAGACTTAGGGCTTTTTGGTCTTTTGGAAAACTTCCATTAGATTACAAGTTGGTCACTTAGGTTATGGTCTTGCATGGTCAAAACCCTCAAGTTTCTAATCTTACACAACACCCCCTCATTATCCACCACACATTTCCATCTAAACCATAAAAATAACTTTTGAGTCGCACCTTTTACTATTCCCACCTCCTTAATAAAGCAAGATGAACTTTACAAGGCTTCTCCAAGAAGCTTGGCCGGCTATGGTGGGTTGGTGGGGCCCTCACGGGTTGCCCAAAACCATTTTACACCACCCATGACCTATAGTTCGACCCCACGGGTTTTGTTATTGGTTTGGGCTTAAATTAAATTCAATGTGGCCAAACTTAGGGCTTGAATTAACACAATTTGGGCCTTGATTTAATTCTTTATTGGGCTTCCTAACATTCCTAGCCCAATAGCTAAATAGTCAACCTTAATTTTTGTTGACCAAAACTTTGACTCTTCGTATTTTTACTGTATAATTCTCGTATTATTTATGTATTCACCTCGTATAATTTTCGTGTTATACGTCATATTATTCTTTCTATTATACTCCTATAATACATTGTATTATACTCGTATTCTTCCCGTATAATAATAATTTTTATTATACTTAATCATTTCTTTTCTTTTCTTTTCACTTTCCCTAACATCCTGGAATTGAGTACGCACTTGAAAATTTGCATATTTTGTTTTCAAATTTTATTTGACATTCTGTCTTTCTTCGTAATTCTAACATTTAAGCATTTCTCGAAAAATAAAAATAATTTTCAAGCAGTTTTGGATGAATAGTGTTTTTTCTTAAATTTCTCGAAAAACCTTTATTTTGTCTTGAAAATTCATACTATTTAATTCTAGGACACAGCCAGAATCCTAACATCAATCAATCATCCTAGGTCGTAGAATGGTCTATAAATACATAATACCGAATAAATCCACATAATCTCATTTTATTTAATATAATCAAATAAAACTTATTTAAATTTTATTACAATTTTCTCAATCGTTATATTGCTACTCTAGCACAGGGCCCCTCTATTAATAAACCTACAATGCGGCTATACTCCTCCAAAGTAGGAGTCAGCTCATCAAAAGAAAATCTAAAAACATGGTGCTTTGGAATCCAATGAGTGAGCATCCCATCAACAAATCCCTCCGGAACCTAGAAAGATAGCAAAGACAGAATGGCCCAACATCCGGCCAACAATGATCCTATCAGAATCAGGCATACTTCCAGGCCAAGCTCTCAAGTTAGTTCTTATTCGACTAGGTGGTAGACGTTCTAAGCGAGCAACTGATGAAGAGGCCATTTGTAAAATTTGTGTCAAAAAGACTATACTGGAGTCAATTTCTGTCCAATCATTATCATATACATCGTAATGAGCGATAATACAACATATGAATGAACCAATAAAGAGACGACACCATATATCTTGAATGAAATACATCAGTTTTATATACATCAATGTTATATCCATGATACACGTGATAAAAAAATAATAAAAATAAAAAGTACAGGATAATGGGTCATAGGCACCCAATGACTAACAAGAATGCCTATAAATGGATGCTTAGTGTAACTACCGAGAAAATCGGATTATAATGTAAATTAATTTTATTTAATTATATTGAATAAAATGAGATTATATGTTTATTAAACGGAGTAAGTTATTTAAAGGTCTTTATATGACCTAGAATGAATGGATGTGGCTAGGATTTTAGCTACGTGCTAGATATAAAGTATATGACTTTCCAAGACGAAAATAAGAGTTTTTCAAAAATTTTTCCGAAAAAGACTATTCATCTATTTCTGCTCGGGGATTATTTTTGAATTTTCAAAAAATACATAATGATAGATTCTTAGAAAATATGGATTATCTGATAATAATCTAATTATGGAAAACTCAGTTTTTCGCATGCGTACTTAAATCGAGAATGTTAGTGAAAGTGAATTTTTTTAATAAAGAATGAATAATTATAATGAAACCAATTGTTATACAGGAAAGAATACGAGTATAATACATTGTATTATACAAGTATAATACGAAGAATGACACAACGTATAATACGATTATTATACAAAAATAATACGAGAATTATACGGTAGGAATACACAAAGTCAAAGTCTTGGTCAACTAAAGTAAATGTTAACTTTTGGTTAACGGACTTGGATTATTGGCAAGCCCAAATGAATAATGAATGAGGCCCAATGACAAATATAATTAAGGCCTAATAAGAATTTTATTCAAGCCCAAATTTAGGCCTGAATTAAATTAAACCTAAGCCTAAACCAAGAACCAAACCTGCAAACCATTGGATCTCTAGGTGGGTAAAAGCCATGGGGCAACCCATGTGTGCCCCCCATGGTGAGTCATGACCGGCCAAAGGTGTGAAAGCCCCAGATCCTGATCCCGAATCACCGCGGATCTGGTACAATCATTTCTATAACTATTGCAAAAGATATAAATACAAATTGTTTATACATTAAACTTTACACATTAATCCCCAAGGTCGAGTAACCTTAACTTATACATATTTCATAACCTATTTGACTTACATTATCATGAACATACAATACTGTTACAAACTTTATCTGTACATATACTCCAAAGCTAGACTTATCTTTATCTTTTCAGGTAGCCGACGTATTCGTCTTAATCTACAATGTTATCATGATATAGCAAGGGTGAGCAACAAGTTTGCCCAGCAAGTTTAAATTTATTTAAGGATATATCATGATTAAAAGAATATGAATAAAAGGCTAGCTACGTTCAACAATATAATTGTGAACTAGCAGGAATAAAATTTCATAACTGAACGATCAGAGCGACATGAATAAATGTCAATAATAATCATGAAAATAATATCTGGATCGGATGGTAATGAAGGTGATCAACCTTTCCTACCTGATGAATACATGCAATATGCATAGAGTGCAAATCAATAATTCATAGACATGGTAATCAGAAATGATTAACCATAAGCATATTCGAATGAAACAACTCGAGGTCGAGTTTAAGAAAACTTGCACAATAATTAGAAGTTCAAGGTTTGGAACTTGCCTGTATCACCGACTACTGCTACGCAGTTTATATCGCTTTATCCGAAGACCTAATATTAGTAATATAGATCTTCAATATTAGAATAATATCATCACAGTATAATACTGTTATAAATATATATAAAATAACTTAGACACATAAACATGTAATCTTATCAGTTCACAACTACCTAATACTCAGTATCAAGTCAAACTATTTCAGTCTGAGTTGAATCCGAAACAATTCTAACATCCCGACGGTCTAGTCGGATAATTATCGAGTTTAAGTTCAATTAAACTCTGCCTAAACACTTAACAATTATCTTAGATAATTATATTACAAATCAAAATAATTTTTCATAGCCTCGTAATAATTTTTAAATAATTATTACCATTTATCATAATTTTTCAATCACTTGTATTGTATTTATATAATATAAATACCACCTTATTCTCTTATCATTAATATTTATTTAATATCAAATATTAATAAAAATCATAACATAATATTATAATATATTTATAATATATCAAGATATTTTTAATACCTTAAAATCATATTTATATGATTTTTAAATCTTTAAATTCATTATCCAATAATTGACAGTAATATTAAAATATTAATATTTTCATGACAAAATATCAAAAGTTATATTTTATAACTTAAATATTTTTCTAACCCTTAAATTATTTTTATATAATTTTTAAATCATTAATTCTATTTTTCTACTATTTATTTAATATATTCATTAAATAAATCAATTACTATTAATATTAATTTATTAATGAAATTCATCACAAAATATCAAAAGTTATTAAAATAACTTAAAATATTTTCTAACATCATAATATATTTTAAAATGATTTTTCAAGTATTAAAACCATTTTTAAGTAATTTATTTAATATTATAATTAAATAAATTAAATACCACTAATATTCTCAAAATATTAAATATTTATGAAATATACTCAAAATTATTAAAAACCCATTTTAAGGCTTTAAAATAATTTTTAGGAATTTATTTTGTATTTTTCATAATTAAAAACTAATTTTTTTTTCTATTTATTTAATTAAAATAATTCATTTCATAATGAAACAATAGCTAAAAGCTGCCTATAGCAACAGAACCGTCGCTATAGGTTTTCTTCATGTTCTTGAGCCAAACCTAGAAACTCATGTCAGTTTATCGAGTGCCTACTTTGACCCCATGTAGATTCTTGGTCAAACGGATTATGGGCTTACTGAGGTGTTAGGATTGTAGTATTCATGTCATACTACACACCTAAATTGATTTCATGGTCATTCAACAACATATCAGAGAGTTAGTAGCCCTCAAAAATCATGTCAGGAGCTGTTCTTCATTTCTGGGTTACCCAGAAATGAAGAACAGTTCGGGTTGGCTACTTTGGATCCTTATATCTTGAGTTCTGGGGTTTCATTGTGTAATCTAGTGGTTCAATCTTGTAGAACACATGTCAGGGTACATTTCTATTACACAATATCATCATAAAATCAACACATCTGTAAGATCAAGGCTGCTCAAACCTTGACAAAGCAGTTGTTCTTGAGTTTTTTGGGTTTTCCATAAAACTCATCCGGCTCGTCAACGCTTGTTTAACACACAATATCTTTGATCCTGTTATGGATCTAAGTGTTCTAATGACTTTACTGTGTAGCCTACATGTCAGACAACAACCTAAAAACAACAACATAGCCAAACTATCAAACAACAACAAGATCAGAGGCTTGCAAAACGTTGTCAGAGGCTTCCTGGGTTTCTGGGTTGCCCAGAATTCCAGTATTCGTGGTCGATCAACTGACTTTGAGCACTTATATCTTGTAATCTACACATGATCTGACCCTGTTTTCAGTTCCAGATCATAGTCCACATAGCATACTACATATCTATAACTTAAAATACCATAAATCACTAACAAACAAGGATATATGAGCCCTGACATATGGTTGTCAGTGTGACGACCCCAAAATAGGTCCATTCCACCCAACCCATTCTGAGTCGCCAAATGCATGGTACAGAAAAAAACTACAACTTTATTACAACAATTATCGTGCAAAATACAACACATATGCTGTGAGTTTGGATACAAATATATACCAAATGTGACTCATGTTCCAACCGTGGACATCACCTCACAATAACACCTTACATAAAGGTATAGTCAAAAACTGTTTTAGAAATTAGAATCTTTGGGAAGTGCTCAAGGAAACCTTCGTACATGGGAGGCCACGCATCTAGGTTATGATAGATATCATATGGCCACAGAATTATCCTTGGTTGACCCAATAGACCCCAAAGAAAAACGAGAAGATTACTATCATATTCTTCCCAATGGTGAGTCTTCTCTTGACTTATCATTATCTCCACTGTCTCTAATTGAGAATTATACTTCAAACAAACACCAAGATTATATAGGTAGTGCCCATAGATATACTCAGCAAGTGGATGAGCACAACCCTGTCTTATGATGACACGAGGTTGTATGTCATTAGACATCTTGTATGATAGTAACAAAACACCCTTCCAACGTTGGGTTCGCCACACCCTATTTTCTTCACCAAATATAACTACTAAATGATGACCACCGTTCTATTCCCTTGTTACCCCCGCTCGACCTAGCTACACTCTTATTACCTGAAAGGAAATGTGAAGCAAAAGGGTGAGCACAACTAGCTCAGTAAAAAATATCATGACTAAAGATAATTAAATTATCAATAGCCTTCATCAATAATAAATCTGAGATTTAGAACATATGGTAAATGATAAAAATTTCAACCATAGTTGCAGCGGAACATGCAATCCATTAGAAGAGTCAAATAGACCACAAAGTCCATTATCTCTTCCATGTTAAAAATCCACCAACAATGTTTTATCCATGTAACATCACTCAATAGTTCCTTTCCACAATCATATGAATAACTCATAATCATAATTGTGACTATAAATTTTTCTTCGCACCCAGGACGAAGAATATTTTCATCACCTGTCTTTACCTGAAACATCATAGATCATGGTTATACCAAATCACAGTTCCTGTTTATAATCATACTAACAAATCCATCTTTGCACTACGGGCCAAAGATATTCATCAACAAACCATCTTTGCACTACAGGCCAAAGATATTCAACAACAGTTCATCTTTGCACTACAGGCCAAAGATATTCATCAACAGGCCATCTTTGCACTACATGCCAAAGATATTCATCAACAATTCATATTTGCACTACAGGCCAAATATATTCATATCTCAAAGAAATATATAATCATTTCAGAATTTATATAAACAATAATTATAACCATGTTGATCAATTCACCATTGCACTTAAGCTTAAGATATTCAATTATAAATTCAATGGTCATGATCATACCAGTCACAATTCAACTTTGCACTACAGGCCAAAGAGAACCCTAGTCATGATCATACCAATAATCTATCCATCTTTACACTCCAGTGAAAGAGAATTTCAACATCAGGGTTATAAAAATGTTATATATGATGATAAAAATAATATGATTAACATATTGTTTTAACCTCAAGAGTAATATTCGTAACTCATGAATAGTAAATCGTGAATAGTAACTCATGAATAGTAACCCCGACACAAAAGATAAAAATTCCACAATAAAATCCATTACTATCCCTTACTATCCCTCACAATCCCATACAATCCCTTACCTCAAAAGAGCAGTACTTCTGACTGGATATCGGATATGATGCTGAAGGAAACTTGCACTGATGAATAGAAACTCACCAAGTATCTAAAAACTCACAAAATATGCTTCATAATATAGAGAGAGAAAGAGAGAAAGCTTATGTTTCTGGTGTGATTTTCAATTCTAACTTAGCCCTCTATTTATAGGAAAATTTTGGTAGGTTTGACCTGCAACCTAATGGCTTTACCTGCTACTATTCCCACCCACCACATTTGAAATATAATTCAGCACATTTCTTCACCAACCACAAGTGGGGCCCACCAATTCTAGAATTTTCCACCAAAATGATAAACTCCAAAAATTCAACAATTTCTGAACCAGTCATCTCGTAAAATTCATAACAAATCATACGTTCATTTTTAACGGTTCAAAATTTGTGGACATATACTCAACTTATATATGTATAACATATCCAAATATTACCACGATCCAACGGTCGGATTAAAAATTATAACCCCCGCAAAATATCTCAAAAACCCTAATTTTTAATATCTCCATTCCGACAAAAATATGGATAAAAATCTCAACATTAACTCCTTCATTTTTTAACCACAAAAATATATTCCTCATTTATATCCACATAAAATAAATATTTCCTTATCATATGAATCAATAATTAATTATTCACAAATAATATTACAGAATCACATTTATGACAACCAGGCTGTTCCCAGGAAAGAGGGGGCTTTTCAATAAGAATTTCTCCTTACTGGCGCGCAATTAGGTGACCAAACCTCTCCTTAGACAGAACTTTCTAGTCATTGCCAATAATGTTATCTAATAATATTATTCAAATAATATGAATTATTGATCTGATAATGGGAAATACTGTGCAGTGACAATTATTGAACAACAATAATATAAAATTTCAACGTAGCAATTATTGAATCAATAAAATAAAATATTGAACAGTAATTACTGTAACAATTATTGAGTAGTGCATTCTTACGTAAGAATCAATAATTTCAAAAATACTATGCAATACCGTGTGCTACTGTGCAATAACGCGTATTACTGTATTTTAACCACCGGGTATTCCAACAGTGTTAACGGTAACAACTACGACGTTATTTGTAAAAACTCAATTTGTCGTTTTCTTCACCCGACAGTTATTCTGTTATGGGGCCCACAAATAGCTGCGCCGTCGTACGAATATTCCCCGACAGAAAGAATATTCTACGACCAAACGAATATTCCACGACAACAATGATTATTTTATAACCACTTGCGTATTTTGAAAAAATTCATATATCACCCGTAACTTTAACATTTATCAATTTAACCATTTACTGAATAGTAATTATAAGAAATATTGAATACTTTTATTTCATAAAATTCGGGGTCTTACAGTCAGACCATATTTTAGGGTTCATAGCCAGTCCTTAAAACTTGATTTTCTAACACCTAGATATTATTTATCCTTGATGTAACATCTTGGATCACTCAATAACATCACTTAACACACTTCTAAACAACAAACAACAACAAATAACATGAAACACATGGATTTCTATGTTTAGGATTTTATACCTTTTTGCTTTGATCCTTAAACTTCTGATCTTTGAAGTTGATCAAGGCTTGCTACATGATGTTCATAGCTCATCTTCTCTCTCTCTCACTCACTCTAAATTTCGAAAAGCTAGAGAGAGAATGAGTTAGATAAGTTTGAGAAGTAAAGTAAGTTTTTTTTTCTTTCTTTTATCTTTTGATTTTGTATACAATTTATGTAATGTTGCAAGGTGGCATACCAAATCTGATCTTGGAAGATTCAGATCACATGTTGATAAACTTTGGAGTGATGACTCGCCAAGATTATAAAATCTTTTACTTAAAGTGTAAGAAAAAGGGTATTTTGGTCATTTCGTACCAAGGGTAATTTGGTCTTTTCCCTACAAATTGAAGGGTATTTTGGACATTTCCCTTTTATTCCATAACTTATAACACTTAGCCATTTATACTTAGCTTTTGAATTCCCAAATTATGATTTTGAATATCCGAATTAGGGTTTTCAAATTCCTAGAACTTAAATTAGGGTTTTCGATCGTATCGCTAGGGTTTCTAATAGTTCGTTAAAGTTTTTTTACTGAACAACAATGTTATTAACATAACTTTAGGGTTTACTAAAGTTATACTTATCCTGATCAATAATTGATCCTTAATCCACAACTGTTCACATATATGATCACATATACCGACTCGTATACACTTAGATACTTAGCCCTTATAATTCTTCACAAGAATTTTAAATCCACCAAAATCTTATACCTCATAATCAGACTATTAGTTGCAGTCTACCAAATCATTCAAGTCTTGTCCAAAATTTTTGAAATATTTAAATTTCTTCACAGAAACGTCAAATCCATACACTTATTTTTTGTCTAGGTTCAAATTATAACCTTTAATCCATCATTTAAGATTTAAATAAATTTTCTAAATTCTTAGGTTGTCACATTCACCCCTTCTTCTAAAAATTTTATCCCCAAAATTTAACTTGCACCTTATATCATACAGCTTACACTATTCATACACATCATCACATGTTACCCAATACATTTCTCACAAGAATAAAAAGTTTTCAAATAGTGTTGAGGAGTCATATAGATTATTAACTTTCATTTTTGAAAAGGTTTAAACAGAATTTATCTGCAAACTGTCTTATCTTACGGATATAGTGGGTAATTAGCCCAGTATGCCCTGTACTTATTAAGTATTACTGATCTGATATGTTTCTCGTCACTGCCATAGGCACAAAATTTTACCTCAGTCTTATCGAATTCCGTGCCAAAATAATTTAGTTCGGGAAATTTTTCAAAGAACGCTAAGAATTTTCATAAAAGTTGGTCTAGCCGAATCAAATAGCTTAGACCCATATCAATAATCAATTTCAATCTATATACGAATATGTATAGCCAAACGCCATTGGCAAATTAAAATTTTGAAAATATTTAGTTTGAATATGACGTCATGATGTCGTACTGTATTAACAGCCCGTTTGAGGATGCCGTCATTATATGACTTTGCCATAACACATCATACAATAGTGGAACAACGATTTTAGATCAAGTTCAACACTAAGTATTCCTGTATTTACAACTCTATCAACTTTTTATCATCTCTGCACCGGTTACATGGTACATAAGTGATAAATAAAAATATATTTTGATATTTCAAATCATTATCGTCTAGCCGAAATAAGTAGCATAGACTATTCTTTAAAACGTTCAAAAATCATTGCAAATTAGTTTTATCATCTGAACAGGTAACGAGGTGTCGGTGGCCCGAAGTCCACGCATACACAATGGTCAACAAGAGTTGAGAATAAAAATTTATTTTCAAAAGCACATAATGTGTATTTAGCTTGATGTCAAAAATTTCAAGTCTAGCATAGGTAGAAGATTTGAAAAACTTATATCTCCACTAATAATCAATTGCTTAACAGTCTATCTGTTCTTATTATCCTCAACACTCCATTCACACATAGCTCTACCCAGTTCGTTAAAACAACACTTATGAGTTCATGAACTTTTCACAATCATATGAGTTTAAGAACTTGTCCTAGTATGACCTTTGGCGTCCATTCGCTGAGGGGTTCATAAATATTTCATATAATTATGAGTCACGAACGTACTATAAGTATGAGTTTTAAGAACTCGTACTTAAACTTATATTCTCTAACTATACCCTACCTATCCGTTATACACCTGAGAAAAGAATAACATTCTCAACACATATATAGCAAACAGTGCAACACAATTTGTAGTACAACAAAAATCCAACTTATTCCTAACTCCATTCTCAATACGAATTTTATTTAATCCATATTCATAATCCTTTCCTGAATCTGTACCAATTCGTAGTACCACTGATACACAACAATTATTGCTGTAAAATTTTTAATCATTCACTTGATCCTTCTTTATAATATAACCTTATCAGATCACGGGGTGATCTCATCGCATATATTACGATTCATTTCTATGCTATGATCTTTTTGTTTTACGATCTCATAATCCTGTACTTTTAGTCTTTTAGACTCTATGTATTCATCACTACTGCTCACCTTTATTATTAGAGTTAGGGAACTCTGTATCTTTTATAACTCACCGAGATTTGTCTTTGAATCTTACCGACTCACTAACTCTATTTGAGTTAGTCCTTATCCCAATCACTGCGGTTATTAGTCTCAGGTATTCTTACCTAAGGTTCATAACCTACAGTTCTGATACCAAGTGTGAAAGCCCCAGATCCCGGTCCCGAATCACCGCGAATCTGGTACAATCATTTCTATAACTATTGCGGAAGATATAAACATAAATTGTTTATACATTAAACTTTACCATTAATCCCCAAGATCGAGTAACCTTAACTTATACATGTTTCATAACCTATTTGACTTACATTATTATGAACATATAATACTAATACAAACTTTATTTGCACATATAATCCAAAGCTAGACTTATCTTTGTCTTTTTCTGTACCCGACATATTTATCTTAATCTGCAATGTTATCATGATATAGCAAGGGTGAGCAACAAGTTTGCCCAGCAAGTTTAAATTTATTTAAGGATATATCATGATTAAAAGAATATGAATAAAAGGCTAGCTACGTTCAACAATATAATTGTGAACTAGCAGGAATAAAATTTCATAACTGAACGATCAGAGCGACATGAATAAATGTCAATAATAATCATGAAAATAATATCTGGATCGGATGGTAATGAAGGTGATCAACCTTTCCTACCTGATGAATACATGCAATATGCATAGAGTGCAAATCAATAATTCATAGACATGGTAATCAGAAATGATTAACTATAAGCATATTCGAATGAAACAACTCGAGGTCGAGTTTAAGAAAACTTGCACAATAATTAGAAGTTCAAGGTTTGGAACTTGCCTGTATCACCGACTACTGCTACGCAGTTTATATCGCTTTATCCGAAGACCTAATATTAGTAATATAGATCTCTAATATTAGAATAATATCATCACAGTATAATACTGTTATAAATATATATAAAATAACTTAGACACATAAACATGTAATCCTATCAGTTCACAACAACCAAATACTCGGTATCAAGTCAAACTATTTCAGTCTGAGTTGAATTCGACACAATTCTAACATCCCGACGGTCTAGTCGGATAATTATCGAGTTTAAGTTTAATTAAACTATGCCTAAACACTTAACAATTATCTTAGATAATTATATTATCAATCAAAATAATTTTTCATCGGCTCGTAATAATTTTTAAATAATTATTACCATTTATCATAATTTTTCAATCACTTATATTGTATTTATATAATATAAATACCACCTTATTCTCTTATCATTAATATTTATTTAATATCAAATATTAATAAAAATCATAACATAATATTATAATATATTTATAATATATCAAGGTATTTTTAATACCTTAAAATTATATTTATATAATTTTTAAACCTTTAAATTCATTATCCAATAATTGACATTAATATTAAAATATTAATATTTTCATTATAAAATATCAAAAGTTATATTTTATAACTTAAAATATTTTTCTAACCCTTAAATCATTTTTATATGATTTTTAAATCATTAATTCTATTTTTCCACTATTTATTTAATATATTCATTAAATAAATCAATTACCATTAATTTTAATTTATTAATGAAATTCATCACAAAATATCAAAAGTTATTAAAAATAGCTTAAAATATTTTATAACACCATAATATATTTTTAAATAATTTTTCAAGTATTAAAACCATTTTTAAGTAATTTATTTAATATTATAATTAAATAAATTAAATACCACTAGTATTCCAAAAATATTAAATATTTATGAAATATACTCAAAATTATTAAAAACACATTTTTAGGATTTAAAATAATTTTTAGGAATTTATTTTGTATTTTTCATAAAGAAAAACTAATTTTTTTTCTATTTATTTAATTAAAATAATTAATTTCATAATGAAACTGTCGTTAAAGGCTGCTTATAGCGATAGAACCGTCACTATAGGTATTTTTCATGTTCTTGAGCCAAACCCAGAAACTCATGTCAGTTTACCGGGTGCCTACTTTGACCACATGTAGATTCTTGGTCAAACGAATTCTTGGCTTGCTAAGGTGTTAGGATTGTAGTATTCATGTCATACTACACACCCAAACTGATTTCATGGTCATTCAACAACATATCAGAGAGTTATTATCCCTCAAAAATCATGTCAGAAGCTGTTCTTCATTTTTGGATTACACAGAAATGAAGAACAGTTCGGGTTGCCTACTTTGGATCCTTATATCTTGAGTTCTGGGTTTTCTTTGTGTAATCTAGTGGTTTAATCTTGTAGAACACATGTCAGGGTACATTTCTATTACATCATATCAACATAAAATCAACACATCTATAAGATCAAAGATGGTCAAACCTTGTCAAAGCAGATGTTGTTGAGTTTTCTGAGTTTTCCAGAAAACTCATACGGCTGATGGTCAACGCTTGTTTGACCCACAATAACTTTGATCCTGTTATGGATCTAAGTATTCTAATGACTTTACTGTGTACCCTACATGTCAAACAACAGCATAGCCAAACTATCAAACAACAGCAAGATCAGAGGCTTGCAACACGTTGTCAGAGGCTTCCTGGGTTTCTGGGTTGCCTAGAATTCTAGTATTCGTGGTCGGTCAACTGACTTTGACCACTTATATCTTGTAATCTAAAGCAAGGAAAGACGTGGATTGGAATGGTGATACGAGCTAACAAGGACTATGCATGATGGACATGGATACATGATGAACTAAAACAGTGGATGAGTGTTGTGTAGAAAAAGCAAGATGACGGAAAGACAACGAGCAAGAAGCAGCAGCAGCAGCAGAACATCAGAGTGCAGGACACAGAAGCAGCGCGGCCGCACTGCTAAACAAGTTAATTCTCTCGCGCCCGCGTTGTCTGTCTGCAGAAGCTAAAATCGCATCTACGCGCGCCCACACCTGTTTTATACTGGGATCACACGCAGCCGCGCGAGTCCTCTGAAGTTGTTTCCTGACTTATTTTAAATTTGAATTTTGAGAGCGTTAGGCTTATCTGAACAATACTGGTTGGTGCCAGAGAAGTGAAAAAGACGGTTTTTATCAGTTTTCATCGAATTCATTAGGGTTCTTACGTATTAGCTATTCTAGAGAGAGAGTTTGGAGCACTGATCAGTATAATTCTTCTTATTCTAGATTATAAAATAAATTGTATTACTGTCTCCTGGAGAATATTGGTGATTTGGAGAATCACATTGGAGCAGATTCTGCAATTGGGTTTAATCAATTCTTTTTCCTCTCTCATTTGTGCTATTTTATTCCATGTGTTACTACAATCCCATAATGGTTTTCGGTTCAGAAATGAACTAAACTCCATTATGGGATTCTAACGAATTTTGATATGTAGTCTATAATTAAACGCCTGATTGTTTGATTATATGCTTATCACTGGATTATCAATTATGATTGAGCGTAATGAATGAATGTTTGATCACCATTCACCTTGAATACTTATATGGAATTGAAAATTGATATATGAGTATGGTTATAATCATAATAGCATACATTTATGAGGCTGAGATGTTTAGCTTTGTACTTCGTGAACCAGATAGAAATATATTGTTTCACCGTATGTAGTAATGTAAGAGCCTGCACTTTAATTAATTATTGCTGCAATTTCACATAGAAATATCGTGATTGTTGTAATATTGTTGATTACATGATTTCTATTACATGTGGATGTTATGTAAATAGGCCATAATTCATTGAAAAATGGTTATGTCTACTTTTGTGCTCTTGGCTAATTTTCCATGATGAATGTATAAGCTTACATGATGATAATATTTAGATGAAGTATGAAATGAAGTTAGAATCTCATTCTTTCCAGATTTGATTCATTATCATAGTATTATTCTTTTATTCATTATTTAAGTTTAGATTAATTTAAAATTGTGAAAATTCGCTTATGCATATGAAGATAGTGATACGATTGATGTATGATCATTTATATTTAAAACCTTTCTCCGTGGATCGATACTTTTCTTACTCTGTACTACTTGTTGACCCATGAATGCTTGCATGAGTTAGATTCCATTTATTAAGACTAAAAAGGAGGCAATAATAACACTTAGCCATTTATACTTAGCTTTTGAATTCCCAAATTAGGGTTTTGAATATCCGAATTAGGGTTTTCAAATTCCCGGAACTTAAATTAGGGTTTTCGATCATATCGCTAGGGTTTCTAATAGTTTGTTAAAGTTTTCTTACTGAACAACAATGTTATTAACATAACTTTAGGGTATACTAAAGTTATACTTATCCTGATCAATAATTGATCCTTAATCCACAACTGTTCACATATATGATCACATATACCGACTAGTATACACTTAGATACTTAACGCTGATAATTCTTCACAAGAATTTTAAATCCACCAAAATCCTATACCTCATAATCAGACTATTAGTTACTGTAATACCCGAGAATTTTCGCATATTATTAATAGGAATGAATATTTATTTGAATATGAACGATTTCGTGTTATGAAATGAGATAACTCAATTATATTAAATGACTGAATAATTGAGAATATGTGGAGTTTTGCGATGAACTCATTGAAGCCTTGTGTGGCATGGTGATGGGAGATATTAATAGTAATATTAATTAATGAAGGAATTATAAAGTAAATAATTAAGTAATATTAATTGTTAATTGTTGTTGTAGTATAATTGTGGATTGTTAATTGATGTTAATAAGGGTTAATTACTATGTGATAATTAATTGTTGTATTAATTAATTGATAATGATTGTGGTAGAATATTGATTAATTAATAATGATAGTTAATTAATAATATATGATTATTATTGTTAACCACGTATCTGTGAATATAATAAAATAAGTAATTGTTGTAGAGATCCACAATTATATTAATCAATATTGGTATTAATTAATCAAGAAGGTGATTAGATTAATTATTTGGCAAATAAGTAAGTTGTTAGTATAATAATATTATATTAATGGTTAGGTGCAAGTGTGCAATAATTAAAAATATAAAATATATGGAATACAACTTTATTATATAGTGTAGTGTGACACACATGTGACTATACTATATAACAACACAATATTAAGTTTTATTAAACTATATTGTATGAAGCAATGTGATTGAACATATTGGAACTATATGTTATAAATAAATCATGAAATATGTATGTGACAATATGTATGGGTGGGAACCTTAAAGGATGTACTCTGTCAAAGAATTTCATATTATTCCAATAAGTGAGTATAACTGGAATAATAGAGTTTTAAGGGGATATTAATTACTAGTGAGTAATTAAATGGAGTATATACATGTTATAAATATTAATTAGACTGGACTAATGTACATGGATTATTTGATGTGAATACATAAATAATCCCTAACTTTCCATTGTGAAATAGTATTAACACATTAAAATTACATTTTGGAAGTATAAGAAAATAAACTAAGCTTTATAATTATTTTGTTGGGAATTAAAACCCGTGTCCCAAAATCAATGACCTTCTTAGTACATAAACAGTAGCCTATACCTTCATTGTGTGAACTGAGCTGCTACAAAGCTATGGTGATGATGGCTACGGGATTGGGCAGTTGGCCAACCATTCCATGACCAACATCTCTTCTCAATTTCCTTTGAATCAAACCATGGTGCAATACCATGAACTGGGCACACCATTCTCTATATATAGCACCCTTCTATCTCATTTTATGTTGCTTAAAAATTGTCTGAGAAGTGTATCAGAGAGTATGTGTTGCTAATGCATTGAGAGAGCATAATCAAATATAGAGGGAATTCAAATTTTATGCATCAAGGAGGTATAATCCCTAATTTTGTTCTTAGTTTGGGTTTTGTCTAAATTCTTATAATTTCAAAAATTCTCTGTTAATTGGTATGGATTAGCAGGCCTTTGTGTTATTTGAGCTTGTATACATGTTTAGAAGTCTTATAGCTGGTCTGGCTGCAGGTTTAGCATTGCATATGATAAGGCTCTGCAGAAGCAGAGCCATAATTTTTTGGTTCTGATTGAAGTGGTGCGGCCGCACCACTTCCATAGGCTTATACCGCGCGGCCGTGCGTGGTGCTGTTCTTAGATACTGCTATAATGTTTTTGTATTGCTCTGAGCATGTTACTTTGGTTAGAATATGCATATAAATGACCCTAGCATGTGCTTAGATATTGTTTTGCATATATTACGTTGTTTTAGCTTGATTTAAGTTAAGTTTTCAAGAAAACTTAAGATTTAGAAAACTCAAAATTATGAACTTGGAGTAATGTATATTTTGATCTAGCAAGCATGTTAGTATGGTTTTGAAATGCATGTCGGGCATACTAACTTACGTATATGGACTTCATATTGAAGCATGATCATGTTGGATTTAGTAGTAAGCTTTGCTAGTGAAAATGCGAACTTTGAACGTGAATGTTAATGTGCTACTTTGAAAGTTATAATCTGATGATTATGAACATGTTAGATAATACCCTTAGACACACTCATGTATAATAAATGTATATATACCATGCATAGGTATCGTAATCATAAACGAAGCATATTTCAAAACAAAACAATGTTAAATACATGTATGTGATATGAATACTCACAAGCATGTCTAATATGATTTATATGACTACCTTATATGTTTAAGAAGCAAGCATGTTGGACTTTGTGATTTCATAACCTTAAATAGCCTTAAATTGTTGAGATGTCCAACTTAGAACCGTATTGTGCAAGGCGGGACCTAGATTAAACTTGAATGATGTGAAACGACCCTTAACATGTTAATATATGTTATGTATGTAAGGATGGACGAGCTAGGCCAAGAAAATAATTGCTCAGTCCTGATTTGAACTGGAACCGCACGCCGCGCGTCTCCTTAGTACAAATTAGGCGCGGTCGCGCCATTCAGTAGAGTTGGAAAGTGACTTCTGTGATTTCTGAAGTATGTAGCGTGCTAGTGTAACTTCATTATGTTTATTTCTGTTCATGATACACTGATAAGGGTAGCTTTACATGTTAACACCTATCTTAGCTTGAATTGACAAAGTGTTTAAAATGATGAAGTCTAACGATAGATCTGAGCTACGGAATAACCTACGTATAAGGTTTCTTGATTGAGTCATGTGTGTATACTTGGACTATATTTATCAAGATAGCTTATCGAATATGTTTAACTAATGAATATCCCATATGCGTATCATATTATGTTAGGATTCGAAAGTGTATTGATAAGCGATATTTTGGTAAACTACGCTTGAGGCAAGTTCTCTAACCTTACTCAAATCTATATTGAGCAAGTATCTGAACCCTACTTTTATTGTGCAAGTATCTTTGCATTCTTTATTCGACGAATATCGTAAGCTAATCTTTTTGAATACAAGTTATTTTTCTTTCTTGTTCAAATGAACCATTATGCTTAAACCCTTGTGAAAACTATTATTCATAATGAACTTGGTATTGTTCTTGAATATTGTGAAAGAGTCGATGCCATTTGATTCGGCTAGATTATATGCATGTTTATAAAACTGTCCAAACCCATTTGATTGGTGCGAAAAAATCTTAAAAACTGAGTTGAACAACCCTTATGGTAAGGGGATTGTATGTTGTTGGAAAGCCCAACACATAAGTATATTATTACTATGGTGTTATGCATAACGTGGAGTATTGTAGACTGATCTTCTACATTACTTAATTCTTTTGGGTTATCAGTTTAATATTAGTAATTCTAGTAGATGTTCAATAGTCCTTAGTGACTGCTCAGTATAAATTATTTATCCAGTCGGATACCTTGATAGTCGTTGAATTCATATATACTAGTTGATTTATATTGAATTGTCATTCTTATTACAAGAATTATTGATATTCATTACTCATGATATTATTCTGAAACTTTGAACTATCCTAGAAATGACACTTCGATATTTCAAACCTTGTGATATTATATCCTACACCCTTGTTGTATATTACTTGCTAGGCAATTTGTGCTCATCCTTGCTTATTTAAAACCTTTTAGTTAAGGAAGAACATGGTGGTGTCTCTGGAACAGACAAGGGCAAGGGCAAGGCTACCGACTAGCTTATCCCTTTTAGGTTTAAGAATATTATGTTGTATTAAGACTATGTTTAAACTTAAGTAGGATTATGTAATAGGTCTTTATTCGATGCTATTATGTAATCTATTAAGTAATGTAGGTTGCTAGACTTGGGTGAATAATTATAATAAATCATTGTATATTATTCTAAATTAGATCTTTCGTTGTGAATATGAAATTTTAGTTATTATGGTAATACTTTGAGCAGGTGATGAACCGAATTTGAGTGACCAAGAGGAGGTCCAAATACAGTTACAGTCTACCAAATCATTCAAGTCTTGTCCAAAATTTTGAAATCCTTAAAATTTTCTTCACAGAAACATCAAATCCATACACTTATTTTCTGTCTAGGTTCATCTTATAACCTTTAATCCATTATTTAAGATTTAAATAAATTTTCTAAATTCTCGGTTGTCACAAAAGGAGGTGGGTTATCTTCCTTTGGAAGCTTGGTTTATGGAGGTGGGAATTGTAAGGAGGTGGGACCAAATGACCGTTTTGTCCTCCTTTGCAATTTCTATAAATAGAAAGCTTAAGTCTTCATTTCTCTCTTTTGAAATCACCAACATCTAGAGCATTATATTGAGAGAGAAAAGAGAGAATTTTCAAGTGATCAAAGAGAAGAAAGAGTTAGCCAAAACTCAAGAACAAAGCCGAAACATCAAAGGTAATAGTTTAAACCACAAACCTTCATCTCGTTTAATTAGTTGAGAAGTGTGAAATGGTGGTGTATGTATGATTCAGAGTAATAAGGATGGATATTAGTGGCTAAAATATTAATAACCATGTATCAAATGAAATCATAATCAAATGATTAAGAACGTAATGAAGAAGCATGAAAAACTTAACGCATGTTGTTAATGGACAAGTATAAAACCATCGTGTATAGGATTAGATGTTATATGCTTGGTTAGGATGTTAGATGTTTGAATAATGGAATGATTCAATTTTGAACGAAGTAAAAATCTCGTATAACGAATTTATGGTGAAATTTCAAAGAAAAGACGTTAATCGTTGAAATCGTAGTTAACTAGGATTTCTGAATGAAAATGGAATGTTAATAACGAACCTAGAAAGCTAGGGTTTCATGAACATATTGAAGAATATGAAATTTATGAGTCATAAACTCAAGAACTTATGAATTCGGACTACGTATGGACTAATTACAGACGAATGAGCGAAGAACGCTCAAGAATGTAAAATAAACCAATAATGAAAAATTAATCAAGTGGAAGCCTCGTTAACGAATTCAAAAAATTATTCTGTCCAGGGGAAATTGAAGTATATAAAATAATTAAGAAAATGGCTTTTGAATGAAGTCATTCGAAGGTATAACGATTAAGTTATGAGCTCGGGAAGGAAGCGTGCCAGAAATGACATGAGAAATTGATTATTTTTTCAAAGGGCTAAGGGAGGCATCGCATCGCCGCCCAGTGAAGGAATTGGGAACTGTAGGGCCAACACTGGATCCCAGCTATTGTTAATATGCGCTGCAGCACAACACATAATAAAAGGCATGACGCATTAGCAATGGGCCATAACAAAAGGTAGAGTAGAATGTTTATGCATATGAAAGAAAGGAGAATGATTAGGGTTTATTAGTGAACCTTAATTAAACTTAAATTAAAATCTTAAATGATTATTAACACCTTAAGTTTAACAATTAAAAGTTAACTAAAGGTTATGAAAAATGTAAACGCAAAGTAGATTTTGTTGTACGGGATCCTGTATTCGATAATAAAGGAAACTGTATTCGCATTAAACGAATGTTTAAGATTAAATTAATCATAATAACTTGAAAATTGAATGAGAACGGTAACTTATGACATTAAAATGTTATAAAGCCATAATGAACAATAAATAACCTAACTAATGTTATTAATTTAACAATTCGGATAGTTTATAATGAAAAGAATGATACGATAGTTTAAATAATGTGTATCAATTGTTGTGACCTAATTGTTATGCTATGTGATTATATCATGTAGAATCTATAAAGACCAAAAGAAAAGTGAATTAATGCTAGAAGACGCTTAAGACAAGTTTTTTAAACCCTTGTCTATACTGTGACAACCCAAAAATTTATAAGATCTTGAATGATTAAATTAAAGGTTAAAGTTAAAATCTAGAGTGAAAATAGAGGATTTATTTACAATTTTTAAGAAAAACCTATAAGAATTAATAATTGAAAGAGAATTAAGAAAATATGGTTGCAAAAATCCAAAACCCTATAAAGATATTTTATGTACTTTTGGTACAATAGTGATTCAAGGGACGAAATCCTTATAAGGGGGGAAGAATGTGATAACCCGAAAAAATTTGCTTAATTTATGAATTAAGTATAATCAATGATTTAGGTCACAAGGTAGATGATGATATTTTTTTTAATACTTTGTGATGTGAAATATGTATGTGATTAAATAAATAAATATATTAAGCGCATATATATATATATATATATATATATATATATATATATATATATATATATATATATATATATATATATATATATAAAGAAAAATTAAATAGAAAGTTACATAACTTAATTATACATTAGGTATGTGAATTAAATAACTTAAGGGTTATAATATGAAAGAATGTTAGTATTTAAAATTTATACTACCCTAAGAGATTAATTTTATTATCTCAATTTGTTATTTAGTTTAAATCTAATTAAAGCAAATCTAATTAGGTTATATAATTTAATCTATGTAAGTGATTATTTAAATTTCAAATAAGTGGAATACAAACCTTAAGTAAATGATGTGAGAACCCCAAATTCGGGTACTAATCACCACGAATCTGGTACACTCATTCTATAACTATTACGGAAGATATAAACATAAATTGTTTATATATTAAACTTTATAACATAAACTCCAAGGTCGATAACCTTAACTTTACCTGAATTCAATATCTTATACGACATACAATGTTAATAACATACAATATTGTTATAATTTTTAACTGTACGCTAAACCAATGCTGGAACTGTCTTTGACTTTGCCTGTATCTGACGTATTCATCCTAATCTGCAATGTTTATCATGATATAGCAAGGGTGAGCAACAAGTTTGCCCAGCAAGTTTAAGTTCAATAAAGGATAAATCATGATTGAAAGAATTGAACAATAAACTGGCTAACGTTTAACAATATAATAATTGTGAACTAGCATGAATCAAGTTTCATAACTGAACGATCAGGAAAATAAGAATGAATGGCCAATAATGAATATGAATAAATCAACTAGATCAGATGGTAATAAAGGTGATCAACCTTTCATACCTGATGAACACATGCAACATATATAAAGTGTGAATCAACAAATTATAGACAAGGTATAATCAACAATAATTAACCACAAGCATATTTGAATAATCATAACTCAGGGTTGAGTTAGAGAGAACTTGCCTTTATCGCCGACTACTGCTATGAAAATTATTTAGCTTCATCTGAAGACCTAATATTAATAATATCGATATTCAAATTAGAATAATATCATCACAATTATTAAATAACCTAAACACATTAACACATAATCCTAACAGTCAACAAAACACTTAAGACCTAATCTCAAGTCAAACTATTTCAGTCTGAGTTGAGTTCGGTACTATTTCGACATCCCAACGGCCTAGTCAGATAATTATCGAGCCTAATATCAATAAGACTCTACTTAAACTCTTTAATATTATCTTAGATAATTTATTATTCAGTCAAAATATTTTTCACAAGCTTATAATAATTTTCAAGTAATTATTATCATTTAAAATGATTTTTCAACCATTAATTTCATATTTATTTAATTTAAATAACACAATACTCTATTATCATTAATATTTAATTAATGTCAAATATTAATGAAATACACAACATAATATTATATATTATTTATAATATTTCAAAGTATTTTTAATACTTTATTATTGCTTTTAAATAATTTTAAAAGTAATTTCAAACCATTACTAAATAACTGCCATTAAATATTAAAATATTAATGTATTTCTTGAC